>VZTN01012369.1:302608-343612 GCA_013400515.1 Erpornis zantholeuca
CTTCCAGGAGTACAATGGCAAAATGGCAAATGGCTACCCAGAGCAGGTAGCTTTTATATCTTTTATCAACCAGTTAACAAGTTTTACGTATTCTATTTCTTCTTTAAAACCAGTAGGTATCAATTTTATTGATATGTCTCTTCTACACTAAGTTCTTTCTACCAATTAACAAATCACAGGAACTTAGTTCAGAGAAGAAAGGAAGAAGAAAGAGAAGGAGGAAGAAGAAGAATAAGAAGAAGAAGAAGAAGAAGAAGAAGAAGAAGAAGAAGAAGAAGAAGAAGAAAAAAATCCGACACCCTAGATTCTCCATGTTGTTTCTATATAATATATAGAGCAAAACCTAAGCCTAGAGCTAAACTCTCTGTGATTCACTAAACAAAAACCTTTCTCACTTCTTTGGTGCTTGCAGCTCATCCAGAATTGAGGGAAGTTTTTCCCATGGGCTTAGGTCAACAACGAAGGTATTTTGGGGTGCTCTGGGGATATATGAAACCCCCAGGGGAGCAGGAGAGGTTCTCTGGCCTTCCTTGACTCCAACATGCGTGACTGATTGTAGACAATCGTTTTACAATGAGTAAATGATTTTTCAAAAGCGCAGGAAAGTGCTCCACTGACTATAAAAATAGTCTAGACAAGAAGTTTGGTTGTAGGCACTGGAAGCATCTTCGTCAAGACAGGTGTGACCACTGCAGGCTCATACTAAACCTAACCTGCAATCCATTCCAGATCAACAAACAAGCATTTAATTAATTTAAAAAATGTTACAAAGGTGTGAATAAATGCTAAAATATTTACAAATAGGAGGTTTTGAGAGTACACAGTCAAATATGTGATTTTTTCTCTTTAATAAGGTGCTTAAACTTATGTTGTTAACATTTCTACATCAAGAATTGATATCTCTCTGTAAGATGAGATGTAGTTTGGCACAGCTTGTTGATTTGGAACAGTGATAACTGTAAAAATTATATATACCTGAAATTAAATATCTATCTATGCATCTATCTATATTTATAAACTGTGTAATCTTGCCTTTTCTGTGGTGCAGTCACAGCACTTAACTCAGATATCCGTACCAAAGGAAAATCTTTTCCCAGTGAGTTAAACTAACACTGTGTAATTTAATTAACCAGTTGATACAAATATAGAGCAGTGTAGTCTCGGACTGTAACATTTTTGATGGTAGCAGAAATACACTGTGGATTTTTCAGTGTCATATTTGCTGACATTTTTCTTAATAAGCTTAGTGAGTGAAGCTCATTGAAGCACACCATCTCCAGAGACCTTCCTGTTTAGTTTTACTGTGGATTTGGATTTTTCCATTTAAGGCTATTTGAAATCCCAAATGGTCTCCTTCAAAGCGACTTTTACTTGAAAGTAAGTTGCTGCAGCTTCCTGAGCTCCCTTAGAAATCAACTTATCCAAATCATGGCATTAAGTGGGGCAACAGTATTTAATTTCAAACAGTTGGGAAATTGACTGTTGCACAGCTTTGGTGGTACAAAGATGGCTGGTAATTTCTGATTTTAAAGGTCTTTTGGAGGATTCATAAAGCCCTTGAGAATACTGCAAACGAACACGGTTCTGTGTTCTGCTGCTAACGAAATAAAGTGTCTGAGAGATTAAGCAGAGAGAAATTTTGCATTAGAATAGGTTGACAAGACAGATGAAACATTAAGAATTCATCCAGCTCATCAGCAAAGATCTGACTAGATCTCAAACAGCAGAAATCTCTATGCAAACCTCACTTGGTTGCCTTTGAATCTGATTCTGACATACCAGTCTCATGTAATTCTCCTTTTCCCAAATAAATGGTTTAAGGGCTTCATTGGACAGAAGAATGAACCAAACTGATCTAAATGGTCCTTCCCTACCTGTCTCATGATCCTGTTGAAGATTTTAGTCAGGGACAATTTATGTCTTCAGAAGGAAACACAGCAGCAGGGCCCAAGCAATACAGTGTCAAAAGCAATTATATTTGCAAGAAGCACATATTTAGAGGCTAAAATGTAAAATGATACTCCAGTGTCATGTCCTCCAAGACCCTTTTTGTCTGGGGGTACAGCTAGGTGTTGATCTCTTGGAATCACAGAATCATTAGGGCTTGGAAAGGCCACCAAGGTCAAGTTCAGCTTTTGACCAAATACCACCATGCCCACTGAACCATTCCACAAAGTGCCACCTCCATTTGTGCTTTTGAACACCTCCAAGGATGGAGATTCCACCACTTTCCTGTGGAGCCTGTTCCAATGCTTAACCACTCTTCCAGTGAAGAAATTTTGCCTGATATCCAACCTGAACCTCCCCTGGCACAACCTGAGGCCATTTCCCCTTGTTCTCTCTCCAGCTGCCAGTGAGAAGAGGCCAACCCCCATGTCGTGACATTCCTTTGTGAAGAGCCTTGGGACAGGGCCACTGGTAAAAACACCACAAAACCATGCAAGCTGAATCCTGAGATCAAGAAAACCATCTAAAGGGATGCAGTAAAACATAATTATGAGAGTTGTTCACTCAGCAAATCCCACCCCACTGTGGGAATACACTTCTTCAGGTACTCCTACAGCCCAGGCAGTTCTGCTGACAGGAAAAGAGGTTTTCTGACTTTATGGGAAAGAAGAAATCAGAAACTGAGTGTCATACTCAACCATCCTCCTACCTGCCTGCTTCAGTTGTAGAGGGGAGACTAAGGGATGATAAATCCACCTCCTCACTCCTCATAGGAGCAGCAAATTGGAGAAGTCATTCCAGGACTGAAAAAGGAGCTATAACTAAATTATATCAGTATATCTATGCCCTTGTCTTCTCTCTCTGCTGGCATTTTCCTCCCTACAGCTGAAAATAGCACCCATCCCAGGAAAAGGCATGACAAATGCCCATGGAATAGGAAGGCAAATGCATCCCTGCTGCCTGTAGATCACACGAGCTGAAGGCTCCATGTCTCACGATGATAACACAGCACGTGGCTCAGGACCAGGAGGCTGCAGGATGAGTGTGCCAGTGATTCATCCTTCCTGCATGGGTCCAGCACACGGCACTACTTGAGGCACATTTGTCCAGCTGATGGTTTGGCTTCATCTGAAATGTTTCCCTGGGTCACTGACCTGTTAATTGTAGGCAGAGCGCAGGAGATAATAAATAGTTGATACACTCCTGAGTCAGATCCTTTCCTCACAGTTACCAGGCAACCTCCTCCAGCTCTCCACAGCTCTGCTAATACTCTTCCCTCCCTTCCTGCTGCAAACTTAGGGATGGAGAGCGTGTGTTCATCGGAGGGTAAGAGACAAGGCAGGGCATATTTAAGTTGGATGGCTTTTTACAAGCACTGAGCAATGCACTCCTGTAATAAACAAACTATGTCAGAGCTAATACTCAATAAACAGTGTGCTTTATAAGCAATTAGGGACTCACATTGTGGAACAGCCATTTCAGGGGAAGATACACTACCCCAGCAATGCTTAGCAAGATAAGTGGCTTGTTAAAAGCATCATAATTCTCCTTTAAAAATCAATTAACGGTTTGGTGCATTTTTTCAGTGTAAGGACTGCTGGGTGTCTTATTGAAATGACAATGAATCCAGGGAACTTCTTCTCATGTTCTATTCATTGGCTGGTGTTTAACTCCAAAAAGTGCAACTGGAAGCAAACCTGCAAAATAAAGAAATAAAATTATTTAACTGTAGTCAAGTTCAGTTGCCAAGAGGCAGCTGAAGATGCTTAGATGAGCCAGATAAACACATTTTCTCTGGGCAAAGGAGAAATCAGAGCACATTATAAAACCATTTCCTTTGTGTCTCTTGTTTGGTGTTGAGGTTTTTAAAAATTAAATTAATTAATAATCTCTTCCCCAAATCACGATGGATTAGGCAGCAGAGGTTTAGTTTAGAGATACTTGATTGTGATTTCTACACAAAAAGGCACTGCATAGTCCTTTTCTTGAAGTTACAGAATGTCTTCCTTTTCTTCTAAAGATTCCTGGGAAAGAAAAGGCTTTCAGCGTACAAAGCACAGAAAAGAGGGAAAGAAAATCCTGGGAGAGGATCAGCCTTGCCATGCCTGCCCTTCATGACCAGCAGGTAGGGCACTGGAGACCCAAATGTCCTCCTCTTCTCACCTCACAAAGTCAGGGGTGCTTTCAGCCACTCCTGCCTGCAAAGGTAAAAAGCAAAAGCCCTTTTCTAAGTATTCAAAGGATTATTTTTCCCAGCCCAGTCTGATGCACTCCTTATTTCTGAGCAGCAACGTGCTCTGCCTGCCATTGATTTCCCGTCAGCCCTTTACAAATGCCTTCAGTCTTCCCTCCCTGATTAATTATTAAACAATTAAATCAATTACTGCATCCAACAGTTTGCAAATCAAAACACAACCTCCACCTGCCTCTCCTCAAATGCAAGTAGTTGCAAAAGAGTTTGGACAGACTTTGTAATCCTGGTGCACTGTGCTGATCTCATGGATGGATGTGCCCTCGCTCTGCAGAGCCTTGGAGGGGATACAAAAGCAAATTGTGCTGCTGTTGATGGGGCACAAAAGTGGAAAGCAAAGGATTTCAGAACCAACCTTCAGTAGGAGCCGTGGTGTAACATGAGCTGTTCAGAAAAGTTTCCAAGTGTCGTGCTTGGATTAAACTAGCTAGAAAAATGCTTTTCTCTCGTCTACCATGGAAAGCTTTGTGCTGCTGGGAAATAGATGGGGGAAAAAAAGAATACTTTGGCTGTCTGAAAGTCAAACTGATTCATTTCCCCCCTTGCCAGGGCTGCAGAGTCAGTTGGCTTTTCCCTACTTTCCTCTCCATCCTCTCCACCCAGTCTGCCCCAGAGGAGGAGCAATGAGCTGCTTGCAGTGGTTTTTGCTTTACAGAGCCACTCCTCCCAAACTCCTCTTTTAATGTCTGCACTATGAAATCCAAAAGCAATTGAACAGACTGAAAACTGGGAGGTGGTGCCATCCAAAGAGGCTGCCACAGCTGCTCCAGCTAGAGATGTGTATTTCTCAAAAGTGTGAGTGTATGTCAAAATACTTACTTTTCCAATCTAGAAAATTTCTCATGCTCACCTAAATAATTTTTTTCATCTTGACAAAGAGTACTTTCTACTTAAAAACCAAAAAGAAAATCACTGCTAAAGGTGAACCTCTTCTTATACACCCAAGCCAATACATAAATATCAACCCAATTGCCAGTAACAAAGCCAACAGAGAAACCTGACTCTTACCCTAAGCTTTATACAACTAAAGGTTTGCAGATACAACTTGAAAAATAAACCCAAATTACTCTCTATATTTCCTCATGTTTTTTTTTTCTCCTTTGAGTTTTTAAAATTATTTTTTATTTAAATCACTTCAGAATGGGGTTATTGGCAGGTCAGACAGGAGCTAATAGCACTTCTTAGGTGAATCTTCACAATCCCTGCACTTTTATTTGGCAGGTCAGACCCTCTTCCAGAGGAACTGAAAGGCTCTTTTGACCTTTTCAGTGAAAAAGTGAGATTTTCAGTAATTTTGGAGAATTTTGGAGCACACTTACACCTTTTTGCTGAAGTAGTAAAATAAGAATAAGGCATGTTAGCCTCTGTAAGCATATTTATACTGATTGCCTATGAAAAATTTGCATTTAAGGAACAAAAGCAAAGGGGTTTAAAAAATTTGCTGGGATTCTAGCCACGGCAGGAATTAAGCTCTCAGGTCTTACAACTTCTTTACTTACCAGGTCCTACTATCTTTTCAGCCTTTGTTTATATTAAAAAAACACCACATGACTGAAATCCTGGCCTCTGTGTTTCCCTCCAGGAACCTGCTGTTCTTAGAGCACATAAACTCAGCAAGCTTTGAGGGTGGAAATGCTGTCCCTGGCCTCCAGTCCATTGCCACCTGAGCTCTTCAGCTGTCACTGAAGTGACAGTTCCCAGGCACTGCACAGGGAAACATCTCACCAGCACTGAAAAGACTCTATCTCTTCCATCTGATTCCATCTCAGACTCCTAGGGGTCAATGGTATCAAGATTTTTACCATGTTTATGACTAGAACTCTCCTCTCCTCTCCTCTCCTCTCCTCTCCTCTCCTCTCTCCTCATACAAAAAGGAAATCCCTGCTAGTTTATTTCCTCCAGACACAACTAGGAAAAAAGTGTTTTTTCCCAATTTTAGCTATAATATGGCCTATTTCACCCCAGCCAAGGAAATTATTCTGCCCTCATGCACCCTCATTTTGTCTTCTACATGACTTCCAAGACAGCTGCTACTGAGGGACCTCTCCTCTCACCACTGATACATGAGCATCCCTTTGTCATAACTCATCTACGCCTCTCAGCCAACATCAAAATCATCTTGAATATTCACAATCCAGCCTGGAAATATCTCTTTGGCTCCAGGCTTCCTGGCTCCATAGAGTCTGCAAAGAAGCATTGTCACTGAAGACAAAAAATATGTGTAAATTTTCCCATATAAGGCCTCCCTGGGAAGTTGTCAGAGCGAGCATCCCATTGGGATCAATCAGCTTGGGATTCATCCCAGATAACCCTGCAGCAATGAAGGGAGGCATAGCTAATTATCCTGGGCACCCTGGCAGGGCTGGCCACCTCTAAGCCTTTCCAAACCCCAAAAGATAACTAAGGAAAGGCAGCCAGCCTTCCCAATAGATGGGAATTTGCTCCTCGAGGTCTTCAATGTAAAATATCTACAGGGTCTGGCACTCAAAGAAGGGCTTGAAAGCCTACTGTGAGATAACCAGAGAGCAGCACGACCCCATGGGCTTGATTCGGATTTCAGGGAATTACACTGTGCTCCTCAGAGAGTCCCCTGTCCTCTGGTGACTCTAGAGGAGCAGGTGGTGACCCAGTTTTTAATGTAACAACTCTTTTAATTGTCCAAATAATCCAACTTGCATGTATCTGGGCCCTCACAAGGGTTCAGCTCACTTTTAAAATCAGTATTTGCCAGGGAGGGTGACAGCAGAAGATCTCTGCTCCTCCTCTCTGGCATGATCTTGGCCATTCCCAGGAGTATATTGCAGTACCATAGAATGTGGTGAAGGCTTTTGTTTGGTAAGCCTCTAATTGCTACAATCATAACAGAGTTGTCTCTTCCTCTTTTCTTTCTATCTTCCTTGTGTTCCTTCTTTTTACAGGAAAAAGCTGAAAAAGTGGGAACCTAGAGCACCTTGCTGCAAAGACACAGAAATAAAACCTTGTGTTTCATTATTGTGTAAATGTGTAAATTTTTAAGCCCAAATTTTATTTCAGGAGCTGACTGATGTTTTTTGATGTTTTTATGTTTTGAGTGTTGTTGGTGCTATGGGTCATGGAAATTGCCTCTGAGACACTCTCAGGTGAGGGGTCTGAAACTCAAATGTGAGCTCATGTTATCTTTAACCTGGTTTATAGCTTGTTGCATGGAAAATAAACTGCGTTGTTAGGTGGTCAAGAAGTAGGCAAATAGGATCATATCTTGTTCATTCATTCTGTGAGCAGTCCCTGCAGCAGTAAAACCTGGCAAAGCCTGCTTTGTAAAACACATGATGAAGAGTTCTGCCATGTGCTGCCCATTTTCACCCAGGAATACCTAGTGACTGCTCATGAAATCTGTTATGGGACCCGAAAAGCCTTCACTGAACACAGCTGAAATGGATCATAAACAAAACAAATCCTGTTTTTCTCCAGGTGTGTTTAAGTGTGTGTGGGCTGTCAGGGCTAGATGTATATTCACAGAATCAGAGAATTCAGAAGGGTTTGGGTTAGAAAGGATCTTAAGGATCATTTTGTTCCAACCCCCCTGCCAGGAACACCTTCCACCATCCCAGGCTGCTCCAAGCCCCATCCAGCCTGGCCTTGGACACTTCCAGGGATCCAGGGGCAGCCACAGCTTCTCTGGGCATCCTGTGCCAGGGCCTCCCCACCCTCACAGGGAAGAATTTCTTCCTATTCTCTGGCCTAACCCTTCCCTCTGTCAGTTTAGAGCCATTCTTTCTTGTTCAATAATTACATTCCTTTGTCCCATAATTACATTCCTTTGTCCCAAGGACAAAGCTCTCTTGGAGCCCCTTTAGGTATGGAAACTGCTCTGAGGTCTCCCTGGAGCCTTGTCTTCTCCAGGTGAACACCCCACCTCTCTCAGCCTGGCTCCAGAGCAGAGGGGCTCCAGCCCTTGGAGCATCTCCTTGGCTTCCTCTGGACTCTCTCCAGCAGCTCCACATCCTCCTGCTGTTGGGGCTGGGGGCAGCTCTGCAGGTGGGGTCTCACCTGAGTGGGGCAGAGGGACAGAATCCCCTCCCTTGTGATCTGTGACCTTAACCTGCAGGTCAGAGAGTCACAGAACATCCTGGGGTGGAAGGGACCCACAAGGATCATCAAGTCCAGCTCCTGGCCTCGCTCAGGACCATCCCCATTAGTGCTTACCTGGGAGTGACTTCAGAGAGCCACTCCTGCTGTCCATTAACAGCCCCTGACACCCTGGCAGAGCCTGTGTTGGTGTTTGTCTGACAGCAGGCCACTGTTACACCGTGACAAGTTTAACTGCTCCAGATACCTCTGAAATGCCTGTAGGATCTGGAAGCATTTGGGAAGTGTCCCACTCTCCCTTCTCCACGCAAAGGAAGTTTGTTATCCTATTCAATGCAGCATGAGCACTGCCACATTTAGCATGACAACTATAACTGTGTGTATGTTAGCTCAACCTAGTTTTGACTCCAGTGTGAAATTATTCCTTTCCTGGTTGGAAATGAATGACACAGACTAGAAAATATCTCATGCTGAAATCCGTATTTTACATACAGCGTGCGCTCAAGTTGCACAAGATGTTGCTTCCTCAGGCCATTTTTGTCTTCTGAGACTGTTCCAGCAATACTCAAATTTTCCCCAGTGTGTTGGGAGCAGCTGCATGTTCTCTAGGCATGAAAAACAGCAGGAAGAGCTCTGAAAGTCTACTGCAATGACACACCTTGAGCTCCAAAGACTGCTGATACTGGAACAGGGCAGACATAAAGCAGCTTCCACCACATGGCCTGGGGACTGTGGTCTGCTCCTTGGACAAATCCCAAACACTGTATAGATGAAGCCTATATAATCCTGGCAATCACTTATCTCCCTGAGGACAAAGACCCCATCTGTAAAATATACAGAATAAATGTACCAGCTTTGCAAAGCTTTAATTCAGCTCATGGCTGCAACTCTTCTAATAATGTCGTGTGACAGCTCTGTAAAAGTGGTTTTAGCTGCCAAGACAAGCACTGGAAAAGGAAGGCCAGATTATGTTTGAGTCTACAACTTGAATTAGCTCCCCTTGTCTTCGCCTGTGCAGGTGGAATGCATTTTGAGGCAAAAGGGATTTGTCTTGAGCACGAGATAGGGCTTAAATATCTCCTGTAATGATGTGAATCCTGAAGATTAGGGAATAACAAAAAGTGCCTGGCTGCTAAAATGAAAAAAGGAGGAAAAAAGGAAATGCTGGTAATTCAATTTGACTTCAACTTCCTTTCCAGAGCAGAGCAAGCCAATATTTACACAATATAGGGTGAAAAAGTCGAGCATATATGTTCTCATGCTATTTCAAGCAGCGTGGTTGTGTCAGCTGGGCAATAGCCTGCAAGACAATGGAAGTCATCTCCTGTCTGTCCCCAGTGGCATCCCGTGTCTGGTTTTGATATCAGCCTTCAAGGAAAATAGTTGGGCAAATGGAAGTGCTCCCAGGGGCAGTAAAGATAAAGATCATCAGTGTGATGTGCATGGTTTGTAAGAACAAGAGAAAGAGCTGGAGTTCTTTAGCCAGAGGAGAAAGACTTAAGGGGAAGCTTTAGCAAGGCTCTTACAAAGGAGAAGATAAACTTTTACCTGT
This sequence comes from Erpornis zantholeuca, assembly GCA_013400515.1. Classification (NCBI taxonomy): domain Eukaryota; kingdom Metazoa; phylum Chordata; class Aves; order Passeriformes; family Timaliidae; genus Erpornis; species Erpornis zantholeuca. The sequence goes on from VZTN01012369.1 coordinate 312,427, forward strand.
GCCCATGGGTGGGAGAATGGGATGGACGTGAATTTCAGGAAGGAATTTGCAGGCTTTTTGAATCTCCCACCATTAGATCAAGTACCAGACAGGGGGAGGCTCAGTGTGCCTCCCACCCTGACTGCTTTTAACAGAGCTGCTGGAATACATAAATTGATGGCTACCAGAGATGTCACTGCAACACCTCCTGCCACAGCCACAAAACCTTTCCATCTGCCTATGAGGACATCAAACCTTCTCCTTGGTGTGCTGCTACCCTGCAACTGGACTTTCTCCAGAGCTGATAAAACACATGAATATCAGATAATCAAACATCACCTGGCTGCCTCTCCTCCCTAAAAGTTTCTCCAAGCTTTCTTCAACAGCACATGTCTTTTTTTTCCTCCCTTAGTTGAGCCTGGAGTGCCCCATTTCACTCTGCTCTAAATTCCTCCAAAGCTCACCCTGCTGAAAGGATCTGACCTCCAAACAACAAGGCTGCTAACACCTCCAAATTTATTTCCCAGGAGGGTTTTGCTAAAGCTTGGAAAGCAATTTGGGATCCTCTAGCCGATCATATACAAAGGAATATTAATTTCCCATTGCTCCCAGGGAAGTGAAAATACAGAAGAACATCAGATACATCTGGAATTGTATTTACAGTCCACTGAGGGGGAAGGGGCATTAGATCCCAGAGATTTAGCTTCAGGAGGAGTTCTGCCTGTACCAGGGTTTGAGGCAGTCTTTGATGTTAGTGAAATAAAAGAGAAAAATATTTCCCTCAGGGAGTGAGAAAAAGATATCCAAAATCTTCAGCCTGAGGTTTTTTGTATCGCTGCTCCAGCTACTGTCTCCAGAACTCATTACAATAAGCAAATACTCATACATCATTGGTTTAATATGACAACTGTGATGCTTAATAAGGCTGGAAGAAACATCACTGTGACTCTATTTGAGCCTCCTAAACAATCAGTTATTGCTGAGAAGGTTACACCAATTTTTATAGCTCAGGAGCTGATTTGCAATTTGTATTCATCTTTCATTTTGACTGGACCAATTGTGTGCTCTATCTGCATTATCAGCTCCATAAAAATTCATTCCTATCCATAAAAACAGAAGATTTCTAATAATTCCTCTCCTACTTTGCATGGGTGTATTTGGTTCTATTTAGAAGAGAAAGGCAGTTAATCTGCTAACTGGGTTGTCTTCCTGTCCAGTTTCACTGCAGGACCTAATCCATCTACTCTAAACCCATCCAGTCAGATTTAAACTGAATTGTTTTTATGATGAGATGGGAGAAATTTGTCTTTGCACAATGACAGTATGAATTCTGAGTAACTGTGAAATTATTGCCTATCAAATATCTCGCTGTACAGAATCATTGGGCAGATGATGCTCCTGACAGGTATGGCCTATGTGGTCTGACAGGTGGTAAAAAACAAAAACAATTAATATTTGCAGCCTGATTGAGCAATAGACATGACACAGAGGACTCTGAGCTGAAGGCAGATGTTTAACCGAGGTCTGTCTCCAGAGAGCTGGAAAATGTGAAGGGCCAAAAATACAGGTAATAAAAATTAAAAAGAAATTGTGAATAAGAGGAGTAACAAACATATTTAAGCAATGACAATACTTTTGGTGTCAAAACCAGCCCCAGGAGCCTCAGGCACCTGTGATCTCTACGACTTCCAGGTGAGTCTGTGCCTAGAAATGCTCTGGGGGAGCAGTCCCAGTGCTGGACTGCCAAGAGAAGGACACAAGAGCACTGACCTGTCATGATGAGATGGAAATGCATCAGCCAAATGTCCATAGCAATGGGCATCACTGGGGCCCAGTCATTCCTCACCATGGATTATCTTGGGTGTTTGACTGGCTTTTGCTGAGCAAAGAGCTGTGACACCATCAGCTCCTCCAAGATGTTTGCTGTCTCCTTCCCAGCACAGGTCGTACTCCTGCAGCTGGAGCAAACAGCAATGTTCCAAGAGAAACAGAAACTCACCTCCACAAGAAGCTGGAGGCTGTGCATGGAATGGGGCAGCTGAGGTGGGACAGGTGTTTGGTTGTGCCAGCTCAGCTGGAGGCTGTGACCATCAGCAGAGGTGGGACAGACAGGTGGGACATCCAGGAGTGGCAGAGGGAGATGGGAACGAGCCCCTTGTGTGACAGTGAATGGGCTTCCAGCTTCTTAAGCACTAAAAGGACTTGTATAACCCTTCTGTCCTCCCATTCCCCCCACTGTTCCTTCTTTCCCCTTACTCCTTTTCTCCTTTCCTTGTCCTTCCTCCTGTACCCTGATAAATTATCTCTGCCAGGGGTGCTGTTTTTTACCATGATTTTTGAATGCTGAAGTACTGCTCATGGGCAGTACTGCTCATGCCCATACTGATGATGTGCAAGTAGTTAAAAAGGAAATAGTTTGCAGCTTCTTCACTCTTGGTGCAATGTGCAGGTGTGCTGCTGGTCCTGGCTGATAGATCTCAACAAACTGACTAAATATCCTTTTCTAATATTTTTTCTAAACCTGGTTGCTACTGTTGATCGTTGTGATACAATAAATCCAGAGCCTGCAAGGTCTTTAATAGGGACAGGACCATATTTTATTTAAGAAGACAGAAGGATGTAAAACCAGGCTAGCATGATAAAGAGGCAGAGAAGCACCTGTCTGATCTCAGTGGGTAAAAAAGTAAAAAGAATTTGTCTTTGGGCAAGTGCACTTTCAGGGGAATCCCAGAGAGATATCTCTGGACGTACATTCTTCAATGTTCCTGCAATTCCTGAAATCTGTGAAATCCATTCTACCTGCAGAACATAAGCAACAAGCTCTGAAGTTTTGTCTTCGTCTTCCTCCCCAGGGACCTCAGCTCTGGCAGATCCCTGGAGGACCAATCTCAGGAGTTCATTCCAATTTTTCAGTGGGATACCACAGCAGTTGTGAGGCCTAACTTTGGAATTTGTTGCCTACGACATGAAATTTGGGTGCTAGTGGCTTGTACAGGCCTGGAAACAAATGGCATGGGTCCAAAGAGAAGAAAGGGAATGAGGAACTGGAGAAAGGACAGCTCTGGATCACTTGTTGACCTGGAAGATGACAGGTAAGACCTAAATGAACATCTTTACACTTGGCTCCTTCCTGTATGAGACTGGGAAGTAAGCATTTATTTCTCACCACTGTAATCAATTTATGTCCTAAATTCTTTGTTCATCACTACATTTGTGGGCTCCAGCCTTGGCTGAGCCCTGCTCCTCATTTCTTCCTCCCTGCCTGCCTCAGCATCCTCCTCCCAATCCATTCCCCAGGGCTCCCCACTAAAGTACATCCCTTTGTTCCCACAAACATCTCACTTTGGCATGGCTGAATTTCCAAGAAGAAAGTTCTCTGGCTGGGGAGGCAGAGTGGGCTCTGTATTAGTGTGGGAACAAGTCATAGGGAGCTCTCTTCCTAAGAAGGCCTTGGAGTCCATGGCCCCTCTTGCTCCTAATGTACAAACACAGAGGTTGGCCAAAGCTTCAAAAACACCTTTCCAGATTAATAAAAGCACCTTCAGAGTCTACAATTTGTGCTAAGTTTTAATTTGCAAGATTCCCCAAACCACAGCTGCCTGAGCCTGAGATAATGTGGTTTACATGCCCAAACCTTAGTGCATCCTGAAGCAACCTCTGACTACACCTTCCACTTCAAGTAAAGGAGTTTCTGGGGACCATTCAGTCCATTCCCTGCAACTTGGATGAAGTGGGACACTCAGTTCAGGTTTCCTATTAGCTTCTGCTGTTTACATTGCATTCACCACAAGCTGTAAAACAGCTTTAAATAGTTGAAGCAGTAAATGTAAGCACCTTAGCAAATGGGACACAGATAAGGTTCTTCATCTGTCAGCTCCCAGGCAAAGATCCTTAATATTCAGGTAAACAATATGAAAGAAATTGGAAGTAGAGAAAGACTTATTATGGCTGTAAGGCATGTCAGGACATGATTATCCTGTTTCATGCTGTCAGAAGAGCGTGAGATAGAGTAACTGACAACAAGCAAGGCTTAATCAATCTGAAAAACCTGAAAGGAGACAATTTTAAATGGGAAATTTTCCAAACAACCTACTTTGCCAGTTTAATGAGGGCAATGATCAAATGAACACATTAGAACAGGATCAGCCTGCACGAAGGGCAGTGCATAGATGCTCTCCAAAGCAGGCTGGGCACCTGCCTTACCACAATATATTCTGTCCCATATGTGTGGGACACTGTGGCCCACTGGGAAAAAAATTCACATTTTCACTCCTTTTTACTTGCCCTTTGCTTTTTATGCTAAGCCAGTATAGATCAATACCTTGCCCTCAAGTGTATCAGTTTTCCTAAAGAATGGATGTTTTTATCAGAAAGGCACTACCAAAACCATCCAGCTGCAGCTGTTTCTCCAGAAGACACTGTAGGAATTGGTGGATTGTCAACTGGACCAATCTGCAAGGGTCTGGAATTCACCTTCTCCATGGTACAACCAAGATATTGTGGTTTACCACCTCAGGTTCCCCATATATTAAATTTAAGATCATAAAACCTCTTTTAACAGTGCTAGAAGAGCTACAGAAAATCTGGTTTTGTTGTCATTATTATTATTTTATTATTACTGCTATTATTACTGTTATGAATAATGCAGTAACCATACAGTGCATGAAACCACAAACTGTGGATGGTGGAGACAGAATATTTTCCTGATCTTCCCAGTCCCATTAAACACAAAATGTGACACCAGACCACCTCCTCCATGGTGGGTGACAACGTGGACCAAATGGATGAAGAGAAACATCTTCCACCCCTGTGAAGCGTCATGCACGAACAAAAATAATGACAAATGCTAAAAACTTCCTCTGGCTGGGAACAGCCGAGGTGTGGTTCTGTTCAGTTCCCATTTCAAGGATGTTGTCCATTTCTCTCCTCCTCTCCTTCCCATAGTCCTATTCTCAGTTTGTAAAAGCATCTCAAGAAATAAACATGGGGAGGAGATGGAGGCGGAAACATTCAGCGATTTTTGCCTCAGCCCCAGCTGGATAAACGACATTAACACATCTGGAAGAGCAGAGAGAAAATCAGCATTACCAGGGAGGCTTTGCTGGTTGAGAAAGAGGAAGCAGCCCTGGAGAAGATGTATGGAGCAATAAGAGATGATTTACTTGCGCAGCTTTTATTGTTTGAATACGCGCGCTCCTCCATCCATCCTCGCTTGCCCCAGCGCGCGCGGCAGCCCTGCCCGTCCGAGGGTGACACTGTTGCATTTGTCAGCATTCCCGCTGATACATCATGAGGAAAAGCTGCTCCTGGGCCAGGATGGAGGAAAGCAATCCAATCCCTGTGCTCCCTGTGCTAATGGGAGCTCTCCATCCTGCTGCCAGCTCACGGAGCGGGGTACAAGGCTTGCAGAGCAGGAGCTCATCCGAAGTGGTTTTGAGAATGTTGTTGTGAAACCCAAAAAAGCAAACGATTCCCAAATAACTCTGTTCTCCTTATGTGCTCTCATGCTGTGGCACTCACCATGAGCAGCCTTATTCTGAGGAAAAGAAGCAGAGAAAAACACACAGGATCTGTGACGAGCAGTGCTGTGTCCAAGACTTTGATATGTGGACAGCTTGGAGGGTGGGCATGGCTGGGGATGTGATTCTCCTTTTCTGAGATGGATCTTTCATTGATGAGTCTGGCTTGGTACTTAGTGAACCTGGGGTTAACTTCAGCTTGCTCCTTCTCAGGCAGGTGGTGGGAGAGAGAGGACCCAAGTGTGGCTGATGACTTTAATGGGGAAAGCCTGAGATTGTTAATTAATGGTTTTTAGGTGAAGGAGGGTAGATCTAGATCAAATATGGGAAGAAAATCTTGGCTGTGAGGTTGGTGAGGTCCTGACACAGGTTGTCCAGAGAAGCTGTGGAAGCCCCATTCCTGGAAATGTTCAAGATCAGGTTGGATCCCATCAACCTGGGATAGTGGAAGGTGTCCCTGCCCATCAAAGTGGGGGTGGAACAAGATGATCTTTAAGGTCCTTTCCAACCCAAACCATTCTATGATTGCATGGCTACATTTTAAGACCCAAATTGTACCTTAAAAGCTCTAAATTATTAATTAGGGATCCATTAACTTGGCACACCTTCTTACACCTGAGCTATATGTTAAATAAGTGACATAAATGCTTATACAGATCATGTGTGAGATCCCACCTGGTGTGTCCTATGGAGCAAGTGCCAGCAGTGGGCTCTTTAAAATCTGGCCATCCTCTCTGGTGTAGTAGTTTGCAACCTCACTTTGTTCCACAGTGGGATCCAGACCATGCCAGGAAAATCAGATGCAGTGGAGAGATGCAGCTGGGGATGGGTGAGTAGGGAAGTGTTTGTATGACTGAAGAGGACTCTGGTTTTGGAAAAGTGGAGGCAGTAAGATGAGATGCAGGCATGCAGGGAGTTGGTGTTGGGCACAGGGGCTGGATGAAGCTGGTGGCCAGAGTGTCAGATAGGGATATAAATTAATCTTCTTAAAAACAAAATGCAAAACCCACAGGAGTTTCTATATATTTTCTTTGGAGTTTTCAGGCTTGAACTCTTCCCAGGAAGATAAGACTGAATTAAGTCCTACAAAAAGCCTTTGAATCTCATTTGAAGCCCATTACAATGAATTTGGATTAGGATTTTCATGTTTTTGTTGCATGATTTTACCTCCATAGTACAAACAGGCTCTGTGAGAAGAAATATTGCAGGCTATAATGGTGTGACTAATGGGTTTATTTTTTCAGTTGTTTTATTGCCTTCCCCCTAAAGGTATGTTTATATACATTAACTTTTGAGGGGAGTCCTAAGTTATACAAACATCTCAGTCATTTCATCTATAATCACAAAGGCAAGTAATGTGGAGAGGAAATATCTGGGATTAGGAACATAATGGAACAGCCAATTGGCTGTTGGGCAATTGGGCAATTTCCCTGCAATCCAACTCAAACACCCCTCACAGCTTTGGGGCTTAATAAGTTAATAATTATTTTAAATTACTATTTAAGTTTGAGAAGGTAAGTCACTTTTAGCTCATTACTGAGTATGTGCAGAGGTTTCCTTCCTTTGCTTTGAAGCTGTTCAGCCCATTCCATTGCTCTGATAGCGGCCACAGAACATGATCCACTTTGAAAATGCTGAACCTCAGCTGCACAAGGGTGCAGAGAGTCTGGGGAATTATCCTGAGGAGTATTCAGATAAACATGATAAAAGTTCTGATGGCAGCTGCTTCAGTGCTTAAAAATACTCGGGAAAAAATACCCAGTGTTGGGAATCTACTCCAGAATTTTCTAGAAAGGAGAAAGGCCTTCCTGGAGGCAAAGGGAAGGTGTGACTGCTCTCCCTGGCACCTTTTCTGCTTCAAGCTGTATTCCCTTCCAAGAATTTTTTACTGACTCTGCTTTTTACCATTTGTTGGCCAAACATGTGAACAGCACAATCATGTCTGTGGAGATATGTTTTGTTATGTCATGGTGATAACTTGGCCACATAATCTTGCCTAGGGTTTGATGAACCCCATTAATATCATACTTAGCACAAGGCATTGTCATCATCTATGCAAAACAGGAGGACTATTTTCCATTTGAGGCTGTGTGTCTGGTTTTGGTAAAGCTTCAGTTAGCTGCAGTCCCATTCTCTTTAGAAGGTCCACAGACTTTCCAAACACTCTTTAGGCTTTCCAGGAGTCCTTCCAAAGAACCAAAACTCTAAGATGTTTAAAGTGAATACCTTGCAAGGAGATGCCCTAGAGATGCAGTCAAGACAAAATTCTCTGTCCATCCTGTCCAAAAGCCTGAAGGAGTTCAATTAAAAAGGTTCCTTTGGTTCAGTCTTCTCAGATTGACAAAGAAAAGGTTGACTCATCAACTGTTCATTTTTCCACCCAATTTGTTCCTTGTTATTTTTAATAAGCTTTTGAAAGCAAGCAAAAACATCAAGAGGAGATTAATTTCTGTATGACAAGAACACATAACAGAATTCCAAGCACAAGACCTGAAAGTTTACAGCTTTTTGTAGCTAACAGAATAAACAGACTGAAGAAAGACTGAATCATCTTAAAAAGCAGGGGAAGGGAATTGTTTTTTTGTTTCAGAAAAGCAACAGTCCCCTTGAAATTGTTACAGCCAAGGCTCTGAAAAGATAAAATCACTTTTCCTCACCTCTACTCAAGGCTGTGCACTCATAAACCATTCCAGAAAGATACTTGTGCTGTTCTGCACAGGTTTGTCCTTGCAATCCTCCTGCATGACAAGGTGACAGCTCCAGCTGCTGCACAAAATTGCTTAGAAAAAGTTGTCACATTTAGAAGCTTTTCCTGGACTCCACAAAACAAACTGCTCCTGGCTTCAGCAACCCCTTTATTTAGCTCAAGATCCAAGATGTTCCCCTGATTCCACCAAAAATCGGTGTGATTTTTTTCATGGATCTCCACTGTTGCCTTTCCCTGGTCTTAAAATTAAAACCAAAACACGGTTTATGGGGAAAAGGGGTTTTTACCTTGGTATGTATCTAAGGATCCTTGGGTACAGCACTTTGTCCAGGTGGAATGACCCAAAAATGCATGCACACACCACACTGAAATACACACAATTATAGGTCTTGTAAAATTAATGTATTTATCAAAGATTCCCCAAAAAGAGGCTTGAGTGAACCTCTTGTTNCTTCTGAGGAGCCTTCCCCCTGGACGGGCCTATCTTATTTTACAAAAATAAGGAGATTTACAAAAAATAAGTATTTTGGACAGGACTTTGGTGTCTGGGGCTCCCAGGATGTTTGCTCTCCTGGTTTAACAGTGCCGTGGGGCTGAGCTGAGTTATCAGCCTTGGGAAGTTACAAGTGTGTGGGCTAAAAGCACTGAGAATACATAAAACTATATAAAAGAGTGTGTAAGAGGGGTATAAAAGAAAAAGCAAAAAAATCATTCCAGCATCACCATGTTTGGGAACAAGTACCAATGCTGGAAATCTTGAGTGGATGACAGTCTGGGGACATGTGAGTTCTTGTCTGGACTTTGTCTATTATATAATTAGAGGTCTGTAGCCAGTAGAAAGGCTTCTGTGATACATAAGATCATTTCTCTTTCCTTCCCTCTATCCTACACCAGGGTTGGTGTTTCCAGCTCTCAGATACAGACCTTCCACCCCCTTGTTCTCTAATCATTTTTTCAGTGCATGTGAAAAATTCAAGCTGTCTGAAAGACAAGGCACCCCAAATCAACAATTAATAATTTTCCAAGTGTCAAAAGGGGACATGGGAGTAGGTTTATATTGGATATTCAAAAGAAATTCTTCCCTGTGAGGGTGGGGAGGCCCTGGCACAGGGTGCCCAGAGAAGCTGTGGCTGCCCCTGGATCCCTGGAAGTGTCCAAGGCCAGCTTGGATAGGGCTTGGAGCAACCTGGGATACTGGAAGGTGTCCCTGCCCATGGCAGAGGCTTGGGATGAGGTGATTTTTAAGGCACCCTCTGACCCAAACTAGTCCATGATTCTGGAAAATCATGGTTGACTTGAAGGACCTGACCAACAAATTGGGGCCAGGTAATTCCTGCTAGAAAGAAAACATTATTCTTGTAAGCAAACACAAGTGTGTTTGTAGGCATGCAAAACTCCACAGAATGAAAGACCAGGGGGAAAAGTTGTGTTTGCCTGCATTAAATACTAGGTTTTTCTGGTGTGTTAGCCCATTTAGTCTATCTGAAAGCAAAGGTAATGTTAGTAACATTATAATAATGTGCTGAGGGAGTATGGGAATTCATTGCCACCCTATAATCACCTCATACAATAACCTAAGAAGAAAATATGCTACTCAATCACTCCAGCCCACAGGCAGCATGGTGAGAAAAAGTGGCTTTGATAAGCCTGTCCCAAATTTGGTGCAAATCACTATAGTTACTGTGGTTCCAGTGAAAATTCCCTTATTTTACACCATTGGCAACATATTTCAGAGTGGAAACTCTAATACCCCAAGGATCAAGACACCCAAGAGGAGTTTCCTCAACATGACAGGATCCAGACAACCAAATACATTAGTGAGGCTTGTGAGACTCGATGGCTCGCTCAGAACATGCACTGTAGCACTCATGTAATTACAGATATTTGTGCAGCATCTTATTCCTCTGCTTGTCAATGGGAAAGAAAAGCTTCTAGGGAAAAGGAATTTATTTGTATTTATCTTTTCAGCGGGCATCTTTTCTTGTCTTCCTTACTCCAGTTCTTTTCTTTCCAAGAAAAAAGTAATTTATAGGATCATAAAGCAGAAAATTACTCACTGGAAGGATTTTACTGTAAGCTAGTAGGTGAACCTTGGAGTGTATGTGTTCTTACACCATCCCATTCACTCAGTTGTCTACTGTTGTTACCTGTAGCCCTTTATTCTACATATACCATGAATAAATCCATAAATAAACTCTATACATGTCCAATGCCTTGTGTTTCTCCCAACACTTATACATTTCTTTTCCTTTTTTTGCTTCATTTTCTGTGCCCCACCTAAATATTCACCTGTCCTTTGGAGAGCACCAGGACAAGCAAATTGATATCTGTTTTCTCCTTGCACAGCAGCTGTGTTCTGGATGTGATTTTACATTCCTGTTTATTTATTTTATATTTGTCTGTGTCTCACATTAACTCATGCAGTGTCCACAGGTGCATTGAACTGGTTTAACAGAGGAAAGGAAAGGGAAAACAGAGATGATTTCACCATCTCTTTTGATTGCCAGTTTTCCATTTGCCTTCCTGAAATTCCCTGGAAGGAGCATTTCCCTCATGCTGGGTCCAGAACTGTGGCCAGAACAGTAGTGTTCCCATTGCTTCCAAAGTTGGAATAAATTTTATCATCAATAAATAAATAAATCTTGATGCTAATTGTATTTCCTATTATCCATTCATCACCTCCCACTCAGGAGACCTTAAAGCAGGGAAAGAATATCCCTAGGAGAGGGTGGGAAATGAGATTCTGGATCATTCCACTATCTACAGGTGGTGTTTGGAAATTGAGGGGTATTTTATGGGCATCTGGGTCCTGTTATGGGGCTAAGTGTTCTCAGGAGTTTTGAGGGCTTTTGAGGTCCTGTTGCAGCTCAGAGAATGTTTCCAGGGTAGGTCAGTGTCAAAGATGGGGCTAACTCTAGACCCTAGCTGAAGTTCCTAGACTCTAACTGAAGGATTTCACCCTTGGTTTGTGTCCCTGCTGCTAGAATAGTAATTGTACTTGCAAATAAAATCATCCCCAAAAAAATCCCATGAGCATCTGTTCTGCTGCAGAGTGGCTGTTACCTTCCACCCCAATATCTGGTGAAGGATCTCTTTATTTACAGCTTAGGAAGCACCTGGGAGTTTTTGAGGATGACTGACATCTCACAAATGTACATTATAATCATTGTCATTCTGACTGATATCAGCTCTGTGGTGCTTTATGGTTTAGGGTTGTTTTTTAATATTATTTTTCTGTGTAGGAGGGCTGTTAAATAACATATTCCATTATGTGGCCAAGTTAAATTTTTTTCTTTTTATTTTTTGTGTTCTGTCACTCTTAAAACAGTTTTTCTCCTGCAAACACTGAGTTTTATTCCACATGTCATTTGTGAGGGCTGTAGCTCCCCATGATGGGGCCCAGCATTTCTAGTGACAGATGAACAAGGCCTTTCCAGTCTAAAAACTTTTCTATATATGCATAAATATTTAAGGAAGCATTTTGGGAGTTTTTTCAGATGCTTAGATTTTCCTTTTGGGCTGCTCCTAGTGTGTTTCTTTCAGAAACACCCTAACAAAGTATTAAACTGCATTTTCCTGATGCTGTACAGCCTGATGGGACTGCAGTTTTAGCCCCATTTTCACCAATAAAATAATCTCCTCAGAGGATTGAGCTTCCACTAAGGAGCTGTGCTGACTTCCCACCAGCCAAGCAATGTGGTTTGCTGTGGACATTACATTAACTTGTAATTAGCATGTAATTATTATGAGCAGGAAGCCTGCTCTAGGAGAGTGGGGGAAATGTGACTGTTTCTGTTTTAACTACAGTTCCCACCAGACCACGTGCTGCTGTGAGAAAACAAAGTTGAATGTTGACATGACTCAAAACAAAACCTTTCAGCAACCCAAATGGAAAGGTTTTGATTTCAGGCATGTCGAAACATTTCTCTTCAGCTGAAAATGTCAAAAAGAGCGTTTGACATCTGTTGTGTTTTGACCTTTCCAAATTGAATTTCTTTGTCGCTCCCTCGTCCATTCTGTAAAAAAGAAAAACACACATTTCTTTGGTCCTGGTGTGGGGGAAAACACAGACCAGAAATATCTGGTGGATTTGCCATGAAGGGACATTTTTCAGTTTCACTTAGCTCTTCACAGGGAAGCTTAGGCTGAAACAAAATGCTCCTTCCTCCAATACCTGCAGAGGACTGGCACCGAGCAGGGGATAAAGCAGCAAGTGTAATCCTGGGGGACTGCTTCCTTCCTGGGCACCCTTCCTCTGTGGGCCCACCATGCAGAGGTGAATAACTCTGCTCCCACCCTGCATGTTCCTGCAGCAGCTCTATGATTCCATACATTTCTTCTCTTCAGTCTTTTCCTTGCTGCTATCTCCCGTGACACCCTGTATGGTTTATCCTTTGTACATCTAGTGTGATATCGAATAAATGTCCTGTAAGTTACTTTCATCTCAGCATCTTCATTATTTTCATGTCAGAAGTGTCTCAGCGAGGTAATTTCAAGTTTGGGTGAGCTCACAGATATTTCTTTTCATTCGTAAGACATGAACAAACCATCTGGCACAGTTAAGCCACTCAGCATGATCTTAAAGCAAAGACAGATTCTGCCTCTGTTGTTTCATTGTTTAAAATAGACATTTTTGGAGCATGGATTTTTTGAGTCCAAACCTTCCATCTCTTGTCTGTTAAACCCATACATATTGATACATGCCCCTGCATGTCTCCATACAGCCTTAAGGAATTGTCTCTTTATAAATGATGCACATTAAATATATATAGCAACCATTTCTGGGGTGTGTGTCTTAAGTCTAAAATCCATTTAAAAAGCAGTGAAACTAAATGGCATTCACAGCACCCAGTGGTTTCTGCTGTAGAATCAACTAAGACAAGCACCATAGATTCATGAAATAATTGGGATTGCAAGGGACCCTGAAGGTTATTTAGTTCCAACCCCACTGCCATGGGCAGGGACACCTCCCACTATCCCATGTTGCTCCAAGCCCCATCCAACCTGGTTTGGACACTTCCAGGGATGAGGTGTAACATTCCTGCACCTCCTTGGGTTGAACATGACTGTTTGTGAGAGACTTTGTTTATGAACCATCAAGGTGCCCATGGAGGGACAGAGGTCTGAGCCAGCCTGAGGAAGAAACAGTCAAAGAACCAATTTTTTTGGGAAAAGCTTGAGTTCAGTTTTCTCTTGGACTTCTTTTAACACAGGAATTTTCAATATTTTATGTCCTCCAGAAATGTCCATAAGGACTGGGAGAAAATATCCTGCTTTCAGGTCCTTCTAGGAAGCCATTTCCAAAAGTATTGAACAATGAACCACTTGAGAGAAGTCAGCGTGGATTCATGAAGGTGAAACTGTGTCTGATCAAAGCTTTCTACAAGGAAATAATGAGTCAATGGGTGAGAGAAGAGCAGGGATTAGTTCCATAATTTGACAAGGATTTTGACACTGTTTGCCACAACATCCTTGTTTTCAAGCTGGTGAAACACAGGTTAGACAAGTGGACAGTGAGTTGTATTGAAAACTGAGTGAATTGCTGGACTCAGATGGTCTCAGCTGGGGAGGATCAGCTGGAGATCAGGCAGGAGGGGTGAGCAGCAGAGGCCACTCTTGAGACCAACAAAGTTACACCCTTATCAATGACCTGGTTGATAGGACAGGGCCCTCATTCAGCAAGTTTGCAGGTGATGCAAAACTTCGAGGAGTGATTGATACATAAAATGGTTGTGTTGCTTTCTAAAGTATCTTGATAGGCTGGAAACATGGTGAGAGGGGCAAGCTGTAAAACTCCACAGAAGGGAATGTGGAGTCCTGCATCCAGGAAGGAGCAGCCACAGAGCCACTGAAGGACCAGGCAGGTGATTAAGAGATGCAGATGGTTAAGAGTTTGTAGCATCTGCCAAAAAAAAGAAGCCAACAGAACAGTGACCATTCAGCCTGGAGGAGAGAAGTCTCAGGGGGATCCCAGCAGTCTGTATAAATATGTGAGGGGGGAAAGAACAGCTTAGCTTTCCTCAGAGTTGCCCAGTGCACAAACTGAAAAACATGAAGTTGTTTCAATGTAAGAAAAGTTTCTCATTGTCAGGGTGATTAAACACTGAAAGAGGTTGTCCAGAGCGGTTGAGTCTCCATCTTTGGGGATATTCAAAGAGCTGCTGGACCTGGTGTGGGGCAAACCTGTGGAGGCTGACTCTGCTCTGAGCAGGGCAGGTGGGATGGATGTCATCTTCCAGCCTCAGTGGTTCTGTGACTATGAGGGTTGCAGAGTTTATCCCAAATGGACTGCACTGCTGCCAAAACAGACCATTTTCTGGCATTGATACACTTTTCCTTCGGCATAAAAAAAGTTCTCTTCAATAATATTATCTCTCTGGGGGACTCAGAAGAAAGTTTTGGCCATTTAAAATGTGCTTACAGGAAATGGAGTGATGCTTAAGGATTCTGTTGCCATCAGCTTTGTGTGTGCTGCAGTTCCACTTGCCTTCTTTGGGCATCTGCTCCTGTGTGATTGCATTTTTATTCTTTTTCAGAAGGGCAGATGGTATTTTTTTTTTCCCTGTGTGCATAATTAAACAAACACACAACAAACTCATCTAAAGATACTAATTAATTCCTTTTCCTAATAGATTGCAGGCAGTCTATTAATATTATTCACTCCTGGGACGAGTCTGTTAGCAAGAGCTTCCTCATCTCATTGCTTTTCCCTCTCCCATGGTGAGACTGGTGAAGTGATCCACCACATCCCTTTAAACACAGCCTAGCTGGAAGGAGCTGTAGCTAATCCTGGGCTGGTCTTGGTGATAGGCTGAACATCCTTCACTTGATTTGTTAGATATTGTTCAACTTGAGCCCCCTCATCTTCCTTTCTTTGGTGATCTGTGAGTGGTTGTGATGGGTTGAGTATTGGCTGAGGACTGGGCCATTCCTAGCTCTGCACACATCCAGGGGTTTTGGGCTCCCTGGTATTCTTGGAAAGAGTGTGACAAAGGAAAATAAGTTTAATTGTTCTTCTCTTAATATATAACTATATATACACATTTAAAAAAAAAAGTAAAAACAGGTGAGATCAAAAATGCTGTTGGATGGCACTGAGTGATTGTCAGCTCTATTATAATTACCCAATTAAAGAGGTGATAATGAACCCAGACTTGAAATGCTGGAGGGAGAAAAGGAGGGTGTCACTGGCAACTCAACATTTGTTTTATCCTAAATCTTTATTGTAAAGTAATCACCTGTCAGGAAGTCTGCTGAGGAGAGAGCAGCTGCTCCATGCAGTGCTGTGATCACAGAAACAGGGTGGGAACAAAAGCAGCAGTGACAGATTCAGGTGAGGCATTCTCCAGCCCAGGAAACCTGAGCAGCCCAAGGCTTTTTGAGGAACCCACTCATCCTGGGGACAAGGAGGTGCAGCCTGAGCTGAGGACATTAAGTAGAAGCTGTGCTCTCTCTGGGTGGTTTTAGTGCTTAGATCGTGGGTCATATTTTTATTATGTTGGACAAAAAATAATCCAGGAGCTGTGTATTCATGTGTTCAGCCTTAGAAACTCTGCTGAAAAAAACCCAGTGACAATGTGCAATTGGTTCTGAAAAGAACCTGGGGTAGATGGTCACCTCAGCAGCCTAAAGTGAGAATGGGATACTGGCAAAATATAGCCAGAAGTTCATGGGAAATAATCTCCTATTTTTACTTGGTATTTGTTAGACCCAAAAGTCTGGGTCCATGGCCCTGTTGGAGTGAGTCCAGATGAGGGTGGTGGAGATGCTCTGAAGGATGGAACACCTCTGCTGTGAACACAGACTGAGAGAGATGGGGGTGTCCAGCCTGGAGAAGAGAAGGTTCCAGGGAGAGCTTAGAGCCCCTTCCAGTGCCTAAAGGGGCTTCAGGAGAGCTGGAGAGGAACTCTGGACAAGGGCCTTGAGTGACAGGACAACAGGGAATGGCTTCAAACTGAAGAGGGCAGGGTTAGATTGGTTATTAGGAAGAAATTCTTGGCTGTGAGGAGGGTGAAGCCCTGGCACAGTGTGGCACAGAGAAGCTGTGGCTACCCCATCCTGTAGCCAGCCCTTCATCTTCCCCTAGACTGATCCTTCCAGAAGTTTATTCCACTTTTGGGACTACAAATCCCATCAGTCTTCATTGTTTCCTCAGTTTTGAAAGAGAGGAAAGTTTTGTGCTAGGCTTCAGTGTCCTGCATGAGCAGCTAGACAAACCAGGTGAGTGCTCCCTTCTGAGAGACAGGGGGGAAAGCGTTTTATTAAATTCTTTCAGCTTTTAATGTGTGCAACAATGTGTTTCTCTCCATATGATCCTCGTTGCTGGATTTCAGTCGTGTTCAAAGATGACAAAATGAAAAAGATCAAATGATAAATCAAAACAAGAGTAACACAAAAGCCTGAGGGATACAGAGCTGACAACAGATGATCACAGAAGAAAGTGATAAAATTCTTGCTTATTACAGAAAAGCCATCCTTAACTAAGAAATATTTCCTAGATATATGTGTAAATGGCAGGAAAATTTTAGATTGATCATTCCTACTGGATATTTTATGACCAAAATTTCAGTTTATTAGAATTCTAACCAGTCAGTTCATCACTTTCAAGGCTGATTAGTACTAATATACATATATAAATATTTTAAAATGCATCGAACAAGGCGAAGACCCAGCAACGAACTAAATCAATTTCTTATTAGGTTACACCAGGAAATAGAGTGTCCAGAAGTGTGAACCATTTGTAAATATTAGGTGCATCAATCTTGGTTCCTTCAAAGAATCAATTTCCCCATGAAAGGAGGACAAACATTGACAAGAAACAGGAAAAAAAGAAAAAACCCAAACCTGAATCCAGCAATATCATAGCAGTCTGAATCTAAATCTTTGCTCTTCCACTGTGAAGAATACAGATACCCCTTTTTTATTTCTGGTGTTTTTTTGTTTGTTTATTGTTTGGTTTGGGGTTTTATTCCCCTACCTTTTTGGGGGTTTTTTTGCTGCTGTTGTAGCTCGTTATAATGACAACTGGTTTAAAAGTGTTAAGAGGAAAAGATAAATCACTTCTGAAAAGTGTTTGGTAGTGGGTCAGTTAATCTGAGGAGCCTTGCCACACTCGCTGCAGTTATTCCCCCTGATGGATTGGCTTCAGTCCTGTCTGGAATCTTGGGGGATTTCTTCATCTCTCCTGAGAGCACTGGAGGAATATCCTGCTCGTGGCAGGTACTACCAGGAGTAGAGCTCTAAGCTGTGCACAATGCCTTAGGTTTTATATTTTCCAGTCCTGCCCTGCCCAGTGTCACTCTGCAGTTCCCTGGAGCTCGTTCAGTGCTGTTCTCTCATGCTCACACACACACAACAAAGCCTCTCCAGCTCTCCAAGGACACCCAGACCCTCCTAGGCCCAACAACTGCAAACCACAATCTTGGGGACAGGGGGGCAAGCTTGGGCAAATTCCATCCTTGGCTGGCTTCTGCTTGGGGAATTGATGCTGAGATCCAAGTGGGAAGAACTCGAGAGCTGTCCTTGTCCATGTTGGGATGCACTGAGGCAGGAGACTCTGGAGGCCAGAGTGTAGCTCTGAAGGCCTTTCCAATCAATCCCTCCTTGATTCCTTTATTCCTGTCTGCTCTCTCTTCCTGGGTAGCCATTTAAGGCATCATAGCCTTAACTGAAAGCATACACTGGGGCTTCTTGCAGGGTTGGCCATGAAGGTGAAGGAAGAAGTGTACAAGGCACAGTGGCCACTGGTGGGACATCCCTTCTCCTTTGCCCTCATTAAAAAGCACTAATTTAATTTCATGATTTTTCTGCTCAGCCATTGAGCTGGGATTCAGACATCCCCCTTGTCAGTGTGATGGAAATCAGACTCATGGGTACTGATTTTAAAAAATGAGTTTAATCCAGATCCTCACACAAATTTGGGCATGATGACTGAATTTGAAGGACTTCCAAGTAACAACCTCCTGGCACACAACCACAGCTCTAAGTGATGCCTATTTTTATTTTAAACCCTGAAGAGGAACAGCTGGGAACCCCAGGAGGGGATTCCCAATTGATATGTGTCCACTTAAACACAGAAATATTCATTATTTTCAACAAAAACTACAGTCCATGCACCTGGACACACATATTACTGTACTTTTTATCCAATGTAGTGAATAATTTATTAAAAGGGTATATATTAAAGAGTTCTGTTTCCCATGAGGATTCAGGAAAGGGCAAATGTTACTGCTTGTCTTTAGTGAAATAAATTAAATTGAACACTACAGTTAAGCAGGAACATCAGCTAAGAGCAGGTATGTACCACTGCAGTGATGAATGGCTTAATATAAATGACATAGGTGTGCTAAGGCAGGGATAGAGCCCAAACAGGAGATCAGTAATTGCATCTCTCCATTAAAACTGAATTATCCCTCAGCTGCAGCTCCTACTGCTCTTGTCTAGCTGAGTCTTAAAATCCTCACTCTGGGGCCCTCACAAACTAACGCAGCTGCTGTGGTTGAAGGTGCTGTGCAGAAAAGCAGCAGAGCTCAGTGCACAGGGCCAGAAACGCAGAGGGAATGAGGAGGGACACTGCAATCCATGAGGGACAGCTATGAGTCCAAAGGATGGGTGATCCCAATGCAGCCACGTCCAAGAAGAGCTGATGTCTTTTCTCTCTTGGTCTTGGTGTTCCTGCCCTGCAGGATGTTTGCTGGAATTTGGACCTGTTTTGCTCTGTACTCTGCTCTTCCCTTGGCACAGCCTCTGAAATAACCTTTGTGAGGGCGAGTGAATGGGAACTTCAGTGTCCTGTCCTCCTGTTCTCCTGGAGGGTGAAACCTTGGCCCTGCAGTTCAAATCCTTTGGTAAAGTTGGGATTGTCCCTTCTTCTATTTCTTCTATTTCTTCTATTCTCCATTTCTCTAAGACAAGTGATACATGAATTTCCAAGTCTTTCTTTTCACACCAACCCAGTTTCCAGGCCATTTCTCCTCCTTCTTGGATCCACTCCCTTTCATATAATGCATGTCACTGCATATCATTTATCCCATTCCTATGCCCCATTCCAGTGTTAAACCTCACTGATGTGGTCCCAGATTTCTTTCCCACATTGTTTTACTTCACCCTTTGTCTCCAGCTGCTATTCCTAACCTCCTCCCTTCCCTTCTTGTTGTTTTTACCCCTTCACTGCTTCTCCTCACTTTGGTTGTTAGCAGCACCATGTTATTTTCTTCAGTATTAACAGAGCAGAGACCAAATCTGCTGCTCTCTACCCTGACACCATCTCCAGGATGTCTCCTTTTAACTCCCGTCTTAGATGACAAATATTGCCTTTTGTTTACAGCCCCACAGCCAGAACAGTGCCTCCCCCTGAATTAATTCCAGTGAGTTTTTCTTCAAGTATGATTTCCCAGGAGATGCTGGGGAGTGCCTCTGGAACTGTGTCAGTATGAATAGATGCCCATTCATCCAGGCACACACGGTGCTGTAACAACCACGGGCATCTCGTACTGTCTTGGGGGGAAATGTGTCTGCTGCAGCTTGAATGGAGCTTCAGATGGAGCTGGGAGACCGTGCACTAATTAGTTAATTGGCTGAAGAACCCTGTGTGGTATTGGATGAATTTAGCTTATAAACTGACCCTAATTTTTTGGGCAAAAAAAAAATATATAAAGCTTTGCAAAGTCATAGACCTTGTCAATCCCAATTTTGCCTTCACTCATCCCAGCATTATATGGGCAAGGGGCTGGCTGATGTTACTTTGTACTCAGGAATATTGTTCAAGCATAAAATCAGGAGGGAAGTCTGAATCACATCTCTCTTCCATGCTCTGTTGTGACTTCAGTTTGCTTTGTTGTGGAAAGACAGAATGAGTCACTGAATCAAGCAGAGGCAGCACAAGAATCCCTATTTTCCTTTACACTGGAAAAGCACATGTTTTTGGAGAAAATCAGAGAAACCTGCACACAACCAAGAGGCTTGTGCCTGATCTATGCACCTGAGTCTCAGCCCATCCAGAAATTGCTCCTGGATGGGAGCACAGTGACTCCTGCACTTTGTGGAGAGTTCTTCCTCCAGTCAAGCACGTCTCAACTCTATCAACTGTATGAAGCTGTGCCAGGGGAGGTTTGGGTTGGGTATTAGGAGAGGATAGTTCACCCAGGGGGTGGCTGGGCACT
The DNA here is from genome assembly GCA_013400515.1 of Erpornis zantholeuca. Lineage (NCBI taxonomy): Eukaryota > Metazoa > Chordata > Aves > Passeriformes > Timaliidae > Erpornis > Erpornis zantholeuca. The sequence goes on from VZTN01012369.1 coordinate 332,793, forward strand.
GGAACAGGCTCCCCAGGGAAAGGTCACGGCACCAAACCTGCCAGAGTTCAAATAATATTTGGACATCACTCTCTGGCACACTGTGGGACTATTGGGGTGTCCTGTGCAGAACCAGGAGCTGGACTTGATAATCCTTGTGGGTCTCTTCCATCTCAGGACACTCTATGATTCTATGATTCTTTTTGCCTTTACTCTCCCTACAATACACACACATATTTTTCATAAAGAACTTTTCAGAGTAATCAAGACATATTCAAAGTTATTACTGTTTAGCTCTGAACTTTTGGGTAAAAATAAATAATTCTTGACATATGGGAAGAAAAACTTTGGAGCTGTTTTGGCATTTGGGGTTTTGAGATATTTTCTGATAGTACAGTGCAGAGTGGAGGGGGGCTTCTGTTGTGTGAAGCAGAATAAAGATCACAATAATGAGGGCATGAAATTAGCTTGGCAGTATGAACTCCATGATACTGCATAGGATTTTCAATTAGGGTGAATTAAATGTTGCCAAAGTCAAAATGGATATAAGGATTGAGTAGGGCAGGAGGGAGGGAAAAGGTGAGCCTTAAAGATAATGGCTTAGAGAATCTTCTGTACTTAGGGAATAGCTCATTCATCTGAAAATGTGTGGAGAGAATCACGAAAATTACCTAGGAAATAAAATATGTGTATATATAGTGAGAGTGAGAATCTAAAGTGATGTCAGGGAAATCGCAGCAGAAGAATGAGTGATGATTAGAGCCTCTCTCATTCTGCAGACCTGCCAATGCTGCCTCTTCCAAGAGCACAGCAATAATTTACGCCATTGAAAAATATAAAGGACCAGATTTCTTCTGTGTGTAATGCCAGGAAGGGTCAAACACCCCTAGGTATTAATGCTCTTCCGAGCAGCTCAGTCTCTGTGATTCTGTACACAAAATGTCTGTAGGATTTAATCAGACCAGAGGAGCGAGCTCATTATGTCTTGTTTTATTTATGGTAAATTTCTGAGCCATTCAAGCAGTGCTCTGAGTTTTTGTGAAGAGTAAAAAAGCAACAATTTACCCAGAATGTTCTTCTGTTCAGTAAGAGCCTGATTTTTGAAGGCACAGTCTTTCAAGAGTGACAAACATTGAGCATCTTCCAAGAAGTGAGGTTCCAAAGGATCCCACACTGCAAATCCCAGCCATCCATCTTTTTCTGTGTCTTCAGATGTAAAACATAGACAAGTGCTTGAAAAGCTTCACAAGAAGTGCTTAGGCACCTGATTCCCACAGAAACACATTTGATGTTGAGTGCCACTCCCCTTCTGCACTTGCCCACTTTATCCTTCCTAAATAGATTATAATGAGTGATTTTAATATTCCAATCATGCAAATCTTCCCCCAAGATTTCAATAATGCCAACGAGGTCTGATGTATACTCATAAATGAGCTCCTCCAATTCCAGTTCTTGTTTATTACTCAGACTCCCAGCATTAGAGTATAGGCAATTAAAGAATTTCTTCTCTTCACGTCCCTTGGTGCCTTGATTAATTTTGTTCTTGACATCTTAATTTCAAGCTAAATGAATGCTCATTCATTCTTCCCTCTCTGCCTTCCATCTTTCCCAGTTTAACACTCTCCTGACTACTCATCCTGGTGCCCTGGAGACTCTCCTGTGAAGATGTAGGGTGCTGGAACACTGTGGTTTTGTCTCCTCACCAAATAGGTCATTGAATTTCTTGCAGGACAAATACCTGCCTCACACTACTTAAGTCTAGAAGTCTTTTCTTTTCCAGAGGTTTTTGCCTTCCTCTGCTTGCTGGAAATAAGACTTCAGGATGGAATATCCATCTTTAGTATCCAGGAACTCTTCAGCCACCTTCAATCCTCCACATAAATGATAAAGAGTGTCCACCACCATCAGTGGGAACCTTGAGCATTGTACACAAGTTCACCCTGGCTGTAATAACCATGATGGGTTTTGGAAGAAAATGTCAAATGACTTCTTTGTCTCTGGGAAATTTAATTGCATTCTGAACACACTGTCTTTGCCACAGTTGATGGGATTCCTGTGACCAAAGTTAGACACATAAGAGGTAAAATTCTCCATTTCTACCTTTATAGTCAGAAGAGAGAAATAAAGCTTTCTGGGGAGAAATTGGTCTGAACTAGTGCAGATGAATCATGCCTGGGAAATGTTCATTGCTCTCTATGGACTGGAAAAAATACTCCATGATGTAGTTTTCTGTAATTGAGACCTGTAAAGCATTCCTGGGGTCATTTCTACCCCATGACACAGCACCAAAAAACAGCATGTCAGGTTCTTGTAGTTCCTCTTGGGACCCTCTGCTCTGTGTCCAGGTTTGTGGATGTGCATTCAGAGAGTGTATTATGTCAGGAACCATACAGAAACACGGTCAGAGGCAACCTGTTCTCTAGGGAAACTGTAATCTAAATGAAATCTTCTATTCCTGTCCCTCTCCTGGCCTGGCAAAATGCAGGATAACTTTTAAAACATTTAAAACCCTTCTTCAGGGTTTTTTACAGATCATGACTGTTCCTCTGCCTGAGCATTTCAGATACTGAAAAACTGATTATATACCATGAGAACATGCTGAGTTCAAAACAGACAATATTCCACATCTGGCACGGAACAGCTTCACCTGTGTCCTTGTGCCAAATCAAGTCATGCTCCTGCAGCATCTCCAAGCCAGGCACTGGGAGTACAATTGGTAAAAAAATCTGTGGAGAGATTTGGGTGTTGCCTTTGGAGCTAATAAGTCTCTACAGAAATACAGCTGATAGAAACAGAGGTTTTAAACTGTTTCAGCTGTGGAAATACAAACATGTCCATAATAATTTGCTCTTTGGACTTAACCTTTTCTATTTTATCCTAATCTAATGCTCAGACTTCCATAGGTGAAGTTCAAACTGGAACCTGTCATTTCTGCTCCAAGGAGCACAGACTTGCAGATGAGCCTCTGGAGACTGAAGTGAAGTTCATGGAGTTTCTTGCTCATGTTTCTGGAGATGTTGAGCTTGTTCCAGTGAGGTGGGATTAATCTGTAGCTTTCAGTGGAGGCCTTACCCTGCAGGTTAACACATCTGAATCTCAGAGTCTCCATGGACGTGTTTCTGCTCAAGTTCTGATTGTAAATTCCCAAGGTAATCGATGCAAATGTGTGATGGAATCCAGTTGTCTGAGCCTGGGGTCTAAGGGTGGTTTTGGTGGTCTGGGGTATTCTCCTGACCTCCAACAAAACTCTGAGGGTGAGCACCTCCCCTAAATCCCTGCTGCTGCTCTCAGTCCCACCTGGGCACCTCTGATCCCAGTAATATTTCAAACAGCACTGCATATCCATGGTTTGTGGTTAAAATAAGATTCAACAATCATCTAGAAAAATAGCTCTTTTGCTAGCTGTATTTTCTTGCAAAATGGGCAGTGGGTTTTTTGCTGTTCTTTCTGTATCTTGTTCCTCCTGCCTGCGCGGGGCTCATTAGAGCATTGGCATTCCCAGTGTGCTCAGATCTCACCCAGGGTCTGATCCTGGCTGGATCTATAAAGCATGAAGTTATTAGCAGGCCCTGTTATGTCTGCATCTGTGTTCAGGGAAGGAAAACCTCCTGGGACCAAGCACGCAGCAGTTCTGCTACAGCTGAGAGAGATTATCATAAACACCGAGCAAAATCAATGTGGGCAAAGGGAACACCTGAGCCTTTCCTAAACCTGTTCCTCCTCCTTCACAAGTTGGAACTGCTTTTAACACTGGAGACAAGATTGTACCCTGGAAAACTCTTCTTAAAGAAATTAAGCCAAACTGTGCTACATGGTTTTAATTTAGAATTTCAATTAGTGCATACAATTTGCTGTCTGCTCTGGCCAAGCCATTTTCTCAAACCAAAGCTGCTCCTTGCTTGCCTGTTTGCTTGAAGTGTATGAAGATGGAAGCAATTTGTTAACATAATCTGGTTTAATATGATGGCTAAAGATTTTCAGAAGCCAATATGGATTTGGTTTGTTGGGTGGATTATATCTGAAGCATGACTGAGGAGTGGTTCTTTCATCTGGCTTCATCAACACCAATCTGCAGGACCTGAGCTGGTCCTGGGCTTTTCCAGGGTAAATTACAGGTAGCTTCACCTTGCTAATTAAGTGTAGGATGGGTTTGTTTAGGGCAGTTTGAGCTCCCTCCTCCCAGGATCCCGTTCCTATTTGTACAAGGCTGTGATGGCTGCCTGGTTCTGTTTTGATGAAAATTGCAACCCCCCAGCCCCACCCTATCCCTCATTCTGCTACTCACACCCTGCACCCAATTCATGTTGCTTTGCCCTCCTAGGAGAGCTGCTGGCTGTGCAAATCAATTCACCCAGAGGCTGGGGCTCTTCAGTGCTGGGTGGTTTTGGTTCGGCGTTGCAGAATTGTCACTACATCCGTGGCTCTTGTCTTGGTCACTGTGGATGGCTGACCCCACACCCTGCAGGGCCAGAGGGTCACTTTTCTGAATGCCCTTCCCTGCTCTACCCCTTGGCCAGCAGTTTTGTCGTGACTCATGTAAATATTGACATTTGCCACGGACTTGCCTTTGTGCTTTCATTCCCTGCTGAAAAGACTTGATGTGTTTCTCCTGAGTTCGCCTGGACTTTTTCCTCACTCTTTTCTTTTACACAGCCTTTCTCTGAAGAGCCTGGAAGAAAGAAAACCTCTTTTGTAAAGGCTGTTTTGTTGGTTTTTTTCTTTCCTGGAAATGTTAACTCCCTGCGCAGATATTCTGGGAACTTTTCACTGTTCTTTTACTGCGTGACACAAGAAACTAAAAGAGGAACATTATCTCTTCGAGGCAGCAAGTCATTGTACTTGCTTCTAAAAGCTGATCTTGTTTTGTTTGACTCACTAGCTGTTTTATTCTGGCAGTGATGCACTAAAATATCCTTGAGCTAGCTCAGTTGCACTTGCTTTCCTTTCTTTAAGTGCCACATCTCTTGCAGTCACACTGCCCTCACCATGAACAAACCTATCAGCATCTGGCCCATTAATAACAGCTCGTTAGGAAATAAAAATTAATCAAGCACTGAGATTATTGTGAGGCAGTTCCCAGGACTTATTACCCAGAGTGATTGTGCAGACATCTTGTTGCATGGGGGTAGATTGCAGTTTGGTCTGAATTAACTCACAACAGCTGCTTTATTGCTGTGATGTATTATTATTTATGTAGGATGAAAAATGTGAATAGCACTTGAGCACAACAGAGCTGTGCACAGAGGAGTTTAGAGGCTAAGGGAGAGGCAAGGCTGGAGCAGAGGATGATAAAAAAGGGAATGGGATGTGTGTTGCTGCAATTCAGTCCATAAACTTCAGCAGAGCCTTTGTTTCTCTCAGCTTCTTGTTCTTCCTTACATAAGGCACAGTTATAAGCAGCATTAATCAAGGAGGTGAAGAGTCAAGAGCTTTGTCTTTAATAACATTGAAGTGTTTCTTGTTTAACTTTCTCCCTGTGGACCCAGAGCTCAGATCTGGCCAAGTTTCACCCTGTTGAGGAGCCAAACAAAGCACATAAAAGAGGGATTTATGTCAGAGGAACGGCAAGTATATTTTCATCTCAGAGACACAATGATTTGGTACAAGAGTGCATATTAAACTTCTTAAAATAGAGTTAAGCTGTGTGCTGATCTTTACTCTGAAGCCACATTGCTCAGCTACTTGTACAAATCCTGCAAGATAACAGAAGGTGCTAAACAAGTCACTGGTGGAAAAAAAAAAAAGATAGAAAAGTGACATATCTTTTAAAACATAACAAGACCAAATTGATTTGCAAAGGAAGAATATGACTAATTACACAGTCAGAGCTTTGCAAAGTGTCTGTGTACCAGAGCCTTGGAAAGTTTGGGAGCAAGAGTTATAATCCCTGAATGGGGAAGTTCTGAGTGCCAGAGTGATTCAGACCAAGGTGGATTTGTGTGAAATAGACCTTCTAATTCCACAGTCCATTAAATATTCTTCTCACCCTTCCAAATCTTCTCACCCACTACATCACCTCCCAATATATTCAGCACAGCCCCCTGCCAGATTCAATGCATACCCTGCCCCAATGCTTTAATTCTTCTGAATGTGTTTCATGATGTGTTTTTGCCCAAAGAAATGCCAACAGATCTGCCATCAGGTGCACTTTGCCTTTCCTCAGCAGAGTTTTTAGCTTTTAAGAACACTTCAAACCTGCCAGGAACAAAATGGGATATGAAGAACCAATTTCAATTACAGTGTGTGAGGTGGTTTCCCAGCAACAAGAGTATTTAAGAGCAACAAAAATTAACATACCTTCAAAGGAAAAGCAGCAGCAACAGCCACTGATTTTCATGGTGTAATATTTTGTATTCATTAAAACATGGTTTCTGAGCATTGTTTCTGCCTCAAGGCTCAACCCCAGCTCATCTTAAAATCATGTTTCTCCTTTCTTCACTGAAAAGTACTTAGAACTTTATAAAGAGACACAGGGAAAGGATGGAAAGAAAGAGACAGGCTGGACTGGTAATATAATTCCTTGGAGCTAAGCTACTGCCTCATATCTTGCTGGGATAGCAAAACTCAGATGTTCTCTCAGGGAATAATCCCTTCTCCTTTAGGATCCAACTCCTGGTTTGAACCACAGAATGAAATACTCCATCTTAAAACTGGATTTTTCAAAGCCTTCTACCCCTTTTGTGGCTGTACATCCATCCATACCTATCCTCCCTGGAAAATAACTGCTCTCTGAACCTTCTGGTTTGACTGATAAATGCAGGAGAATTTGTGCTCTGTGACAGAGCTGCTTCCAAACAGAGTTGGTAAATCACAAATGTTGTGGTCCTGAGCAGGTAACACATATTTTACCTGCAGGGGAAGGAGGGATGGTAGCAGTACAGAGCAGTGAGAGCCACAGCATCCCAGTAAACTCCAGTGCAAGAGGAAACTGGGACAGGAGGGTGATTTTCAAATGGTTCTTTTCCCTTGAAGGATTTATAGTGTTTGAGTTGCTCCTGTCTTTTAACACCTTAAAATTGACAACAAATACGTGTGGCTGTGACATCCCTGTCTAGGGTGATACTGCCTAAGTATAAATAAAAAAATTAAGTTTAACATTCGACTGCTAAAAGTGAAGAGTTTCTGGCCAGCTCAAAACCAAAACTGAAATCATTCAACCTCTTAAATTTATTTCACAATCCTTTTTTTTCCCCCAAAGAATTCTTTCTCAGAGAAGCCTTTTAATTTTCATCTCGATTTTGATGAGAAGAACAATCCATTCACTTGTATGGCCTCAGTCTGCATTTTCCAAGAGTGGGGATTGAGGTCATCTGCTGCACTGCACAGAATCAGCAGGACACAGATCACTTGCACTGCAGCCACTGCCCTGGCAACATCAATCTTTGCCTTTTTGGGATGTGCAGAGGTAATTTTGGTTAGTCTGCTGTGTCTGGATTGCTAGACATCCAAAAATCCTGGCCAAATTATTAAATTCTGTTCTTCCTCCCTTGTGTGAACAGCATTTCTGAGGGAACAAGGGAAGATATAGCAAGGAAAGCTTTTGGAGAACAAATGTAGTCTTTGGAGTAGGGACAATAAGTATTTTGTTCCTTGAAACACTGGTGATTGACTGATGAAAAGCTCAAGGGGAGCAGATTTATCTACCTGCATCAGTTCCAGTAGAAGGATAAAATCATGTGCCACATGGTCCAGTGTTGAGTAAACCCACTGGCTTGGGTCTCCTCAAATAAAGACTGCTTTAAGCAGTCACAGATTGCTCTAATCACAATAATCCAACAAGGATTTGAGCCTCTTGCCTGTAGGCAGGAGCCTCATTGCAGATAAAATGCTGCTTGAGAAATCTCAGTAGGTTTGGCAAGTGCCACTTTGGAGCTACAGGAGCCCTGGGCTTGCTGGAATTTGGGGGCTGAGTAGAACCCCCCAGGTTTCACCCTGTGCTCAGACAAATGGATTGAATCCCCCAAGGCAAGAGTTTGGATCCTTCCCCAGGCTTCTGTGTTTGCTGCAGAAGTGACCTTGGAGCAGTTGAAGTGGCAGCCAAAGAAGCTGCAAAGCATAATGAAATTATGGAGATAAGAGTGGATGCAGCAGCCTTTCCCCTTCCTCGAGGAGAGCAGAGAGGAGACCCCAGAGAGACCCAGGGGCTCAGCTTCCTACCAGGTGAACTGTCAGCAGAAAGCCTCTGGGAGTAAGCTATTTGCAATTTAAATGGATTGAAATAAAAGGCAAAAGGGCATTAGGAACTGGTCAGCAAGGAGATAATTTGTTAAGTTCATTCTTAAAAAAAAAAAGGTTACTTGACCTAAGTGCTGCCATCCCTTGACTCAACATGCCCTCCTCACAATGCCCATTCTACACAAAGCCACATGAATCCTGATATTTCATTTACTCTGCTGAGGGGCAAAAAATGCCTCTAAAACATTTTGCTTCCCTCATGTCACCTTCCTGACTCGCTCACAGCCCTTTGCAATGTCTCCACATCCCTGCAGCTGCAGTGGCAGCGAGGTGGAGCAGTTTCCCTCATCGTCAGTGTTTATTCACCATCACCTCTGAGGCCATCACTGAAGTTGAATTTCTCCACAGCTCCAGCCATCCAAACCTGGAACTGGATTTTAACCAGGATTTTCAATCCAGAAGGTAAAAAACTGATTTAAAGTAGGAGGGGTGAGTTTTATCGGGGCCATGGCAGTTCTTTGAAGTAGGATTTGGTTGAGTGATGGAGGCTTTTAGTTCTCTTGCGGGGCTGGCTTGAGGCTGATGCACCAAATCCACAGGAACCAAGAACTGTGACCACCAAGAAACGTACAACCATCATTAGAACCCTTTGTACCAGGAATTTTTTCCTGAAATGGGGATGGATGTGTACCTAGCTTTAATAAAGATGGCTCCCAGCTTCCACAACTCCCAGTGAGGGAGATATCCAGTGTGCACAGAGATAAAATGGTTTCTGAAATGGGTCAGCATCTGGGCAGTCAACACTTGTGGAGAAGAGAATGAGGACAGCACAGGCAGCAGTGGAAATTAGGAGAGTTGGGGACGAAAAGCTGCTGGGATGCATGGAAAGCAAATGGGAAAAGGACTGTCTGAGATATTACATTTGCAGTTTACTAAGTTATATATATATCCATGTGCAATTGCTGGAAATTTCACAAAGCACCGTGAATTCAGTTACTTCTGAGACGTTCTAAACACATGATACAGAATGACCTCAAGATGGAACATTTGAAATCTAAAGGTAACAGTGGTGTGACGAAGATGTAATGTTTCCTTTTAAACCATTGGTCAGCCAGTCATTGTGGAAAAGGCTTCCTTCCATGTAAAAAACATCATGGTTCTTGCAGATCTTCATGGAAAAATAACAGAAGTTAAAAGGCAGCGAAGCACAAACCAGCATGTGCTCATTTCTCACTCTGAAATTGTCTCATGGGCATATCCATGGGGAAGGAGAGGCAGAACCTTCTCTTGGACATGGAGGCTGCTGGAATTGGACCCAAACCCCTGCCTGTGATACCCCAGGAGTGCAGAGTTACCTTTTGGTGGGTGGGGAGTGTGTCACCTTGTGGGGACACAGAGGGGACCTGCACACAGGGAGTGAGCACAGGGGAAGACCAGCAGCTGGGAAAACAGGAATATTCCCACTTCCAGACCAGGACAGTATAACTTATTTTACCCTCATTCTCCAGACAGTAAACCTCCTGTTTCCCTTCAGTGCTAAGAAGGATTTAAAACATATTGCAAAGCTGACCAAAAAAAAAGACAAAAATCTTGGGGATGATGTTCCTTTTTTTTGATCTTACTGTTTGGGTGGGGTCGATGTAAGTTTTGATTTCCTGGTGTAACTGAGACAAATTATTCTTATCTGTTGAGGTTGATGGTACAGGGGAGAAAAATACACATCAGCTGCCTCAGCTGACTGGAAGGTGTGGAGTTAAATACACTCACATTTACAGCCTCTGGCTTCATTAGTAAATTATTGTACAATGAACTGGTACATAGCAACCTTCCTATATTCTACCATGGTTAATGCCCTGCTAATATCTCATCCATAGGCTTCTTTTACAGTGCAGCCAACCTATCCCTACAACAGGCAGCAGCCTGGTCTGTCTTGGGTTCAATGTGAGCCAGCCTGAACCCTGAAAGTGGAGCTGGAAGGAAACACAGGGATGGTTGTGCTGGAGGGAAACGTTCGACCATTTCATTAACCCTGCTAATGGTTCAAACGAAGACCTTAATGGCACAATCAATAATGCAGCCCCTGATCAGTTTGTTAGCCAGCCTGAAATGCTTTGCTTTTAATAGGGGACTCCCAGGAGGACCATGAAGTGTTACTCGAAAGCAGTAATTCATTGTGCATGGAAAGTGTGATTTTGGGTCTTATTTTGCATCTTTCTGGCAAGCCCAGTCACTTCCCCTTCTCCTCAGAGAGCTGCTGGATAGCCCAACCCAGGAGTCCCAAAGTTCTCTGTCCCTCATCAGGGACAATTTCTGAACAAATTATTTGGACATTCATTCCTGTTCTTAATGCTTTTTCAGCAAAAGTGAGTCTCTGGGCTTCTCCACACTTAAGGCAGACCTGAGGGTAAAGGATAATCCTGTACTAAAGAATTACTAAAGAGGAAAGAAATTCTTTAATGTGAGGGAAGAGGTTGCCCAGAGAAGCTGTGAATGCCCCATTCCTGGAGACTTTAAAGTCTAGGGTGAGAAACCTGGTCTGGTGGGTGTCATCCTTGCCCATGCCAGTGGGGTTGGAACTGAATGATCCTTAAGGTCCCTTCCAATCCAAGCCACTCTGTGACTCTGTGATTCTATGATGGGACCCCACATTCAGCTCCTCTCCTCTC
>VZTN01012369.1:343742-354770 GCA_013400515.1 Erpornis zantholeuca
TCAGCTCCTCTCCTCTCCTCTCCTCTCCTCCGTTTCTCCCTTAATTGAAAAAAGCTGCCAGACACCTGCTTGGGTGTGAAGGAACTCTTGAAACAAAACCCTTGAAACTGATCCAAATCCTACAGGGACAGAGTAGTGCTCCCCTCTTTGAAGGCACTCTGCCCAAAGGAAGATGGACAAGGAGAACCCACATGGAAATATTCAATATTTTAGGTGAATGCAAAACAGCAGAAGAATTTGGTTTTTTGTCCTCTTTCATTTGTAAGAAATAGGAATGTCCCCTTTCTGCTTTTCTGGTCAGAATTTTATCTTCTGGTTTTGACACTTATTAAACTTACACCTAATAGCTGCCTGTGATATTTTTCATTGTTGAGAGGTTTCATTATTGTTTAAAAGATTGGTGCATGTGGAGTTTTCATTGTCACATTAAACACACTGAGTAAATACAGTGCCTGAAACAGGAGATTTTATCTGGGAAGCTCAGATGAAATTCCATGGCTGGCAGTCGTTCAGGTGAGCCCTCTCTGCCAGAGTACAATAGCAAAGGATATCCTTCCTTCCCTTTACCTTCTCTTCATTATGCATGGGAGGAAAGGGAGCAGGAGCAAAGCAGGGCCATCCTGGCATTGCATTTATTCCACTGCAGTGACTTCCCTGAGCACAAGTAACAAAGCATTCCCTGTGAGCACAACACTTAGCACTGAGATTACACCTCGGGTGCGATATCGTACGTGACCTGCTCCAGGATGCAGCCACTTGCTAAGTCAGCTAATTTCCTTCCCTTGCCCTCACACTGCAGAAGAGCATGTAAGAAGTGGATGGAGATTATGCAGTTTCCTTCCCAGAAGTCGTCCTCCCTGCTGGCATCAGCTGAGAGAGCCTGGAGTTGATGTCCCCGAGCAGTGGGGCAGCTCTCTAAGGGACTTGCTCTGCTCTCCAGGGCAGAAGTTGCATCAGAAGGGGAAAAGCAGATTCAGACTTGCCTGTCAGTGCAGCCTTCATGTGGTTCATGATGAAAGCAACCACGTGGCTTTCAGGAAGAGCTGAACTGTGGAGAACTGCGGGTGGTCGGGGCAGAGTGGGGGTAAGGCACTCAGCACGTTCTGAGGGCATGGAAAGGAGTCTAGCATCCCGGGGAAGAGCATCAGGTTTGGGGCAGGGGAATCAGTGAGAGGGATAAAATATAGGGAATGGGAACGGCTCAGGGTTACACTTACTCAGCATCCCTGTAACTGCTGTGCTCAATTTCAGTAAGAGACAGAGCTCCAGGTGCAACAGCAGAGAGGTGGGAGGTAAAGCTCAGGAGCTCACCAGCACTGGAGCAGGCTGTCCAGGGGAGCAGTGGAGTCAGCATCCCTGGAGGTGTTCAAAAGATGGATAGATGTCATGGATCTGGCACTATTAATGGTTGAACTCAATGATCTTAGAGAGCTTTTCCAAACTTAGTGATTTCTATTCTATTCTATTCTATTCTATTCTATTCTATTCTATTCTATTCTATTCTATTCTATTCTATTCTATGTTCCATTCACATCCATAAGATTAATTCTTTATTACAGACAGGTCTCTTCTTCAGAACATGTTAGGGCTTCAAACCAAGGTACATGGCACTGACTCCTCCCTGACAGTGCTAAATGGTTTTCACATGAAAGAAAACAGGGCTTTGCCAGACTCACAACCCTTTCCTTTTGTATATTGCCAAAACCCACAACCATGCAGCCAAAAGGATGGGAACTGAACAGGTTCCATGACCCCTACCTGAATTCAACAGAATGTGAAATAATTTGAATGAGAAATGATGTCTGTGTGATGGATCACAAAGAATATCATCAGAGGAATGAGATGGTGGTAGACACAGGGAAGGATATCAGGCATTTTTCTTCCTGGTTCTCATCTCTCACAGAACCCGCTTTGGTAGTTTACCTAAAAGGAGCTCTTGAAGCTCAACTCATTAATGCCCTAATTAGGATTGTAACCGAGATGTTATAATGATATGTAGGAGTGGAGCCAGAGGAGGCCATAAAAGTGGTTGGAGTGACAGAACATCTTCTCTGTGAGGACAGAGTTGGGATTGTTCAGGCTGGAAAAGGCTCCAGGGAGACCTAGGGCACCTTTCAGTGCCCACAGGGGCTTAGACAGATGGGGACAGACCTTTTAGCAGAGAATGTTGTGACAGGACACGGGTTAATGGTTTTACACTGAAGGAGAGTTGATTTAAATTAGATATAAGGAAGAAGGTTTTTACAGTGAGGTTGGTGAAACGCTGGCACAGGTTGCCCAGAGAAGGTGTGAGTACCCCATCCCTGGAAGTGTTCAAGGACAGACTGGATGGGCTCTGAGCAACGTGATGTAGTTGAAGGTGCCTTATTTGACCTTTGCTCCATGTGTCATCCAGCAGGGACATCCCTCTGCCGCTGGAACACGAATTTGCAAACCCTTCTGCAGCTGCTTGGGGCAGTTTTGTCATTCTTAAACCGTGCTGACTTTTTCACTTCTGGATCTGTTTTGAAGATGTTAGCATCACATTTTATTTTAATTCAGTGCTCAGGCAGGGTGGGAGACAGTTCTGAGGAAGAGACACTTTGTGTCAATACTATTATAATTTTACTTGTGCACATTTTCCCCTTCTGCTAGATTGGTTTTCACTCCAGCTATATTTCTTTGAATGTGACAGATTTTTTTTTCTCCGTGTCTTCTTTTTGGTCCTATCCTCTGTTTAAAAGCAAGGTCATCAATAATTTTAGATGAAATACATTTGCTGTAACACTTTGGGATAACACAGTTTCAATATTTTGATTGATTTACACCTATAAAAAAACAAACTGCATCAGCTGTTTGTCTGTAGAAACCTTTGTTTTCTTTAAAGGTACGAGTCTTGTGCCTCATTAGTCTTCCTGAGCTTTCCTTTTGGTACCTGTTGTGTTTCACACGTTTTTATAAGCTGTCTCCCTCTAATAAATGAAATTATACTTCAGCTGTAAAGTGTTCCCATAAGCAATCAAAGAAATGCTGCCTTGTAGTCTCCGAGAATAAGCACCATCAGTACCATTGTCACATCATCAGGACGTAGCTCAGCCTGGTTATTAGTTCTGTGCTGCTCTGACAGCTCAGGTTTTGCAGAATCTCTCAAAAACTGGTGCTGGAGGAATCAAAGAATGGAGGATCAGCACATACCAGCCTGAGGCATCTGGCACTGCCATATTCTGGCTGATTGTTAGAAAGGTGGTTTGGTTCTGCAGAAGCACTTGACTGATTTTATTCAACCATCAAAATTAAATGAATTAGAAGAGGAAATGACACACAGGTTTGTTATCATAACTGGGAACTCTCAGTGTGAGTTTCAAGGTCTGTGACAGCACCTTTGGGCAGCTCCAGAGGAGTTCAGCTAAACTCCCTGTAGGATCCACAGGCAGCTAGAAACTTGTTTGCTTTTGCTCTCCTTTCTTGTTACAAAGAGAGAGAATTGAAAGGATTGGGTTTTTTACCTGGGACATCCTCAGGTCAAACGAGAAGATGGATGAGGTTCTGGCGTTCTTTTTTCTTGCACCTATGACGAAATCCAGAGGAAGAAGAGGGCCCAGCTCATGACATACAACACCATTTTATTTCAAATGAAAACTATCAGACAGCTCCCTGTTTTTCTAGCACTGATGGAAATTTTGAATCTCTGTGGGTTTTATGCAACTCTCCCAAGTTCATTACAACATTCAGCAAAGTTTGGGACCTGGGACCCTGTGCTTCGAACACCTTTCCCTGAGACTGCACATCCAATGCTCTGTGTGTACATAAAGCCTTCTGCTGTTAACATGGATTTGTTTAGGTTGGAAAATATCTCCAGGACCACCAAGTCAAACCTTTCACCCAACACTGTTAGGTCCACCAGGAAACCGTGTCCTGAAGTGCCACATACACACATATTTTGAACACTGCCCCTGGAAGGATTCCACCACTTCCCTGGGCAGCCTGGTCTGAGGCTTGATAAACCTTTCAGTGAAGTAATTTTTTGTTTAATATCCAACCTAAACTTCCCCTGGTGCAATTTGAGGGCATTTCTTCTTGCCCTACCACCCATTCCTCTTGTCCTATCCATGTTCCAGCCCCTGCAGCTGTGAGGGTGAGATATCCATGACAGACACATTCCAGCTCAAAGCTGCTGGCACCACTGGCTGTGAGTGGAATCAGCCCTGTGAGACCCAAAAGGCAGAACACCAGGTAAGGACAGAGCAAAGATGTTGTTCAGGGCAAGATTAAGCACAGCACAAAGTTGTCTTCAATATTTCAATAACTTCTCCGCTTTTCACTTACTTCAGCTGGGTGATTCTTAAATACAAACTATTTTTTTTCTTGCCTTTTCCTTTTCAGATGGGATGAGGCAGAGAGGAAATCAGCATTCAGAACTCCTCTCTACTTACATGCACATTGCATTGCAAAAATGAACATTGTGTTTGGTTCAGTTGGATCAACTTTGTACTCAGATTATTTAGTAATTAAACCAGAGATATATCTTGGAGGCAAAAGAGAAAAATCCCACTGACTCCATCTTACCCTTTTGTAACCCATCCTGGGAAGCAGCAAAGCATCAGAAAGCTCTCTTTATTTATGGATATATACATATATATAGACATATATATATATGCATGTATGTATGTATATATGGAAAACAGACAGCAACCCTTTCATTTCCCCACTCTCCCTTTCTGCTTGGAAGCCTATTTACAAACACACAGTCAAAATCCTGTTCTGAAATGGGTGATTGTGCTCACTGTTCCAGAACACATAATAGCAGAGGCAAACTGGAATGCTGTGGCAGTAATAGTTTAAGTTGTTCAAACAGGAGGAACAGGGAAAGCAGCAAATAATTGGCACAACCTAAAGACTGCAGAGTCCCCAAAATCACTAAATCTTTCACTCTGTGTGTTTTCCACACTCATGGAGCTACTGTTATGTCTTGGCTACATCATCAGGACCTGAGGTTTAACCACAATTCCCAATACCTGGTCTAGATCCTCCTAAATTCTGCACTAAAATTCACCAAATACTAGTTTCATGGTGACTGAATTGAATTTTCTGGGACCACTCTGATTCTAAAATCAGAGTTCCCTGCATGTTTGTGTACAGTGGTCATCTCTTGGATTCCTTCTGGGAAAGAACATCCAAGGCTTGTTGAACTGGCTTCAGGGAACAGGTATTAACTATGTCCCTCCTGCAGGGACTGTGACAAGCCAGGACAGGGTGTAAAGGCCAGGCAGATGAGCAAAATACCAGTTCCTGCAGGGCTTGGTCAGGAGCAGAGTTTTCACAGGATGAGACAGGAAAGGAAATCTTCAGCTCACTGCTAAGACACAAATGGATGATGATATCCCCACCCAGGAGCCCCTGGGCTGGTGGCCAAACCTCCAGTGTAGTCTGTAGAGGACAATAATTTGGCCCAATTTCCTCAACACAACCATCCAGAGCCCTTTACTGTGGTGTCCAGCCTGGTTCCAAGGAATGCTCTCTCCCACAGCTCCTCCTCACACCAGACCTGTCAGGATGGTTCAGATGCCTCCAAGACATCTCAAGTGATATCAGATGAGCCATTGATTTTTTTTTTCCATCTAATATCCCTTTTCCTCCTCATTTTGTTTTCCCTATATCAGTGGAACAAGCCCAGGTCTCTCAGAGCTACCTGGTTAAATCCACTCTCGTGTTTTGGCTTTCTGGAGTTAATCAGAGTTTTCCCCACAAAGGAAAACCATCAGGGTACAAATTTTGTGCAGATGCAAGTGCCCCAGAAGAGCAATTAAAACCAGAATTGTGAAAGAGCAATATTATTTTAAAAGCACAGCAAAACCTCTGATATGAAACAGCACCAAAAATGGACTTCTCAAGCACTATTAGTTTTCCATTTCATTTTCCAATGAAAGAGGGAAAAAAAGAAATGTTTACAAGCAAGGCAGTCTGTTCTAAAGTCAAAATACTCTATCTGATTATGCTCAGGGACCAAGTAATTAACAATGATCAAAGAGGGTAATTGTCGTTAAAAAGTTAATAGGGATAAAAATATCACTATATTAATTTTTTTGGCCTTTTTTTCCCTTCCAGAAATAAAATCATAATTTGTCAGCAGTTGAAAATATAATCCTCATCACTGATTGCCTTTCTATGGGGGCAGAAACAAAACAAAAAGGAAAAAGGAAAATTCTTCAATTAATCCCATTTTTGCCAAACCCACCTTATGGGGTCAGATTTACAGATTGCACAAGGTGGTTAGTTCAATTACAACAGGAAAAGAGTAGTTCTGAGAACTAATTAAATATGCTGGTATGCAGATGGTTAATTGGATTAATAATTACCTTGCATGTGTAAAAAGAGGTTTTATGTTTGCATAGGCAATTTTTTATCAGGATTCTCTTGAGATTTAAAAAAAAATCATGCTAATAAATGACTGTTTCAAATAGTAAGATGATTTTGCCTTGGTTTTGACTAAACTTTAGAGGAAAAATCTTTCTGCTCCCATCAGAAGGTAATTTAAATAAAAAAAAAGATTTCACTTTCTTTTTTTTTTTTCTGTACACTCACCTAGAGCCACTCTAGGGAAGAGAGAAAAGCAAAGCGTGTTGTAATCTGCAGAAATCAGAAGACAATGGAAAAATCTGTTTTTAAGCATTTTTGGGGGGTGGGAACAAATTGCCATGGCAACTCTCTAAACGGATATGTCTTCAAGGAAATCACGCTGTTCTCTTGAAAAGTGAGATGCATAATACAACGAGCACTTGAAAGTTATCTTTGGAAGGCATGTGTACAGGAAAATCAGAAATATTTTATAAATTCAAACTTATGAAATATTCATGCTGATTCACTAATGTTTCACACGGCAATTATTCCACCCAAAGGCAGGACCTGAATAACCTTGCCATCTATATGTGCATTTTTAAAAGTGTTTTGTGGCTAGGCTGATCAGATCTTTCAGCACCTTGCCTCTGAATTCCTGAAGCACTCGGAGCTCCTTGCCATCAATATATAAGTTGCTCCTAACTCAGATGGTCGTTAAATCAGAGCCTGAAATATTTAACCCATTTCTTAAACCCTTTCTTTTCCTGACAGGCTGTGTCAGTCAACATTTCCTTAGCAGCAGCATCAGTGACACCAGTGTGCTGCAGAGTGGGATGAGAGGGGAGGATTTGACCTAATAACTTTTCTTGGGAAAGCTGCTCCTCCTATTTTAAACCAGTCAGATGGTTTGAGGCATCTGGTCACACTCAAGGTTATATTTTGCTCGAGGAATTGAAAGATTGTCATCCTGGAAGAACAATTTAAGGGTCTTACCTCAAGATTGGGAATAAATGATCTTTAAGGTGCATTCCAAGCCTAACTATGATTCCCTGCCCCTAATAAATAGAAGAACAGTATTTTATTTGCTAAAAGTTATTTAGTTCCTAAGCATCTGGCTTGAAGCAGTAGTAAAATAAATAAGACATTAACTAATACAAAGTAAAAAACAAATCATGAGCATTTATTTCTGTCCCTGAGATGGAGCTGCCTTTGTGCTCGTTGGCTCCTTCTGACAACTCCTGGGCTTTTCTTCCACAAGGCTGAACAAATTTAATTAATGCAACCCAAACGACTTGCTTTATATAAACCAGATAGAATAACAAAATATCTCCTGACTGAAACAAAAATCAGCCTCTTGCCCTAAGCCCCATGCACCTGTTTCAGTGAGGGAGTTTAAAAATGTCCCCTCAGACTCACGTTTTACGCAGAGGAGCTCCGAGCGTGGCAGTCACATTGCCAGCGCCGCGTGCTTAAATTTAAGGTGTCAGAACAACTACCACGTCTAAAAAGCAGCAAATGGATGGAACAATTCACTAATGTGTCCCTGAGGGTCTTCTCCACATGTCACTCTCCTGTACTTCAGGGAGCTGAGGCAGAGGCTGCTGTGCCAAGCCAGGGCAATTAGTCGTGGTTTCAAACACGAGGAGCAGATTGTGAACAGCTCACTGTTTTTCTCTCCCACGTGTCTCTGCCTGGTATCCTTCAGTGAGTCAGTTGTCTGCTCAGCAGTTGTTCCTGGAAGGAGAATGATCACGGCAGCCAGAAGAAGGAATCCCATTTGGCAGGTAGATCACTCGGTGGGAATGGCTGGGACTGAGAGGGCTGGCTGCAGAACAGGGACACAGCTTATCTTGGCTAAGCTCTCTCACGATATTTTCGGTTTTTTTGTTTTGTTTTGAGAAAATATTTTGACAATTTCTATCACAAGTTGGCCCTGAGAAGACACTGAAGTAGAAAAATTACTGCTGATGACAGAGAAAAAGACCAGAACACCTATCAGGGATAATAATTGCTGTATCTGAGAGATGCCAGAAGACAGATCAGGCATTCACAGCTTGAACAGGGGCTCAGAAAGGAGTCTGGTTTGAGAACCCATCATCCAGTAATGTGGAATATCCCTGTGGTCAGTTTGGATCACCTGTCCCAGCCATGCTCCCTCACAATTTCTTTAGTGAACCTCCTCACTGGCAGTACATGAGACAAGGATAAAAAAAAGTCCTTGACTTACTTAGGATAAACACGACTTAGCAAAAACCCAAACCATCAGTGTGTCACCAACACCATTCCCATTCTGAATCCAAAACACAGCACTGGAACAGCTGCTGAGAAGAAGTTAACTTTACCTGAGCTGAAAACAGGACAATGGCATTTAAAGGTCCCTCCCTACCCAAACTATTCTGTGATTCTATGATTTTTCATATGGCTGGGGGAGGTTTAGGTTGTTGTTTAAAGCTGTGGAACAGCAAAGCCAGGTCTAGGTCAGGGCAGGCCCCTGCTCCCCCTCCTGCTGTGTCTCAGGACGATGCTTTCTAAGCAGATTTCATTTGCTGTGGTCAGGCTCCGAGCTGGCCTGAAGCTGTGCAGCTGACCTGGCACAGCCTGCTCCCAGCAGAGCCTGTCACCTCCTGTCACCCCTCTCAGGTGGGGCTGTCCGAGGCTGAAATGACCCTACAGGCAGTGCTGTGACCCCACAGCACCACTGAGGTCCCTCCAGCGATGGAGAGTCACTCTGTGCACTGCTGTTCACTCTGTGAACAGCAAAGAACACCCTGGATGAGGCAGGGAGATGCTCTGAGTGCTCTGGACCATTCAGATGGATTTTAGTTTCCCTTTACCTGGTCCCAGGTGACATCTCTGTCAAGGTTAATGCTTCCAACAAGAGGGGCTCAGCTCCAAGGGGCAACTTTCAGGTGGGTTTACATGAGCAAGGGTCTCCCCCCACTTGTGTTGGATGGGAAAGAAATCAGCAGGAGTCAGAAAGTTTGCCCTATCCATGACTTTTTTTTAAATTTTTTTTTTAATTTAAAAAATTATGGCATTTTAAAGATGATAAGCCCATTTGTACCTGCACACAGTTTTCCATGACTAAAACATGGCTTTTGTGTACATGCTAAAGGAGGGTTAAAAATACTCCCCAGGAAGTCCTCCTACATATATTTTAGGAGTTTTCTAGGATAGCAAGGACAGGGCAAATCTGTGTCAGTAATCCTGGCAGAGGCAAGGCAGAGATAAAGGTGTTAAATGGTCAAAGAAATTGTATAATTCAGTGGCATTTCTTCTGATAAAGCAGTGTTTAATCTGACAGCCACAGGAACTGGGGTGTGACATGAGCATGAGGCCAGGAAATGTAAAATGAAGTAATCACCCTGAAGAAGGAAATGCTTTGAATAACACATGATGCTGGAAATCTTCAATGCAGCACTGAATTCTGTTGTTCAGTGCCTTGTCCCAGCCATTTGCCATCAATTTTAATATTATTGAGAGAATTTAGGGCAAAAAATGTTTCAACAGTGCCTGCAGCAGCATGAATTTTCTTATTAGAGAATCTCACCATCAGCCTCAAGATTTATGGAATTTGATGTGACACATTTTTAACAGGGATGATTTTAAAATGATGGGAGAGGAAAGTTGAGGGGAGGTGAAAGGTTTTGTGTAGGTCAATGTCATGAATGGGATCAAAACAGACCAAGAGTTTTTTAAAAAGGGCCCTGGTTTAAAATGAGAGTCACTGGAGAGACGACTTTGAGACAGTCAAAGGAAAGACAGCACCCTGTAATGTGGGGAGAGGGGATTCAGACCCTACAGATACTTGAAAATAAATTGTTTTGCAGCAAATAAAAGCAAGGCAAGGTCATAAGTGCAAGACTCAAAACCCAAGGGCTTTTAAGTTTAATTTCTGAAAATGCATCTGGAATATGTAAACAGCATCCTCCTGCTGTCCCACTGAAAGTGTCCTAGGGACAACCTTTAGCACAGATAAGAGAAGGTTTGATAAGCAGGACATCATATTAGCATTAATGTATCTTTATCCTTATTCCACAAGGACCGAGTTGAAGCACAGAGAAGAACATAGTAAATAAATATAATAAAGTCAGGCTGATGCTCCCTTTTGAGCTGGACTTCCTATATCTAACATTAGCCATCTGAAAATGAGACATCTGGCCTAGTGCAGACATCTGGACTCTCTCAATAGTCAGTAGAGAGAAGCAGCTCCAGAGGTGATCCATCACAGCTCTTTTCAGGGCATGAATTGCCCTGGGAAGCTCCACCAGCTGCAGAAGGAACCTGGATAACAAGCTTGGCATGGACACCCACCTGTTCAGCAGCAGGAACCAGCCAAGAAAAATCCCATCCTTGCTTGCTGTGATTAAAAAAGGTCAGGGATGGTATTGTTCCAGTGCATGATGTGCCCAAAGCTGAAATAAGGTGATTGTTGTTGATCACAGACAAGGAAATGTAGAGTTATTACAGAGTAGGTGAAAGTCATAAAGATGGTTTCAATGGCTCTGCTCTACTAAAGGTGATCCCATCTTTTCATTCCTCACTAAACTTGCCAATATCCTAGGAGGACCAGAACTCCAGCATCTCATGACTAAACCCCAATCCTCAGCTGAATTCCCTGTCCTCACTGAGGAGCTGGCACTGAAACCCTCAGGAAAACTCTTCATCCCTACTGTGCAGTGGGAGGGAGGGAGGGAGGGAGGGAGGAAGGAA
>VZTN01012369.1:354841-456980 GCA_013400515.1 Erpornis zantholeuca
GGAAGGAAGGAAGGAAGGAAGGAAGGAAGGAAGGAAGGAAGGAAGGAAGGAATATTTGTGTGTGTTCAGTGTGCATCTAATCCCATTCCAGGGCAAAATGTGTCACTGTGGGCGTGAAAAAAGTGCCTTCCTTCCCCTGGGGATGCAGGGCAAATGCAAAGCCCCTAAAGTCATCAAGCCTTGGATCAGGCTCTTCAGCCTCAGAAACATCTCCTTCCTCCAAGCAAGCACACTTATCCTGATTTCCAAGTGAGACAGATTACAATACCTTTTTTTTTTTTAAATTTTATTTCTTCCAAGGACAGGTGCAAGGGTGTCCCTCCAGGAGAAAGTGTGTTTCTCCTTATTCCCCATTAAAACTCCAAACCTGCCAAGCTACTTAAAAAGAAGCAAACTCAAAAAGAAAAAAAAATGCAGAGGTAGACTTTATACCCCTGATCTCCGCTATTTTTCCTTGCAGAAGACCATCTTTGAGTACTTTGTTATTGAACCTCCCTGTTTAATGACCCTTCTAATGCACTGCTATCAGGTAGTGCCATCTGTATTTGGGCAAATGTGCTCACTCGTCTGTTTACTCAGCATAAATTATCTTTATTCAAAGTTTAATGGAAGTTACATCTCTTTGGACTTCTGCACTTAACTGATTACTGGCCATGTTGGGCCGCCTGGTGGTTCTGCATGAACTTGCCAGCTGCTCTGAAATGATAAGAGCCTGACATATGTTAAGAGCCAGCAACAATCACAGTCAGCGTGTACTTTCTTTTTTCTTTTTTCTTTTTTTTTCTTTTTTTCTTTTTCTTTTTTTTTTTTTTTTTACTTTTTCTGAGCTGGCAGTTAATATCAGCAAAAAGAAATCCACCCACTTCCCCAAATGCCTCCTCCTCCTCCACCCCCATGCGTGTCTCTGCTGTCAATCCAAACCTTTTCAGAAGCACATTAAAAAAAAAAAACAACCAAACCATTCCCCCCTCCACCCCTCCACAGGAGTGAGTGAAGTTCTTTGTACTTTCCTTTAAATCCACGTACAGTTTGTTACCTGTTTCATGCAGTGAAACACTTCTGGCGGTGGGAAGGCAGAGCCCTTGTGGGTTCATCAGCATCTGCAGCTGGTTTGGAAAGCTGCTGCCATCTATAGATAGGTATGAGGGTTTGCTGGCACGGTAAGGGAGAAGAGACGGCAGCAGGATTCGGGGAAAAGAATCACGGAATAATTAGGGTTGGGAAAGACCTCTAAGATCATCGAGTCCCAGCCATTCACACTGCCAGGTCCAGCACTAAATCAGTGCTGAGGTGCACAAACACCAACAATCTCAGAGCTCTGCTTCTGTCTCTGCTTGTCCTCTGTGCCTTTTCCCCCATTACCTATGGTTTGCTGCACTGCCAGCTGAACCTGGTCTTGAAAGATGCAGTTTATCTGGGAAGACCAAGGCCTGGAAATGATAGTTTTTTTACTAATTAAAGGTTATTTGTGAGTGCAGGCGTGAACCTGATGTCAGCTACTGCAGTGGATCCACTCTGGTTAACACCTCCTTGCAGGTGGTCATGGTTATTGTGCAGGAGCAGCTAACGTGGCCCTTGTGATCCATTAAATGCTGACTGTAGTTAGGTCTCCGTTGTAGGAGGAGTGTTAGAGACCTCTCAGCTTCCATCCCATCCCATCCCATGGACCAGGGGTTGAGACAAAAGAGCAGATTGCCCTAAATTCAGTTCCCTGCACAGAGGGAGGAGATATCATTGTCCTTTGGGGTGTTCCAACCCTCATATGCCATACCCTACTGAATATAAAAAAAAAAAAAGCTTCTTTACTTTTCCTCTGAGTTTTCAGGGTTACTTTAATCCTTTCATACTTAACTCATTTTTCTCAGGGTGAGGTTATTAATTTCTACCTAAACCCTTTGGTACAAATTCAGCCCTGCAGAAAACATCTGTCAGCTCCAATTTGTTGTGGGTGTCTACTGGCCTTCATGACTGGATTTTACTTAAGCCCCAAAGAGGGTCCTGTTTAAATGATGGTTCCTGGAGCTCCCTGGAAGAAGAACTGGATTTCTGCATATAAACTCTTAAAATCCCATTGTAAAGCTTCATAATTAATCAAAATTGATTGAGTCTCAGTGAAAACTAAGAGCAATCTACTCTCAAAAATCAGAAGAGTGATATGTATAGTTAGAGTGGGTTTAAATAGTTTAATATCAGGCACCCATTTCTGTAAATCTTGTTGGAGTGGAAAAGACATAAAACCAGCCTGTGCCTGCTGGAAACAAAGAGGGCAATGGTTTTCAGCTGCAAAATAGTTGTAGAGTGAAAAGCTTCGTCCTTCTGAGGTCAAAACAAACTCTGCCTCATGGGCTCTGACCTGCAGGATGTGAGATGTGACTGAAGATCAGATGTGGTCTTTGGAGCTTCTGAAAAGGAAGGATGGAGCATCATGGGTTGATGGAAGAGGTGTCATGGTTTTTTTCTCAGGGCTCAAGGGCTCTTGCCCTCTTGTTCAGCCCCAAGTGGAGTGGTGGGACTCGGGACAATTTCCATCACACGTCTTCAAAAATTCTGCTCCTTGCCTCCCACAGAGAAATGAGGAATTTGTCTCCTCCACAGCCACAGAAAGACTCTGCTCTGAGATAGAAAAGATCAGAAAAGCTGCCCATTCTTCTTCTGTGTCTTAAATGGAAGAAGAAAATTTGTCACTGGAGTCTCTTAGTCCATCACTTCCTATTGCAGCTGCCTTTGTCTTCTTCAGCCTTTCTGGTGTGAGACAAATACGGATGACGTGTGGTGGCTCCTCTCCTGCTGCTGACACAGAGAATTACTTTTATTTACTGTCACGATTACATTGCCATATGTTGTGTTTTCACCACATGGCTCCATGTAGTGATAGATATGTTTGCAACCTGAGGACTGGATGTCTGTAAATGGACCTTTTTATTCCATGTTTGTGTATGGAAGTCTGATGTCTCCGTGCTTATTTTTCATCGCCACAGCAGAGCTGGTGCAATACAAGAACAGCCAGCCTGGCTGCACAGGAAAATACAAAACAGACCTAGAAAAGATGGGGGGTGTGAGACCTGCAGTTTCTAGAAGAAACAGAAAATTTTTGGTCCACGTAGTTCAGAGCACCTGAAGCTCTGGGAATTTTTTGGAGGCACTTTCAGGTCCTGTCCTTTGCATGGTTAGGTTAATTGTTGGCATGGTAGGTGCATGGACTGGTTAATTGTTGCCATCTTGATCTTGAGTGCTGCTCTGTTGGCAGCAATTCCTCTGCATTAGAGCAGGAGGAATTAGATGTAAATCAGGCTGATATTGCTTTTTTTCCCCTAAACTAAACATAGGGGATTAAACAAGCTGTAGCCCCAAACTCCAAATTACTTACACCTCTGCTTTGGTTTTGGTGTTTTGACATGGCAACTCATTCTTAAAGAGCTTGAATGAAAATTTTTTTGTCTCTCTAGATTTAACATTTGCTTATTTAAAAAATTAATTAAACAGTGATCTCTTCCTCCAGCACTAAATCACACAGAGCTTAGAGGCTCAAGGAGAAAAACCTTACAGTTTGGAGCTGCTGTGAAATCACTCTACAAATAAATCTGCATTTTAAGCCAGGGATAGTTGCCAGGGAGAAAATATTTTTGCTATCAAATAAAATCGGTTGCTCTTAATGTATTCAAAACTTATGAGCTCCTATGTTACATTAATAGCTAAAAAAGTTAAGGTATTTTTCCATTTTAAGTGTTATTATGCTCTTATTTACCCTCTTATTTTTGCTTCTAATGCTCCTGCTCTTTCACTTCTTTTTTCTAGCTATAGACTTGCCTGTTATAAAAAGTAGCCCAAGTCTCTCACACTCTCAGTTGTCTCCAGGGGACCTGAGCTCTCAGACCAAATTACCCTTCCATCACCACCAGAGTCACCCTCCTGCCTCCTGAGAATTGCAGCAACAGCTCAGGAAATGACTGCCAGAGTTCCTGGGCCACGGATTAGAAATAATCTGCCCCTGAGGTGTGCTGCAGAGGTCACCACGCCGACTGCCACTGCGTGTCACCGTCCCTCGTGGCCATGGGGATCAGTCACTGACAGGGCCTTTCACCCACAGTGACTTTCTCCAGCCCCTGTTTCTGCTGTGGATCTGCTCTGCAGTCTCCTGCCAGCCTCTCCCATCCTGCTGTGCACTGCTCTCCTTCTTTGCTCCGTGGGAGGAAGGAGATGAACTTTTTGAGAACCAAGGAGGGAGCTTGCAAGGTGAAAGCCCCAGGAGTGAGTAACCGAAAATGCAAACTTACCCCATAGAGATCAGATTCCAGAAAACACCTTAAAAACAAGTTGAAAAAAAAAAAAACCAACTCAATTTTACATTTACATTTTACATTACGCTTGCATGCTGGTGCCTTGAAGTGGCTAACTGAAAAAAGAGACAAGATTAAGAGAATAAAAGCAGGTATTTATTTGAAGGGCCTTCAAAGGTACACCTTGGAAGTCAAAAGCCTCCGAGGGACTCCACCCAAGATGGACTCTGGGTCATGGGTTTCTCACACTTTTATATGTTTGGGTCATTTTCATATCAGG
Source organism: Erpornis zantholeuca (assembly GCA_013400515.1). Lineage (NCBI taxonomy): Eukaryota > Metazoa > Chordata > Aves > Passeriformes > Timaliidae > Erpornis > Erpornis zantholeuca. The sequence continues at coordinate 359,399 of VZTN01012369.1, forward strand.
GTTAATTCTCCAATTATAATTTCAAGTAATGATGTAATTGTCCCAAGTTTGTTCCCCCTGTCAGAAGCTTTAGTTTACATATTTTGGGACCTGGGACAACAAGGTGTCCTTGAGTTCAGGCCCAGAGAGATTTTGTTATGTCTAACCAGCATGAGAGAACAGTAGTTAAGAGGCTGTGTGAAGTCTCAGAGTTACAGACTAAGCAGTACAGGATTTGAAAAAATATGTTAAAACCTCAGGCATCGATAGAAAAGCCTGAGATCACAAACACTTAACTGGGTGACTTTTTTTCCCACACAGATTTATCAATCTGAGTGCAGATGTCTCAGAAGCACTTGGAAAAAAATGCCTTAAGGATCTAGCCTCACATTACAGTATGTGGAATTAGGGAGTTAATGGAAGTTTATGAAACATTTTGAGATCTTGAGAGGTGTGCCACATCTGGCCAAAAGGTATTATTAGTGTGTCACATGAAGAGCAACTCAGCCTTCCTGTAAAACACAGAATGCACAAAAAATGAAGAGAGAAAAGCACCAGATCATTGACAGTGCAACAAATATTGAATTTGTTGACAATGGAAGGTGGGGGAAAGGAAGATTAGAAACATTTAAAAATGTCTAAATCATGAAAAGCGCTAATTTATTGCCGCTAGCCTCTTGGAGGAGGAATGTTGCCAAAAAATCCAGCAGCAGTGTAAATCATGGGGAGCACAACTCCCTGGGAAATGGCAGGTGCTCACACACTGAATAATGAAAAAAAAAAACCCTGTCTGACTACTTATTAGACTTTTTGAAGATTAGAAAAGTAAGTACCTGGCCAGGAATGTTAACTTGATCAGCAGTCTTTATGTGGTTTACCTGTCGTATAAATAATGGATTGTTTCCCTTTACGTGGCTTTTTTTGGTTTCTTAGAGGCTTCCTTTAGACAGCAGCTATATTCTCAGGGATCTGCAGGGATTTGCCTTTAATAATAACACAGGCTTCTTCTTTTTCCCTTTTAAATTAGATTTTGATCCAGGTTCAGTTTCTTCTGGCGGCATGGAGGAGACAGGGTCTGTCCCTGTGGGAACAAACCTGTCTCCCGTGGGAAAATCACCTCACAGCACTCAGCTCTGCCCTGATTTAGCAACTCATGGAGCAAATAAAGCTGCCAAGTCACCAGCCCCAAGCAAACTGCAAGGGATGGGAGGTGGGCAGGGAAGCTGCACAGTTTCCTGAACAGAATGGGTAGGATGAGGTGTTTCCATACGAGCTTCTATTGATATTTCTTTTCCTGGTTTGTCCACACCTAGACGCAAAAGCAGCTTTGGAGCATATTCCCATTGTCCCTCCTGAAATCTGGGCTTCAGAGGAAAGTGAACATAGAGAAGACAAACCTCAATTGTTCAGTTAAAACAAGGCAATTTAATTGAGAACTGGTTTTAGTCAACAGCAAAGTGATATATTGTGGTTAACCTCACCGAGGTGATTTCTGTAGCCACACAGAGTGCTATTTTAATTACTTATCCAATGCAGTTAAGAAATGCTTGGAAAATTAATGTGTAAAGTAGCTAAACTGTGATACAAAGCACATGTTTAACAGGGTGATTATCTGGTACTTTCCTCAGGGTAATGTTTTTACGATTTTTTCATCTAAATTCGGCTCACTGCCATTGCAACAGGACAGTAAGATTTCACTAAAACAGTGGAGAATTTTAACTCTATTTGATAGGACCTCTGTAATTTTTCCATAAACATTTCAGTGTACCAAGTCAGTTAGGAACTTGGCAAGCACTGTCTTATTTGGGTTTTACTTTACCTTAGTCATTTATGGGATTCTGCAGTCCTTAACCAGGGTAGAGCCTTAAACACTATTGAATGGAAGTTACACCACATCATTTTACAACAAGTAAGAGTCCATCCCTGGACTTGACTCCAGGTATCCTTTACTTCTGTCCTTCTCTAATTGGAAGCCAATTTACTTGAAGATCTAGTCCAGGTTAAATATTAGATGTAGTCCAGATTTCAATTAGAATCCAATTTACTCATAAACCTAGTCCAGGTTACGAAACTTCACAGTGGTAATGAAAACAGAGTTCTGTGTTGGTGCTGAAGCCATCTGGCCTTGCTCCTCAGCTTGCTGGAAGGGGAAGAGCCCTGTCCATCACCAGCAAGTGGGGACCATAATCAGAGTCATTAGACACAAATGTCATGTTCCACTGGAGAGGAACAGAAACGCTGTTCTTTGTGTTAAATTAATGGCTGCAGCTACAGTTAACAGCCCATCATCTCCAGGGCAGACAGGAACAATCATCTCAAGGTGGGGAAAATGAAACCCTTGGCTGGGTGTCAAGGTTTTAAGTGCAAATCCACATTTACCCTTCAGTGAGCTTGGATGTGCCACCTCCTCCCACTGTCATGTGTCTGACCCCCCAGCTGAAGCTTAGCAACAGCAGTGAGGGGAGCCATGTACATCCCCCAGGAATGACCATTTTCTTCCTCACCATGGCTTGGGTGGTCCATCTGTGGGGTCAGTTGTCCTCTGACAGATGGCTCTGACCTACAGCTTATTACATATGAAACAGATGTAGCAGCTATGACTGGCAGTGGAACCCGAGGTCTTCTTAGTCCAAGCCAAGAAGACTGGTGATGCTTTAAATGGCTACCCAGAAACAGAGAGCAGATAGGAATAAAGAAATAAAGGAGGGATTGATTGGAAAGGCCTTCAGAGGTACACTCTGGGCTCCAGAGGCTCCTGCCTCAGTGCATCCCAACATGGACAAGGACAGCTCACAAGTTCTTCCCACTTGGATCTCAGCATCAATTCCCCAAGCAGAAGCCAGGCAAGGATGGAATTTGCCCAAGCTTGCCCCCCTGTCCCCAAGCTTGTGGTTTGCAGTTGTTGGGCCTAGGAGGGTCTGGGTGTCCTTGGAGAGCTGGAGAGGCTTTGTTGTGTGTGTGTGAGCATGAGAGAACAGCATTGAACGAGCTCCAGGGAACTGCAGAGTGACACTGGGCAGGGCAGGGTTGGAAAAATACAAAAGTTAAAACCTAAGGCCTTCACTGGAAGGTGAGGAGCATAGTCACAGACAGGATCTAGTAGGACTGGTTCAGCTGCCTGATCCCACCATGAGAAAGTGTTAAATTTGGAGCAAAGGGATGCTGCTGCTTACATTAGGCTGTTGGATTGACCATGCTTGGAGACATGTCTTAATTCCATGGAGGCCTTACACCAGCTCCCAAGAAGTTCTGCTACAGGGATGGTCAGAGCAAGCTGACCATGTTGTGCCATCCATCTAATCTGTCCAAATCTCTTTGTTATTCAAAGTTCCTATGAGCTCTTTATTCCTCCTTCCCAGAAGACACAAAGCCAGCTCTATTTAATGGCAGATAAACACAGACCATTGATGGTTAGTATGGAGGCAGGGAAAAGTTAGTATGGATGTGCAGCAAAAGTGAGGACTCTTCCCTTTAAGTGTTTATTTGGGCTCTCTCATCTTATGAGTATATATTACAACTGTTAATTCAACTTCCTTCACCACTCTGCTGTTGGAGGGAAATGCTGTAAAATATGCCCAGTTTACAAAGACCTGAAACCATAGAGATCCCAAACCCCCTAAATCATACAGATTTCTACATGTTTTCACACTGGGACTCAGCTCTCTCCTCCAAGGTGAAAGTATGGCAGAAATGGGAAGTGCAGCAATAGTTTTCTGGCTGCTCTGATGTTCAACACTGAAGCTTTAGTGTCCAGGGTGGTTTTTCCCACGTGGAGAAGACCTGGAGGAAGGATTGGGCCCAGCCCTGGACTAAGTCCACATAAAAAGGGTGCTATCCTCTTGCTCAGTGACCCCCACTTCCCTCCCAGCTCCTTCTCAGCCACCAAACCCATCTCCAGGAGAGACCACAGGTGTCACCTGCTTAAAAAAAACACCCCCATAAATCATTTAGAAACTTATTACTGAGCTTATTATAAGGCATTATAACAAATCAGAACTAATAGTGTTGCTTAATAATAAGATTTTTGTAACAAGATATTATGCCCATATATATCACCATGAGTTAGGTGGCAGCTGTGGATCAGGTGAGGATGATTGATCGACTTGCCTTTTTCCCCTTCTGATTATAAAGCCAGGCAGCTTGGATCCAGAATATTAAAATGCACTATAAAATACATTATTAATATGTACAACAACCCTCCTTTTACAGCCTTATGCCAGTTTATCGCTGCAGTATCCTCCTGAATGTGACATTAATAAAACTGGTGCAGTAAGGCAGACTCTAAATTGGTAGTTATTGGTAATGAGGGTGCGATTTAGTGCAGGGATTGTTGGCAAAACTGAAGGCCCATTATTAGTCTGATGGCTGATTAATTAGTGATTATTCTCTATCTGTTTTGTGACCCAGCCCACTGTTTTTAGAGATAGTCTCGCAAATATGCAATTTTTAAGCTAATAGCCAAAACAGAAGTGAAATAACAGTCTGCTGCCTAAGCAAGGAGTTTAGGTTCTAAGACAAGCAGTGAGAATCTCCATCCTCCCTCCCATAATTCGGTGCTGTAAAATGCCAGGGATCTCTATATTCCTGACTGTATGAGAGAACCAAGGCTGACATACAAAAAGATGAATTTTTTTGACACTCTGAAGTTGTCAGATGTGTGGATGAAGCTGCCTGAAGGATCTGCTAACATGGGGAGAGCAGAGAACTTCACTTCCTCCCAGGAATGTCCTCTCCATTTTTAATACCTTTAGATCTTCAAGCTGTTGCTTAAGAAAAAAAGCCAGGGCAAATATGCTGGGGTCCCTTGTGAAATCTGTTTTCATAAATCAAAATAAATATAATTAAATCCTCAATGGCATTTACACTGCATTTATGAGTAGGCCATATAATCTGCATCCTATTTTCACAAAATAATTTCTTCCATGATCCTTGTCCACAGAAGCAACAGCAGCAGCACCAACTTCTACCTGGACATCTTCCCAGGTTATTTTATCTGCTAAACCATAAACCATTTTCCTAAGTTGCCAAATGCTTTGCAGTTAATATATTTCATTTTTTAAAAATGGGAAGGTCTGATCTTTTCAAGACTTCTATGAATAAAATAACAAAATAATATTAACCTGAAAGCTTTTAAAATATTTTGAGTGCTTTGCCCAATAAAAAAGTACCACTGTTCTTTCCTAGATATCACTAGAGATAGGATATCACCAAGGATATTTGAAAGATCCTTCATCTAAGAAGGAGCTCTCCAAAAGGTGTTAAATCCCTAATATTGCCTCTCCTCCCAGCTCTTGTTAAGGTGATCTGATGGTCCCAGTCCCATCAAAAAAGGTGAAGAGCTGACAGCAAACAAGTAAAAGTGGTATTTCCATGCTTATGTGCTCACTGCAGACAATTTTTAATGGAATTTGGTTTTGGAATATTCCAGCTGAAGTTTTCCATTGTCTCTGAAGATATGACCAGGGCTGAGATCACTCTGAGGTTCACACTGTACATGGAGAAAAAAACCTGGAAATCTCGGGGGTACAATGTTTTTTTGAAGAGTGGTGACCATCTGAGGAAGTCAAGATCAAATAAGGCTCAACGAAAAGTTGAGAGGATTTTTTAGTGAGTTGGACATGAAGACAGAAAGCCACAGACTGACTTCCTCCTGTGGTCAATGTGTGCTCTCATGTGATACTCAAAGGATTTGGATTCTTATTAAGCCAAACTCTGCTCATTGCTCCTTCCAAATCCACAATCTCTTTGCCATGACGGAAACAGCAAATGTTGAGAATTATCATCTTGTCAGAAGTTTCTCTTGAGCATTCTTTTAAGTCTGATATTTTATCTATTCTCCATTTAACCAGGAGCTGTCTCTTAACCTTTCCCACATTTTGAAAAGTGGGGTTAATAAAAATGCATGTATTTTTCCTATTATTTCACACTGAAATTCAACTATTCTCTCTCGTAAGTGGTGGAGTGGGGGCTGAAGAACAGGCTGAGTTTGTCTTCACCAATATTTATTTTTGCTCATATACCCTACACTTCATGTACACCCCAGGGTGAAGATAAACATCCTTGGATCCTGTGTTTAAAAATGAGTTCATTTACATTTAAACCCCTTCCACAAGGACCTGACAAATGCAGAGAGACAGAAGAGTCACAGCCCATTAACATCTTGTCAAAACACACTCATCTCACTGGGGCTCAGATGTCCATGCCGTGTGAGAAACGCTTTTGGGCCCAACAAATGAACATCTGCCAGACTTTGCTGCCTCGTTCAACCACTGCAAGCACCCTCGATTTTCCTTATAAAGTCAAACCATTTCAAAAAACTTCCACTGCAGTGCAACTTCCAGCAAACCTCCTGGCTGGCAAATCCTGATCCTTTCTCCCCGTGCAGCCAGGAGAGAAAGCCTTGATGTGTGCTTGGTGCATTTATGCACAGCATTGGCCTGTGTACATTTTCAGTGTACCCCAAGACTTGGAATTGCTCACATTGGACTGAGAAATGATAGGAAGAGAAAAAACTCCCTAGATTCAATGTTTTCAGTCCCATATCCTGAAGTGATACCACGTAGAGGACAATTCAATCAGGAATTTTTGGCACACCAAAAATATTATTGCTTCTCTCTTCTGTAACTAAACCATTAACTTCTGCTGCCTGTGCAAAATGTGCTTCAGACAAATAGAGGAGGGAAGAGGCCTCCAGCCCAGAGGGAAGGAAGAAGATGGCAAGGGTTAGGGAGAGCTGCATGTTTACTGACTTTCAAAGGGTTCCTGCGTTAGCTGCAGGCTCAGGGAAGGGTGTTACTGTGATTGCACGTCGCTGTCAAAGGCAAGAGTGCCTGTTTTCAGGTTTTCAGGCTGTTTTCTGAAGACATTAACAGTTGCTGACTTGTCAAAAAAGTCCACGGTGCAGCCTCAAGGGGTTTTGAAATCTGAGATGAAAAAGACACGGAGGGGAGTTCAAAGTGATAAGACCCCAGCGCTGCTATCTTGCTATCAGGCAGAGGCAGTGATACACACTGCTGGGGACTGACTGATCAACAAACCAAAGAAGGACGGGGCTGGAGCTGGTGCAGGTTGTTTTCAATCCTTTTTCATCTCCTTCAAAGTAATATTTTCCCTTTTCCCATTCCAACTCCTCATATCAGCCCTTGAAATAGACTAGACAGGCATATGTCAGGAATTAAGTAGGTGAAGTTCATCCAGAATTGGGTCATAGAAAGGACTGGCTATCTCTACAAAAAATTGACAAGTTCTCGTTTGGAGCAAATTAATAAATGTATTGCTTCAAAAAAGGAGCACAATGGAGCAGGAGGATGGACTGGGCAGGGCACCCTGGCCTCTGAAGAGAAAAAGACTTTCATTTTACATCTCAGGAATTCTACCAGTTATCAATCAAGGAGCTGGTGATGGTACAAAGGGATCAGCTGTGAGGAATTTCTAACCAGAACAAAAGACTGAGTCAGTCCATGTACCCACAGCAATCCCTGAAAATGCCAGGGCACCACATCTGTGCAGCAGGATTTGTTCAGGAAAGGCACCACGTTCAGCAAACGCTCAGCTGTGAAGTGAGCACACACTGGAAGAAAAGAAGAACAAAAGGAGGTTGGATTCAGCAAAGCACCAAAGAATAGCAAAACTCCAAAGGGCAGCTCAGCATCCCCCAGAAAGGACTCGATTGCATTCAAAAAATATGACTCTGTGGCAGGGACTACAATGCAGTCTTTGGAGTAGCTACAGACTGAGACATGAATAATGGAATAAAGGGAAAAAATAAAAATGAAGCTTCAGGAAAGGAGCCGAAAAATCCAAATTAGTCACTCTGGGCAGACTCTGCCTTCCCAGAGTACACCACGCTTAGGGTGACCTGACTGAAGCCAACAGGGGGGTTGGGGACTTGAAAAATGAAAAAGGAATTTAGAATACAGTTTTTGTTTAAGAGAAATTATGATAAGATGAACGGAAGCAAATCCAAGAAGTTTAAGAGTGATGAACACCCATCCAGTGAGAAATGTGTCAACAACTTCTACACATCCTAAGGTCACTTTTTTCCCCCACGGTTTGGTGTACTTCCAACTTAGAATACAATAAGAATTATTAATAAACAGGGAACCTCAACAACTAATCAGGGTAAATTTTTTGTGCTGCTTTAGTTATTAATGATTTTACACCACAAATGTGACTCCAGTTTTTGGTGAGCCCAGCAGCTGAAGATGACTTATACACATCTTTCAAATTAGGGAGGCTAAAATTTCAGAGGGTGACATTTCAGTTAAGTCAATCAAAGCTATTTTTATCATTCAAATTCTACCTGCAGACCTCCCTCCAGTGTTTCATGAGCTGAAGGAAGGAACAAAAGTGTGGGATTTGTCTTCCATACCTCTAGTCACAATGTTGACAGACTCATCTGAGCTGGTTGTCTAACCTACATCATCAGTGGAAAGGGAACACTTCTACAAATGTGATTCATGCAATTTATCTAAAAATCTCATTACTGTGAGATGAGTCACACCCTACAGATAGCTGCAAAGAGAGTCATGAGGCATGTGGGGACCGAGCTTTTAGACAGTCAGAGTTAGATGAGGTAAAGTTCACATCTGGAGTACAAACACGTGGGGAGTTTTGTGTCCCAGATCTTTGACTCACAGGGCAGCAAACCTGGGTTTAAGGACTGCAAGGTTTCTGCAAGCCTTTGTCAAGGATGTGGTTGGAAATCTTGGGATCTGATATCTTTCCATAAATTCTGACTCAGCTACTGCCCTAAACCACTAAACCAAGCCTACTACACTAAACCAAGCCCATGGGGTACCAGCCATCCTCCCAGTCAGGCCCAGCGTCCTCAGAATCAATCCTCGCAATCTGCTCGGGATGCTTGTGCTAAAAAATGCTGTGATCCCAGAGAAACTTCCTGAGTGGTGTGAAAATTTTGTGTCTAGCATGTAGATTACAGAAATGCCTCAAAAGTTTGTTCAAGCTTTAAGTTGCTTTGTATTTTAATTTAAAAAAAAAAAGGAGAGTCCTGTGTTGCAAAGGACCATGTTCTTGTGTTGGGAACAAGATCCATAAAGGAGAGCTAGGGGTTAATTTACATTGTGTTCTGATACTCCCCTGTCCAAAAGGGCATTTTGGCTACTGGATACGAAAGAAAACCCATGTCTGTGCCTCCAGTAAATTGGTTTGGTCCTGGATAGAAATTGCCAGATAACATTATACCCAAAAGGCTCAGACAAAGCCATTTAAAGTGTTGCTCTGCATTGCTCATCTGTTCTTCAGATGAATTTAAAATTTTTGGTACAGGTCTGTATTTTCTCAGCCTGATTAATGAAGTGGGGGAACAGGAGCATTTCTTTCTGACCCAGAGAGGAAAAATCTTGCTCTCTGTGTGGAGGTGCCCCTGGGTCACACCTCTGCCCAGCACTACACACATGCCCATCCTGCTCCCTGGGAGGTTGCTTTTCCACTTGGGATTTCATCAGCTCCCAGGAACATCTCAGGACCAGAAGAAAGGGCAGCAAGCTCTGGCTTTGCCTTTGCAGCACAAAAGGAAGTTGGAAAATGGCCCTGACCATCTGAATCATAAAATAAAGCGGTAATCCCTCAGAGAGAGTTGAATATTCAGGTTTTTTTCTATATTTGAGCTGCTCCATATGCAAGAGGGGTGAGGTTGGAGGGAATGGGCTTCCATAAACTGTTTTTCGTTGATCCTAAGTATCCTCCATCTCCCTAGTCAGGAATTATTTGTTGAAATCTTTTCATATTTTTTCCTCTGTTATGAATAATTGCTGCTTTTATTGGGTACTTGTACATGTTTTAAATAATCACAGGCTTTCTAGGGGGAAAATCTCAGGACAAGTTCCAGCTTTGAAAGGACTCATACAGGTTCAGAATGGGACCAGGAAAGCTCCCATGCTCCATTTCCTGGAGCGAACATTTACTCCCTTTCCTGGAGACCTTTAATCTGCCACAATGTGAGACTGAAGGGAAAGAAGCAATCTTGATTTACTTTTTATCATTTGTAAGATAAGCAAAATGTGTCCTGTCTCACTGCACTGCTGATGTATTCTATCACAAATGAATTTGTGACAACCATTTAGCAAAAGAAATATGTATTTTCCTTTTTTATATGTGCTTGAATAGTTCAGAGTACCTGAAGTTTAATTAAGTAATTGTTGGTTTTAATGTGAATGCCTGCCTCACAGCAGCAGTGTGATGACAGACCAGGAGCCAGCAAGAGGGGAAAACACTCATGAAAAATGAAACTCACTTCCCCCTTATCACTGAGCCACCATCCAATCTCACTGCAGGCACCACAATTTTTTGTTCCTTACCTCATGTTTGAGTCTAAGGATAAATATTACATGCAGGGTGTTGGTTTACTGGCTTGAAATTGTGAAATGCTAAGGATGTTTTTCTATGTATAAATCTGTATATCTTGTGAATGCCCAGTTGAAAATATTCCTTAATTACCACCTTTTGATCTGGTCTCACCTGCTGGACTTTCCACCTGGCTCATCTCACACATCTCATTCTCTCTGGCTGGCAAGTGCACTGACACCACCTTAATCCCCCTGTTCCTGCCTTCCCTTCCTCGTGGGACACAAGGAAATCTTCCACAGGACTTGTCAGTGTAGTGGCTACAGAAGGGAGATGAAATTCCACACAGCTTTTAATGGGGATGCTTTGTGTTCATGCTGCATTTACAAGAGAATGTAGTGACAGGACAAGGGGGAAAGGCTTTACACTGAAAGAGGGAAGGTTTAGATTGTGTATCAGGAAGAAATTATTTAATGTGAGGGTGGTGGCACAGTGGAATGGGCTGCCCAGGGAAGTTGTGGATGCCCCATCCTTGGAAGTGTTCAAGGCCAGGTTGGATGGGGCTTGGAGCAGCCTGGTCTTGTGGAAGGTGTCCCTGCCCATGGCAGGGGGAGTGGAACTGCATGGGCTTTAAGGTCCTTTCCAACCCAGAGTGTTCTAAGACTCCCTGATCCCAGAGCAGAAAGTACCCAAACCAGATATTGAGGCTTCACACCTGCATCACAGACAAAAAATAGCTCCAGGAGATTGGAAGTGGCAGCTCACCTTAGGTCTTTCAGGAGTCTTGTTCCAGCAGGAGAGAAATGGGCTGGAAAACCTCTGCATTTCTGGGTCTGGAACAAAGACCAGTGGACTTGGGCTGAACTATGATTGTACACAATATAATTAAGCAGATTTTCCAGGATTTCTTCTCCTTTCTATGCCGCTCCCTCAAGGGAAGGAGCAATGTCACTGCATCTCATCAAGGTCTTCACATGAGCAGGGCATTGTTTACGGCGACCAAGAGGGAAATAAGATCCTGGCAGCTGACTGCCATTCCCTTTCCATTCACAAGCAGCAGCAGTGCCCATGAAGACATCGTTGTAAAGTCAGTTTTGATAATACATAATTCAGTGCCTTCAATTTGGCCCTCAAGGCAACTGTGGTATTTTATATAATGGCTTTACTCACGAGGGGGAAATTAATTGCATCTTCCTGGCTGGTTGCTCAGAGCTACAACTTCATGTGCACGAGGCAGACTCCCCTTAGGAGTCCTGATTTTTGTCAGAACAATCTGAAATTGTCTTCGTGTCATTTATTATTACAACAACAACAACTGAGCAGCCTATATAAAATACAAATCTAGGTCCATTTAAAACCCATACGCTTTATTGCTGCTATGAACAGCATGTTTTAATGAAAGTCAAGGAAGAATAGATGGCTGTGAAATTTGCCTGGTGTAATTTTGAGACACTTGGCTATGGATAGGGAATGCTCCGAGGAAAACAATTGTGGACATATTGCAAATGGGTATCTTCTTCCTTATTCATTCACACTTTCATTTGGCCCTTGGGGCTTGTAGAGAAATTAAAATGGCAAAAGCAGAACAGGATGACTCCAGTAACCCCTGCTGTCCAAGCTGTCATGTATCAATAAAGCCACTCACCTAACAATGGATTGTTCACATCAATGTTCCCTGCTGTCCACAAAAAGAATCATTATCCAACCTGTCTGGAAAGTTCAGTGAGCATCCACAGTCATGGGGATTTGAAGTGCAACAGACAAAATCGGAAAGTTTCTAGAAATATGATTATATGCTATTTATTATAGCATCATCTCACATTGGGTCCTTAATTACAGCCAGGCTCCCTTTGTGCTGGACAAGCAAGGAAAGAGTAAAAATTCTCTTTGCTTCAGACCTGTGACAAAGCTGTTGCAGCTGCCTGTTACTTCTTTGCAGAAGTTTTGGAGAGGTGTTGAACTGCACCAACACCATCCCACACAGTTAACCCTGATCTGGGGTTTATGTGGAGGCTTGTCCATGTCTAGCATTGATGGAGCCTGGTCCAATCCTTTCTACCACTCAAGGTACTACTAAATCTCCACGATTTTGCATGAAAAACTTCACCTCAGTGTTTCCCAGTCCTGAACAAATGTTTAGACCCCTTGAGTGGCTGCAAATTCATCTCTCATCCTTTTTCTCATCTCTGAGGTGCAGTGTTGAACATCTCACATGCTTAAGGCAATATTTCCTTGGGACATGGAAGGGACTGGTGCTACATCCCAAGGCACAAGGGTTTTGCTGTTTTAGAGGTATTTTCTTGTGACAAAGTGTGTCTCTCTGCACTCCTGGCACAGATGCTCCAGATCTAATTTGCAACAGTCCAGCACTGGAAACAGCCCAGAAAATCCAAAGGATCCTGATGGGAATCTAGCCTTTCAGGGCTTCCACAGAAGGAAAAGGAACAGAAGAGGCAGCCTAGAAAGGAAGAAAGCTCAATTTCCTACCAAGTTCAGCAGTGGAAGTGCCTTCATGAAACATTCATGCCCACTTTGAATATTATATAAGAACTGTTAGGGAATGATTCATGCCGTGTGTCATTTACTCACCAAGTGCACAGATTGTTTATAAATATGTTATAGTCTATCTTTGGAAATATAAACGACTGTAATTAAAGACTCCTGTTTTTAAGCCTGGTGAAGTCAGTTAACTGTGGATAATGGTTACTGAACGCTGTTTTAAAATACCATCTGAAAGGTCTTTACATATTCATGGGGCTGTTGCTTATACCTTGCTGTTGGGGACTGCAATTTGTTTTTACAGATAGGATGTTAGACAAGAGTTTTAGACCAAGAGTACAGCTTAAAGTGCACACTGGCTGGAAATCTTGACTTCAATTTCTGTTGATTACAGTGGACCAAATCCTCTGTTGGTGTAAATCTGTTTACTTAACTCTCTGTATGTAAGAATTCATCCTGACCTTCCTGTTCCCACTTGGCTTTTGCTATTTAGTTGTGCATTCCAGCAAATGAGCCCTAATGTTAAAGACATGGAAAAGTGTTTTTCTTCAGCTTCTGTTTTCAGTTGCAACTAGGTTTGTCAATATTATTTGTGAAAGCTGGCAACATCCAGGTATCTCTGCTTCAGACAGAGTTATTTTGAAAAGTCTAAACAAATTTACAAAGATTCTCTTCAGCAGAATGGAAAGGAAATTCACTGCTATTAATTTTTAAAGTGGTTCTGGTTGGAAATTTGCTTTGAACTGCGGTAGAGGGAGAGCATTTCTCTTAGCAGAAAGCCCCAAACTTTGAATATCATCCTCAGTGCACACGCCCTGGACCAGACCCAGCTTCCTGAAGGATACACAGGCAGGACCAGAGATAAAAGAGACATCTTCTTCTTCCCTCGTTGCAGTCACATCTCTCCCCCTGGATGCTACTCAGTGTTGTGCATTTCATGGGATTCTCATTGTCATTCATGACAGTTCCCATGTCTTGGACCCAGTGACAGAGCCATATGAACACTGAAAATCTGTTTCAAGTCCTGATGGCCCAAATAAGAAATGGTTAGAGCTGCATGTTTATTTTGGAGTCCCCTTTTTTTTTGTTTACTTTAGTTTTTTAAAGAAAATGAGAGGGAAGTGTGAGGAATACTCAAGTAAAAGTCTAGCTTTGGTGTAGGAAAGTTGAACAGCAAACCCAGGTAAATGGCAAAATTGTGCTTGGTCTCTGACACAAAAGATAAGTCAGGAGAGCAACTCTCCAGATTTAGGCCAAGACAAGTGGGAATGTAAAACCCATGCAGAAGAGGGGAGAGAGGACAAGTAGTGCCAGGCCTGGCTGGTGACAGGCACCAGTGGTGGGCAGGGAGGCACGTTCAGCTTCTTGCCCTGAGCCCGAGCTGCAGCGTTGGAAGAGGAGTTTGCAGGAGGAAATTAAGGAGGTCAGGAATGCTTTCTGGCTTCCTCCCTGCCACAAACCCAGCTACACTGGCAGCCACATCCAGGGGTGGAAATCCCTCAGCAGAACTTCTCTGCATCCCATTCCAAGAGTCAGAGTTTCCTCTGCTGGCCATCCCCTCTGGGCAGCTGAGGCCAGGGATGTGTGCACAATGGCAATCAGTCAAAGAGAAGAGATTGCAATTTAATTTCATTTCAACCTCTCACCCGAGCTGTTAACGCTTGGGAAAGGCTTTTAATGAAATGGGACAAGCGGTGATCTCATTTGCCGTAACTAACACTATCTTTACAGATGCACCATCTGATTCCAGGCACAGAAGAACAGAGGATTATTGGATTAATTCTAATCTCATAATTGATTCATTCTGGGTTTAGTCTGCTTGTAAAGCAAGATAAGATCTTAATATTGTGCATTCAGCACAACAACCACTTGCCTTTCAGAGCAGCCTCTAATTTCTGTGAGTGATTAGCTCATACCACATCCCCAGTTTGGCACAGACCCAAACTGTGGGGATACTTGGAGCACCATCCAGACTTCACAGCTGGCTCTTATCTAAAGAAGGGACCTGGCTACTTTCATGGGAATTTACCATTCAAGAAATACTGAGCTCTAGAGCTGGACACAAGTATGAGTTTAATAATTTACCAGAAAAAGAGGAGGTATTTCCCCAATAGGGTTTGCAACTGCATAGCTGATTTGCCACAGAGAAAGGGGAAAAACAGTGCAGTCAAAAATATGATGGGGGACAAAATACTTATATTCCATATCAATGCCAGGCCTGGAGTTAGACCATGGGGACAGCCACAGACACACTGATTGCTCTCGAGGTTAGGACCTGGACACGGCTAATGGTTATCTTGCTATTCCTGATGATGTGGAAAATGTTTCTGGCTGCTCAGAGGAGCTCTGCTGTCAGTGTGCACAGTCAGGGCATGGCCTCGGGGCATGTTGCTGTGAAGTGACTCCTGTCTCACCGTGCCACATCTACTATCCACCTGAGAACCTCTCATCTAACCAGCTCGACACATCTCAAGGGAAGGATGAGCAAGATCAGCTGTCAAAAGCTATTCCTGTAAGACATTTCAATCGGCCTGACATCCATGGCACTCTTTCCTCTGTCTGTAGCCTCTTGTTCTGCTGTGTTTCCATTAAGGTTTTAAGCCTTTTGAGAAAGAGAATACATATGTCAGTCTGTTTTTACAACACCCTCCCAAAGCCTTTCTCAGAACTAAAATCTTTCCAGCCACAGGTTTCAGCCTCAATGGGTGGAGAAGACTGAAATTTGCTCAAGGCTAAGACCCAGGTAAGACATGCAGAGGAGAACAGTGTCTGTGTGCAGTGAGACATTTGGGCTTTATCTTAGCAAACAGTAAAGTCTCAATTGCCCCTACAGATGTGCTTGATATCATTGGCAGTGCCTTGTACCTTGTTCATGGCACGTCCTGGATCCTCCAGTTTATACATGGGAACTGGCACAATTTTTTGCTTCCCTGTGACTTCCCTGCTGGGAATAAAAGTTGAGTACTTGTGTAGTTGGTGCTGGTGGGAGTGCATGACTGGGTGAGATAATCAGGTAGGACAAAAACTTTACTCTTGTTGATTCTTCAGCACACATGATCGTCCAGACTCACCACAGACTGTTATTTTCTCTGCCTCACTCATCATGTCCTCTCAAGCTTGATGCCTGAATTCATGAACTTGAACTCATCCTGAACTTCTGCAGCAGATCCTTGATTGCTGTTGCTGTGGGAGGACACTCATGTAGCCTGGTTGAGGGCTTTGCAGGAACAAGAGGCAGCAACTGCCACAGGGAATCCTAATTCCAACAGGAGTCGTAGAGAGACCCCCAAAAAGAGCAAATAGTGCAAAAAGTTTGGGAATTAACATTACTATACCAGGGTGACAACAATACAGTTGTCATGTCTGCTGCCTGCTCCCAGGTCTTCTGTTCCATGTCTCTCCGGAGCTGGGGTGACTTCTGACTATTTTTAATGGATCCTACACCCAGAAATTAAGTGGAAACCACTACCCAACATCTCACCAAAAATCTCCTCCTTCTTCCCAGCTTGCTGCAGAACCACACATCTGTATGTTTTGTGTGAAGATGTCTGGGCCTTGGAATGATCAGGGACATGGAAGAAGACTGTGAAGAGCCTAAACCTGGAAGGAGGAGGAAGGGAGTACACCCAAACGTCCACCAGTGGTCTGTGCTCTTGTTTCTCTCACGAGAAGATTCATGGGAACTGCCCCTGGGGAGAGCAGCCTCTCTAGGACCTGGGGAACAGAACAGTGGAGAGAAAAAAGGAGGCTTCCCTTGACCCATAGCTTCTGAAACCTCACTGCCAACAGGATCATGAAACCTGAGAGCCTCCAGAGCCTCTTCTTCCATCTCTCATTCTTATGTAATGTCATCTTCCAAGCCCAACCGAGTTACACACACCCCTGGGAAGGAACCAGTGTCACTGAGGCTCCATGGGTTAAGATTACACCAGATGTCTGCTGTGGAATAAAGAGAATTATTTCAAATCTCCATCTACCTCCTGGCTGTGCCTGCGCCATTCCTTTGTCTCCTCTTCATCTTTGCCTGCATCCCTCCAATCTGACACCTTTGCTCAGCTGTCATTGGCACCAAGTTTTCCACCCCCTGCTTTAAGAAAATCACCCTGCCCCCTGCACCCCTTCCTCAAATAGATTACTCCAGTATTTCAATTATTGTGCTGGTAATTAGAAACGTTGGTGAATGAATAGCTGCTTCATTTAAACAGACACCAGAGGAATATCTTCTCACCCAGACACATCCCCAGGCACTTTAATTGCTCCTGAAATGCTGCTTGAGGCCAGCAAGAGGACCATCAGTTGCTGTGAGATGAAAAGATGGTTTTTGAAAAGATGGAGCACACCTAGCATGGGTGAGGACTGGGTGACAGGAGATGTTATTTCTATCTTTTTTTATATCCACATGAAAGGTAGAAAAACCAGTGACTGCACAGGGATCAGCCCTTCCCACACTCAACCTCTACACCCTCAAAAATAACACCTGAATTCAAGAAATTAATCTTTTAGGGGTTTCATTGTCGTTTTCTCTTAATTTCTGACTGTAAGATTCATAAGCAATATTCAGGAAAGAATTTGGAAACTGGAGATGAGTGCTTAGCATAAAATAGGTGGGGTTAGAAGGCAGACACAGGATGTGTGTGCCTGTCTCTCAGTAAATCTTACTGTATCTTTACTGTAAAACAGCTGTAACAACTGTTTCAAACCAGAGCACTCCCATGGGCTTTGCTGCTTCCCTATGGACTGTCCACCTACCTGGACATGAAACACAATGTACCATGAACCAGAGAGAGACGACAGCTTCCGAGGAATTTCAACTGCCAGGGGATGATCTAAACCAAAAAAGAATCAGAAGAGGTCTTTTACAACAAGATTCTTTTGCCTTTTCAACATAACATTTCCTTAAAAATATGCTTCTTTTGGAAAATTGTACTAGAAACTTCAGAAGAGTTGCAGGTGGAATGAGACATTGCAATGGTATTAAAATGAATTCTTATTATTTGTCTTTAGTATTACTCCAGCTGTGATTTGCTGTAGGAAACTGATATGCAGCAGAGTTTGGCTCCAAATCACATTGATCCATTTCACTGCTGAGGGTTCACTGCAAAAAGGTTCAGTGGCTTCTGTAGTGCTGATATCCTGGGCCAGGGCAACCTAATTCTTCTTGAGAAAAGTCTTGTGCTGCTCTTGGTACTTTTGCAAGACAGCAGTGGATCCTTGGTGCTGGGAAGAACAATGGGGTTTGGTGTGTGTCCCCTTTGTACCTGCTCCTGCTCCAAGAGAGGAAGGACCTCGCTAGACAGGAACAAAGGAGGAAAAAAAGAAAAATCCACCTGAATTTCACAGAGCTATAAATTCTGGCCTCTAAGAAGACCCCAATATTTTTCAGGCTGTGTCAGAGTAAATTCCTGGTCTCCATGAAGCTGTAGGATCTTTGTCAGGGACTGCAAGATAGGTAATGATGCGAAGCTGAGAGATTCAACCTAAGAAACTCCCCACAGAGGTTTGACACAACTGCATAGACATAATCCCACTGTGCTCCAGCAGGAGAAAATGAATCACTTGAACTTTTGAAGTGTTCATGGAAACAGATTCATCCCAGCCAGCACCCACACAGAATGGATCCATTAAAGACACTGCCTTCAAATGACATGGCTTTAACTCTTTGCCCAGACCCAGATATGTCATTAACACATCTGTAAAGTTTTGTTGCTGTTGTCCTTTGATCAGGACAATTTTTATGAGTGTTTCTCCATGGAGTCTGAACACCAGCCAAGTAGCAAACACTAAGCATGTGTGACTGCAACGTGTCTTGCTGTTTAGATGATGCTACTTCAGACACAAAGGCAAAAGCAAAGATAGGGAATGTCTCCCAGATGGCAAATATTGGCAGAAACCTTGCAACTTGGACAAAGAGTATTGTCTTATTGTTACTACCCATGCAGTGAATAAAAACGCTGTGGGTACAATACCAAGCCTTGATCTTACATAAACTTCTGAACGTGAGTAATGGAATACACAAATACATCCTAATTAAGTTCAGGTTGTCCCATGATTACTGACAGCTCTCAGTCCCTTATGTTGGCTGTGTAGGTGCACTTCAGATAAATAACAAAGCACAAGTGAATTAGGGATGAGAGACATGATGCTGCATCAGATCACACAGAAAATCAGTGCTCCAGCTTTGAGAATTCCCACTTGGGTGGACTTCCTGGGAAGAGCTATTTCTGGGAGGGCTCATATGCACTAAGAAGAAATAAGGTGTCTGCCATACAAGCTGCCTCTGCCACTTTACATGAAACACACACGTGATTGTTTCCATCTGACCTAATGACTGGAGATGCTTCAAGGTCCCAACAACAGAGGAGCAATGTCTGGGCAGGCTGGGGACTTACCTCAGTGCACAAATGTGTGGGGAGAAGTGATTCAAAAGGTCCCCACTGCAAAATGAGTCACCAGCCAGGCTCAGTTTCTGTGATAATTTCGAGGTAAGTCTGAATTTTCAGAAAAAAAGATCAGGGTTTAAGGGCAAATGAGTTCATTTGCAGGTTAGTCCTTTCCCTCCAGGGCAGTGAGGATGTTCTATTTTTACCATGGATGATGCAGTTGGGTAGAAGGAAGGCAAATCCAAGGATTACCATGACAGCCATCTTCAAATCCCTTCTTGGCTATAGATGTCCTGGGAAGTTCACTTAGATTCACATCCACAGAGATATTCCTCACCCAGCTCCTGTAGACACAACATGGAGTGCATGTAGGGATGTTTCTGTCTTGTCATCAAAGATTTGGATGTCTTTTTTGAGTGGAGATTCAGACTTTGGAAGACAGGTTCATGATTTTAAAATGGCCAACTTTTGTGTAAATTGCAGAGCAAACATAAAAAAAGAAAAAGGTGTTAGTGAACATGGAATGGCCAGGCAGAAAAATCATGGAAATTTTTATGGTTACCACTGCACAGACCAGTTCCACAAGCTTCAGGATATCCAAAATGATTTTAGGATTCCCTATCAAATGTCTTTACTTTGTTGAGGAGGAACCCTGTTTGCCTTCAAGTGACATAATTGATCTGGTTTAGTGAGAGCAATAGAGCCAGGCCTTAGCAGAAACAGCACTTTGAGTCTTGAAATGAAGTGTTTTCCCAATTTTTAACTGAGTGTTTTGGTGAGACCTCCCCCCAAAACTTTTCCATTCCTCAGTTACCAAAGCTGTCAAAAACACACTGAATCATGAAAAACCCAGGGTCCAAGAGAAAGTCCAGGTTTCTGCATTTTACATATCTTCATATAAGCAGTTGTTGATACTTCAGAGAGAGGAGAACAAAAGTTTGGTTTTGTATTGCATGAGAAGGAAACTTTAAAGTCCTTTTATTGTGATCAGTCCCTTTCTGTTCATGATTTTATTTACCTTTTTCTGAAGGCAGACTTCATGTGTGGGGTAGAAGACAGAATTACAGGGAGCGTTTTGGGCTCTGTAATTGATGATGTGCCTTTGGAGTCAGCAGGTCCTGCCTAGCTGGGTAGTAACTGAAATCCTGTGATTTTCAGTGAAAAGGATTTAGTGCATTGATCTAGTTTTCAGTGGACAAATGTCATTATTTCTGAATTAAAGACATCACAGCTGCTCTGCCTGCCAGTGGCCCGATACTGAGAGCTGCTGTTAAGTGACTGCGGAAACTGATTTGTCACTGCCACAGCTGGGTCAGAACAACACTGAAGTGTGGATCTCTGTGAGGTGAGCACAGGGACTTGAAAGCCCCATTTAAAGAGAATATTCCAAGCACAGTTATGGACTCAGATATGAATCAGAGCTACTTTGCAGTCGCAGAGAAAAGCATTTGTCTGAGCAGCGCAGTGTTCCCGTAGCTGTGGGAAGCTTCAAATCCTCAACTCAAGCCCATTTGATAAACGCTTTCCGCAGCAATAATAAGATTTCTCACCTCACAGATATCATCATCGGTTAATCCCCGCACATGTAAATATTAGATCTTTTTCTCCCAATTGAATGTAAGCTTTATGAGGAAGAAAAGCAAATTCATACCCACACAGCATCCAGCAAGAATCACTGCATGAATTATTGAAAGCCAGCATTCAAACCCTTCCCTTTCTGGGAGTAAAGGGTTGCTAGGGTGTACATTCCTCATAAAGCCTAATTTGAAATTAAAGAAAAGCTTACATCCATTTTGGCACTTATCTGTCTACCTCTCCATTATCCATCTGGTTAGGACTCTTTCAGGCTTTTGAACTCAAGGTTAAATTCTAACTCTTCCAGAGATAATAGGGTTGAGCCATCAGAGCCAAAAGGATTAAAACTACATCCCTTAGTGATTTTCCTGTGAGTTTACACAGCTTCCCAGAGCCCAGCACTTAGTGATAGTTCAGCAAATCCAGAGATTCTAGGAATTAGCATTCCAAATTGTAAACAGTGGGATAGACAAGCTGTTCCATTTGCCTTCACTTTTTCGACAAATTCTGTTAGGATGTGTGTAGAAGTGGTCACACAGAGCATGCAGTTCCAGTGTAACCCACATGAGAAATCCTCTTTCTGTGCTGAGCTGTTCAGCAGGATGAAGGGAAAGGGATGGATATTTTGGGTGGTTGCAGCCATCCAGGTGTCTGCTGCCTGCTGTTGACACTGCAGCTCAAAAACCCCAGGGAGTGTTTGGCTGGTTTGGTCAAGATGTAACTCAAAAAAGAATCACAGATTTCACTGTAAGGCCATTGAAATCAGTGAAAAAGTCCACCTTCACTTTTTTGGACTTTAGATAAGCTTCAGTTTTATTTCATCTGCACACAGATGCTGAATCTTCCTCCAGTCCAGGGCTGTGGTCTTCCATGGTTTCATGCAGGGTGCACACTCAAAAAATTGCACCCCTGAGTCAAAAATACACTGGAGTCCTTTTCTTTTTGCCTTGAATGTACTCCAGAACAGTATCACAGGGAGAGGTGTCGTTGCTGTAGCTCTGTCTGTGACCAAAGACCACATCACTTCTGTGCTGTCATTTGTCAGGGATAGCCAAGCAAGAAGGGCTGGCAGATAAACACATGGCTTTGCTTTGGAGACAGAATGAATGAACAATGAGCCATTGAGGGTCTGGCTCGTGGCAAGCAAGCACACACCACTTCATCTTTTGGATTGGTGTCAAAGTGGCATCTCAGCTGAGCCAAGGGTGGCACATTCAGATTCCAAATGGCAGAGAACCCCTGTAGGTCACACTGCAAGATGGGAGTTCAGGGTCATGGTATCTCCAGAAATACCAATGTACACTCATGCACATGTACTGAGATATATGTCTTACCCAAATTAGCTGTGGAAAACCTCAATAAAACTTATACCCAGAGTCTCTAATTCATCTAGAAATGGAAACCCACTCCAACATCCACCTTTTCTTAGATCAGCCCTCTCCCACCATGTGCTGTGCTCCTACTTTCTTTGGTCTCCTACTTCCATTCTCTCTGTTTCCTCAAATTATAACCCTTTCTATGTACTAGCTCTCCTCATCCCAAACATTTAACCTTGTTTTCCCTAAAAAGAAGTCCCTGGAAGGGCTGATGTTACCACAGAGCACGGAGCTGACCCCCTTTGCATACTTTAATCAGACCAACCTACAGCCCTTGGCAAACTGTGGCCCAACTCCCCAGCACAGAGAATAATTAATGGCAAGTATTGCTCTTCATTGCACTTCCTGGGATTCAGTTGGCATTCCAGAGCCTCTGTTATCAGACAATTACAATTTAATTGTCTCAGCACACACACTTTTATTTAAAAACCCTCTCTGATTATTTCATTTGCATGTTGTCTGTAATTTGCTTTCAGAAAGGAAAAAAGACATCAAGAACAACATTCAATCTAAAGGCACATTTCTAAGACATTTATAGCAGGCTACTAAGTGCCTAAAGAGGAGTTGAAATAACTAGTTTATTTTAACAGCTTAAACTGTAGAGTCTGTAAAAAATGATTGAAACACTTTTTTTTTTTAACAAGATTATTTAAACAAGCTTTTCACAAAGGTAACATCCAGTTAATTTTTAATTATTTTCCATTGCATTGAAACGTACAAGAATACAAATTACCTTTTTCTCTTTTATTCTACAGAAATGCCCTGTGGGATATTTAGTGTAGCTGTCTCTACATTCTTGTCTGTGGATAAAGGAGACCTGGAGGGTTTTACATCTCCTGCAGCTTGTTAGGGCCGGGATTCTGTGGAATGCTTTTTATTCCCCAAATGTTGTTCCTTCTCTGCTCTTCTGTAAGGAGACCTCATGTTGTATCCTGAGGCGTAGAGAAGAGCAGGGAAACCTACTGAGTGGAAGCAAATAATGTTCTGGTTCACCCCCAAAGGCAGTGTTACAGCAATTAGGAACTGACTCTATTGCTTATTTGAAATGAAAAATGTATTGCAATTCACATGCATTTAACAATTTCTGGCCAAGAAGGTTGTTCCAGTACCTCACACCCATCTGCAATATCTGTCACTTGCTGGTAACATCATCATTATACAACCAGAACAACACTTCAGACTGCTACCCATTGGTATTTTGGAAAGGAAACCTCCATACCAACTGAGATCATTAGGATTTAAAAACATACAAGGTAGGTTTTGGTCAAAATGCTTCCAGGGTGTGCAGTAACAACCCCCTGGGAGTTGCCTGTGAGGGTTCTGTACCCAGTGATTTTGGGTTTGTGCATTTGTTTCCCCTCTGTAGATCAATCCTCTGCCTCAGGGACATTATCATTCAGAGCTTGGCTGACCCTTGGGCTCTGAAGGAGTTGTTTAGCAAGCACTGCAAAATCAGGCGATGCTCTGGCAAGTTAAAAGAGGTGCTACTGAGACTATTAGGATTTTCTAAAAATTGCTGGTCACAGAGTTGTTCATGGATTCAGGCAATGCCTCCTCCCAGCATAGTTAGGAAGATGAGTTGGTTGGTGGGAGTGTGGGGGTGGGAATCCAAGGGTAGGAGAAGATTAATCATCTTTCCCCAAATTTGTTTTCACTAGCCAGAGGATTTTGTAGATAGGAGATGATAAATCCCTAGCAACACAAACCCCTGACAGATGGTGTTAAATGGTTTTGAGAATATTTCAAAATCTGCCCTACTTTTTATTCCCCAAATGTTGTTCCCTCTCTGCTTTTTTTTTTTTTTTTTTTTAATACAGAATTTTCCTACACTGTCTCCCACATTCTCATTTGTGTTATAATTTATGCTCCCTTATGCTCCAAACTGGAATCCAAATCACCAATTTAAATGGAGAAACAACCTGCTGAATTTTAAAGCCAGTTCTTTTCCTCCTGTTGGGCTGGGTATCCAATCTGAGAGGAAGTAGGGTGTCTCAGGCTGATCAGGATTTACTTCCCATTCTCCAGGAAGGATTGTCTGGGTACAGCACGTGGGAATCAAGGGACAGCTTGCAACCAGACCCATTCTGCAGAGAAACAAGCAAATTCTCCTTTCACATGAACTTCTTTGAGTAAAAAGTTTGTCTCCTTGGTTTACCAGGGTGTGCATCCTATGTGTAACTTCATGGAGCATTGTAGGACTAGGGATGGCTCCTTAATGCTGTGTAAATAAACAGAAAAATGTGAGCTTTAACAATGTGGGAAGAATCACCTTTTACAGATGACTTTTAAAAGGTTGGTGTTTAGGAAGTCTCTGGGTCAGCCCCCTGAGAGGAACCTAATGTGTTCCAGCTTCCTTGCAGAACCAGGTGCCACCTCCTTCTTGCAGACAGGGCCCAAAGTCCAATCTCTGAGATAACTGAAGAAGCATTGACAAAAAACAAACCCCAAAAAAACCCCAAAGAATAGCAAAAAAACCCCCTCACACACACCCTCATGCAAGCAAACACAGACCCAAAAAACCTCCAAATCAAACAGAAAAAAAGGTGCATCTTCTTTTGCTTGGCATGAAACATCAAGCCAGGACAAATCTTTTTTCCACAGAAGGATGGTATTGTCCATACCTTCATCGGTGCTCATTAGTGACCTCATCCTAAAGCAAAGGAAGATCAGACACTAATTGCTGTCCTTTTGCTGAGGGCTCTGTTACCTTCTCCATGGAGAGTTGTTCCAATTACTGCTCTGAGGGCAACTGCTTTTTCTAATCAGAACCTGCAGATGGGAAAGGCAAACCTCACCTTTTGTTCAAGGCTTCATCGTGTGCAAGTCGAGGAAGTCTCACAGCAGTAAATACACTTTCAGGGGAAGTCCACAAATCAGAAGTTAAAATTGCACAGAACAAAGTAAATTTACCTCATTTCTCATTTCACACCTCCAGATTTTTCTCTCTTTGCCACCTCTGGTCACATGCTGATATTGTATATATTCTACCAACTCATCAGGTGATGCTGAGGGACAGCACAACACCCTAACCTGGCAAAAAAGAAACCTTCCACTCCACCCCTCCATCCAAATAAAAGGGATAATGAAGTGTTTTCCATACAGTTGACCAAGCTAAGCAGGACCAGAGCACCAACAGCTTCAATAAAAAGGAGAGGTAGAGCAGGAAAGAGGAAATGAGAAGAAAGTGTGTGACATATCCTGCCTTTTCATGGCAGCTCAGATGTTCCTGTAATCACATCCCAAATGTGACCATGAAATGTGTTTCTTTGTCCCTGCTTTTACTTTGTGCTTGCCCCACTAAGTCTGGAACCCAGTTTGTTGCAATGGGGACCTTGCACTTTGAACATTTGCCTTTTCTCCATGTGTCTGGGAGCAACAAAGTTCACCAGTACTTTTGGTGGACTTCAGATTTTAAGGATGTCAAGACACCCTTGAGTCTAAAAGATCTGCCCTTCGGGACAAGAACACTGAATATTTATGGATGCCTGAAGAGAAAATGTTAAAGAGCTCACAGCATTTTAACAGGATGCCTGAACTAGATTCCTGCCTATTTTCCAGCATGTGACTAGGAATGCTGGCTAATAGGTGGGAAAAAAATATGTAAACTTGTTTTCTCTGTATGGATGATTATTATTTAGCAGCCAATTACAAGATGCTGCCAGTGACCTTTTTCTGGGTAGACCAACCTTTGTGGCAGACAGAGATGTATTTATGTCCCACAGGAGATACCTGCCCTATGGACTGCACAGGGAGCCAGGGCTGGCCCTTGAAGGTGTACCTGTGGCCATACCTGTGGCTTTGAGGGCTTTTAGTTCAGCCAAAATGCTGAAAAAATCTGTCTGAATCCACATCTCCCTGGAGACTCTTGGCTCACCCTGCCTGGCTGGTGGCAGCCTATTCATATTCCTTAACCAGCTCCTTTGTGCCCAAACATCTTCCATGACAGAATCCACCTAATCCTCAGAACCTAACTGCAAGTAACCAGCCCCAAAGACCTTCTGCTTCCAAGTGGGGTGAAGGTTCATTCACTTGTGTGGCCCCAAAATCTTTCTCTGCAGAGCAGTCGCCCTCAGGAGCTCCCCAGGTTCTCTTTGTGTCCTTGGCTCTGGCAGTGCAGCCTCCTGGAGATCTGCCACAGAGACACAAAGCATCTCGGAATGGATGGAGATAAAGTTAAATAAGTACTCAGGCAGCACTGGAGAGGTCTAAGGGCGACCTCTGCATTATAGCAATTGTCATATCCAGAGGCCACAAGAACCCCACGATGAGTGAACGTTCATGGAAGAAGTGCTAGAAACTGATTTATCCTGATTTTGATGTGCAGGATGTTGTAGTGGATGTGAAACGAAGAAAAAGAGCATGTTCAGAAGCTGTGATGTAAAAGCAACCACTGTTGTGTAAGTTCTAAAGTAATATGTTTGGATTCAATGATCTTTGAGGTATTTTCCAATGATTAATAATTTTATTATTCATTATTAGAGTCAGTGAAAGATTTTCTGTAACTCCCAAACAATTTCCTGGGACATCATTTGCAGAAAGCTGCAGTTTTCAAGTTTCCAAGTGCCAAGTATTTTCTTCCCTCCGAGGAAAGATCTTCCCCTGCACTGGACAAATTTTCTATGAGGAAGAGAGAACAAAATCCAATCAACCAAACAAAGAAACAAAAATCAGAGTAGTCCTAGACCAGGCCATTCTGAGATTTACCAATCAAATTATGATGCTCTGGCTTTTGAAATCTAGACAGTGAACAGAGACACAAAAGCTGTAAAATCAAAGTAAATGGAAGGTTCTAGAGGGAGAAAGATGTACTTCATGACCATTAATTCTGAGGTGGGCTGTTATCAGGGAAGATTCCTTTCTGTTCCAGTCCCTCTGGTGTCTTCTACAAGCAGTGATTTAGATACCAAAAAAAACCCCTTACATTCCAGAAACATTTAAAAACATTCTGAATGGAAAACTCCAATGAAGTCACAGCAGAAATGGAACCATAGATAAGTTTAGCTGGCATTTAAAGAGTGGTTCCTAACCATTCAGTGACATTTCAGAGCAGCCTTTGGCTGGTTTAAAAAAGGAACTGGTTAATTTTATATTTTCTCAGCTATATTTTCCTGCTATATTTTTCTATTACTATTTCCAAGCCTCAAATTTTTCTAATCAGCCTCATGTCACGGCACAGGACCAGGCACCACTTAACAGAAGAACCTCAGCCCTCCTATTGCTCCACCAAGGTTATTTTGTTCCTGGGCAGAGCTCAGAGATGGCTTGAGGCTAAAAAAGTCCTGATAATAATTTTACATGTAAACTCAAATAAGTAATTACAGAAGGAGGATATGGAAGGGATTTGCTAGGTCACCTTCCTGCTGCATGGAACCAGGGTCAGTGCAAAGACCTTTGGGACACCACGAGAAGGTGATTTCACCTCTGCCTTTGCTGTTTCTGCAGAACATCCCTCGTAGCCCAGGTGCTCAGCTGGGTGAGGCATCACTGGTTTAGGCTCTCTGGTCTCCAGGAGCAGCTGCCAGGTACAAGAGAGGGATTATTTTGATGTAAAAGGCTGATGCAGCCTAAAAATGTCACTGCCCTACCAGACAGCTGTGAGAAAGCAAAGTGTGAGGTTGTATGGTATTGAGAGGAGGGAGGGAAAAAAAACCAACCCTGTTTACAAGAGCTTGGTGAGTCACAATAACTCAGAGACAGACGTAGTTATGCAAATGTCAGACATCATGTTTGAACAAAAGGTTACTCACTCACACAACCTGAAGCTTTTACTGCTAATGAAGCATTAACTTCCATCTCAATATGGGACCGTGAGGAATTCAGGACTTTTTATAGCTCAACTCATGAATGATTGAGAGATATAAAAATAACAATATCCTGTATCTCACTCATCTGAGACAGAGGGTTTAGTTTCCTCTTTTCTTTCTACCTGGAGTTTCTAATTGACAGGAAAACTTAAATCTTGATTTTTGTTTGTCACTTTATATTGTGGGATGAGGCAGTTAGAGAACAGTGACAGCATGAGATGCAGGTTGTGCAAAATGCTGCCAAGCCTCCCTTACACTAGTGAGGAAGTTGGGACATGGGCAATTTTAGGCCTGTTTTAGGCACAGATAAGAATTTGTTTTCTAAATGACTTAATTAAAAATGTAGATTAGAATAGATTAGAATAGAATAGAATAGAAGAAAAGAGAAAAGAGGAGAAGAGAAGAAGAAGAAGAGAAGAGAAGAGAGAAAAGAAAAGAAACGAAAAGAAAAGGAAAGAAAAGAAAAGAGAAAAGAGGAGAAGACGAAGAAGACGAAGAAGACGAAGAAGACGAAGAAGACGAAGAAGACGAAGAAGACGAAGAAGACGAAGAAGACGAAGAAGACGAAGAAGACGAAGAAGACGAAGAAGACGAAGAAGACGAAGAAGACGAAGAAGACGAAGAAGACGAAGAAGACGAAGAAGAAGAAGAAGAGAAGAGAAGAGAGAAAAGAAAAGACTATTCAAAAGAGTCATACATCAGTCATCTAGTCCAAATATCTGACTACTTCAGGGCTGACCAAAGGATAAATAATGCTATTAAGGGCATTTCCCAAATGCCTCTTTAACACTGACAGGCCTGGGGTGTTGACTGTTCCTCTAGGGAGTCTGTTCCTGTGTTTGACCACCCTCTCTGTGAGGAAATGCTTCCTCATGCCCAGTTTAAACCTTTTCTGGCACAGCTTCGAGCCATTCCCACATGTCCCAACACTGGATACCAGGGACAAGGTGTCAGCATCTCCCTCCTGTATTGAGCCTCTGCCAACCAGCACCTCAGCGCCCTTCCTGCAGGGCTGCTCTCTTGCCACTCCCTCTTGTTTCTGGTGTTACTCCATCCCAAGTGTAGAATCCTGCATTTTGACTTGTACATGGAATAGAGGCAGTTGTTTTCCAGAAGAATTTCACCTGCAAGTCATTACTTCAGTCCAAACTGGGGTCCAGGGGGCTGTGCTTTGTGGTCTGAAGCTTCTATGTGAAATCAAATTAAGCACAGCAATTTGCAGAACCTGACAGTTCTAATGAGCCTGAACCATGGGGAATTAGAGTTCAAAGAGATCTGTAGCTGCTCAGAGGTTTGGGAGCCACTGGCACAGGGAATGCACCCACTTCACCCAGAGCCTCATCCAAAGCCGGTGGCAGTCAGTGAGGAAGTCCTGATTTGCAAGGGTTTTATTTTGTCAGAGGTGAAAGAAAGAAATAAATAACCAAAGCTGCCTTTACACTCATGACTTTTAGATGACTGAGGCTCACTGCAGGCCCCAGCCCTTCCTAACCCTGCAGAGGGATGTAGAAAAATCCTCCTGGCCACCTCCTGTAACTAAAGGAGATCAAATCCTAACCCAGCACTCCCTCCCCAGCGTGGAGCATTGCTGCTTGATGAGAGCTCATATTGCCGAGATATAGAGTTTGCAGGGAAAATATATCTTCTTTAGCACCTTTGCACTGAAGGTGATATGTTGGCAGAAGAGAAAATGAAGCAGTAGTTTTAAAGGCAAGATATTAAACAGAAACACTTTTGAGGGGGTAATGATGGAAGGAGAAGGGGGAAAAATGAGTTAGAGCCTAGCATGAGCTACCTGGGTCAGGAGGGTTAATGAGATTTTGGGTAAGGCAAGAGCTCTACACAGAAACATATCTGTGTCAGGGACTTGGCTGTCAACCTGCTCAGACCACTGGGCTCACCAAACATTGTGCTCTGAGGTGCAGCTTTGCACCAGCCTAACTCAATCTGATAATTGGTGGCTGCAAGTTGTCCCCCACCCCTTCTCTCCTTCAGCTGCCCATTCCTATCCATTCCTTTTGTGTCAGCCCCAGATGTCACCAGCTTCTATGCCTTTGAGTGAGTGTAAGAGTGTAGGAGCAAATCTATAATATCTTTTAAAAAAAGGGAATTTTTTTTTTTGGAGTGTCAGAATTGTTTTTGGAACATGAGATTGCCATATATTCATCCCAGTTTTGTATAAACTCATGCTGAAGCTAAAAAGATTGTAGGATGACATGACCCTCCAGTTCCCAGCCCTGCCCTCTCCCTTGGGTGGATACTTCTGCTCCTATAAGCATACAAGTTTGAACTACACTTGGAAGTAAAATGGGATCTGTCTGATCATCCATGCTCTTTATTTGTTAGCACATTCCATGGTAGGTTCCTAGCAGAGCCTCAGTTTTAGCAACGGTTTATAAATGAAGAAATCTTGAACCTCATTTGGAGAAGGAGACAAATTTAATTCTCTTGCTGAGACAGAAATATTCATTTAGACAGAGGTGGCTTAAAACAGAAATCTCTCCACGATTTAAAGGTCACTCTCACACACAGAATGTTAGAAAACTTGCAGAGGCAAAAGGGAAACCACATTACAAGTGATGGTTTCCATGTTGTTCTGAATTTGTACAGATACTGCCACAGCTTCTGCAGGAGGTCAAGTAAGAGGGGCAAAGTAAGAGGGCCATATTTCACATTTTAGAGGAACCTCAACAAGGGTCAGCAGTTCAGCAGTTTTCTTTTAGGTCAACAAGAAAGACACCCAATTTGAGCAACAAGGGGTCGAGCAAGCTCCTGCAGGGATGTTTTATCACATGCTGGTGGGATGGCATGGAAAACAGAGCAAGGACTGCAAGTTAGGGAAGATCCAGAGTGAAAGAAGCTGAAGGCATCTTCCTCAGAGAGATAAAGTGTGGAGGTTATTTTCACTTTTGTCCATAGAAAAGTACCCCCAAGCTTTAGATCTTTCAGGAGGAATGGGCTGATTTCTCAGCATTAGGAGTCTTTGGCCAACTTTTTATTTGAATAGCTGGGTTTTTATAATCTAGGTGATAACATGAGTCTGTGGCACAGGGAGCAGGGTGAGGCACTGACTGCACACTTGGGTTGGCATCAGTGCATCTACAAGACATCCATTCTCCCTCCCAGAAAGGGAATTCTCCAAGCTTTGGAAATAATTTATCCTCCTCCCAAACTAAAGGGAAATTGGGTGACTACACAAATGCCAAATCAGATGGGTTAGGTATACAAAATTAGGTGGGTCCTAGCCCTAGGAGTTAAGATGCTGTAGGTGGAAGCACTTTTGCTGTGTCCAGGCAGGGAAACAGGACTGGAATGCTGGGGTGATGACAGCACAGTGAGTTCTGGGTCAGGAATGGGGCTCCCATGGTGCACTAACAAACACAGTAATTTGAACAGGCACTAAGTGTCATAAAGCCTTCAAAGAAAGTCATCTTTAGAGCCTGAATGAGCCTAAGAGCTTAAAAACTGCTCTCATCAAGATTTTCTCCTTGGAGTGAATTACTGCAATCCTCATCAAATCCATAAGAAGTCAAATGTTTTCTTTAGTAGCCCATGGAAAGGCATTAGAGTCTGGCTGTTTTTTAATAGTAATAATGACAGTCACTTAAGGGAAATATTTAGCATTTGTTAAAGACTATAGAAGGTCTTTATCTCAGCTAATAGCTAAAACTTGCAAATATTCAAGCAGAGAGAGGCTCAAGCTGATAATTTCTCCCTTTGCCTTAAGCCCAGGACCTTGGTCTGAGTAAAAACAGCTGGAGACTTCCTCTGGATTTTCTGTATCTCATTAAAAAGTTTTAAAACAGAGGTGGAGAGTCTCCTCCTTCACATCAGCTTTGTGCCAAGGTAAGATCTTTAGAAGTAATGTAGTTACTCATCACTAATTTTGAGAAGTTGAGTGATTTTATTCATTTTAACCTTCTGCTGGGTGTTGGAAGGTGCCATTTCTCTGTGTATGAGCTACATCTTGAAGAGAGTTATGAAAGTTAAAGTAAATAAGATTTTTAAAGTAAAGAAGTTTAAAATACTGCTTTATTATATAGTTAGAGCCAGGCTGTGCAATAGCAACCCAATGTAATTTTGTCTGTGGTGCCCATTTTGGAATATTCCATGTTTTCTTCTCCAGGCTGTTCATGGTGCAGACTGAGGGATGGAAAAACAAGTATTTTGTGCTATCCTATTACACAGGACACAGATCTATCAAAGGTTTCACTCAAATCTCGAGATCTTTCTTGGGGATTCCGGTTGCTGGCCACCAAAACCACCTGCTAGGTACCTGAGCAGCTGGCACTGAGTACCTGGGGTGGCAGCCAGCAGGACATAAATAATGAACTTGGAAGCAAGCAAGCTTTGAAAGTCAGCCTTGAGGTCGTCACATCCCAGACACCACAAGAATCTCTGATGCAAAAACCAAGAGCCTGAGTGGGAGGGGAGGGGAGGAGTCTGCTCTGCTCTTTGGGAAGGTGCTCAGGCTGAGGAGCATAAAAATAACCCTGGGAGTGTCTCTCTCAGTGCCACTTGGAGAGGGCAAGCAGCAGTGCTGCTTCCTGAGAAGAGCTGAGTGCCAGGTGTGAGCTGGTAACTTACACATTCTAAAAATTATCCTCATCGAGGCTGTTGTGATTTTGTGTTTTTTTTTCTTTTAAAAGCTTCTCTTGTGCTGTGTTGTTGGTAAGGAACACCAAGAAGAAGTGGACAGAAGGGAACGCAGTGAACATTTAGGGTCTTCTGCCTTGTTCCAGTCAAGTAATTCTGAGGAGGTGACATCATAAGAAATTACTTATTTTGAGTTATGGCTTAGTAGAATTTTGCCACTGATTTATCCTGAGGTCTGATAGGAGGATGGGAGCTGGGACATCTCTATCACTTGTGCTTCAGCTTGAGATGAACCCTCAAAACTCCACAATACAGATAGAGGTGAATAACCAAGGTGTTGTACAATGGATTTCACCTGGGTGTGTTTTTTTCTACAAAATGCTGACTTGTTCAAGCTTCCTGCTGGTACCAAACTATTCTTTCTTATCTTTTCTATCCTCCAAAGAAAAAGAATTTAGGGTTCTTTGTCTCTGCACCTCAGACAACAGAGCTGAACTATTATGAGAACAGTTCAGATCTAGGTACCAAAAAAAACACTGACATAGTTTTTGGCCACTTGGCAATCTAATTCAAATTTTGGGCTGAGTCCTGCCCTATTTATATTGGAGATGCAGTAAAGAGAGGCAGGAAAGCAGTGAAATTGTCCCACAAATGATTCTTCAGAGTGCACAGTGATGGCCTACCCACCCGTGGATTTTTTAATATATTGATTTATATTGATCATGGATCCGATCAAACTCTGCAAAACCACTGCTCCGAGTGGGAAACCCTTCCCAGTGAGCAGTGCTGCGTTCATGCTTCATCAGGAATTTCCACACACCCTCCCTGTTACATCTCCTTATCCTCACAAAGGACTCACCTCGAGAATTTGCAGCCAGAGTTACCCACAAGGGCACATTTCACGCTGATGGTTTTGAAAGGAATTCCAGACTGAGAGCTGATGCCTCCCAACAGGGGGGGAATTGTCATGCACAGAGGTCCCTCCCTGGCTCTAAATCATCCTGCTGAGATGCAGGGATCCAGCCACAAATCCTGTTAGCTCAGGAGAAATCAATGCCTAACGTTTCTACACCTTAAAATTGTACACAGCCATGCACAGACACACCTTGGAATTGTTTACAAGTGTATTTAGTTATACATATAATTACACAGATACTTATAGTGTATGCATGAATGTGTGTCACACAGGGTCATTAAATCATTGCTATTTTAGACTTGTAGGAATACATATATATCTAGGATATAGATATTTCTCCCTCTTTTATATATATATACACAAAAATATACACGTAATGCATATACAAATAAATATAAATAAAATATATAAATNTATATACATATGACTTTTAGACAACCTTGTAGAAATTAACCTCATTCCGCTGCTTCATAATTTGATGCTGTTGAATTTCTCACATTTGGTTTTTTTGTTGGTTTTTTTTTTACATAAGGGAGTCTATGGAGACATTCAAGATCCTTTTGCAGCTGCCCAGATTTAAGTTTTGTATTCCCATGGAGTAGGAAATTTTGCCAACCCAAGGCAGCTTCCCACTGGAATCACCTGGAAATGGAAATTCTTAATCAATGGGTGAAAAACCAATGGATTTTTGAAATGGATGTTTCTCTGTGTCTTGGTTTATCATTTCTGAGCCATCCCTTTAAAGACCTCGTCAGCACAAGTTGTTTGTATTGAGTTGGTATCTGTGGAGAAACATCTCTGCAGCTGAATTCAGCAGGGAAGGAGGCACAATCCTGACACAATTCCCTCCTCCAAAAGCCACACGGTGTGGAGACTTTCCTAAAAGAGTTGCTAACAACAATTTTTTTCCTTTAGAATACATTTTCTGTGTATAAAGAAGAACAGTTCCTTGCTCCTGGTGCTCCCCAGGGTAAGGCTGACACAACAAAGTTCTGCAAATCTTAACGAGAGTTGTGGCAGATCCACCTGATGTCAGATTGTCCCAGAACACACCAAAGAGTTTCCTCCTGCTTGAAAGCTTCTCTTGACACAGGCTTCTCTCTCCAGGGCCTCTTCTGACACCACTCCAGTGGTAGCTGCACTATACAAGAAGTAAGGTCCAGAATCCTTCTGAAATATTTACCCAAACCCAAACTAGCTAAGCTATTAGTCTCCAAGCAAAATCCTCTTCAGCTCAGACAGGTGAAGCTTCACCTTTTTTATATGTTCTAAAGTTAAACCCAATTACACTCAAAGAATGGGCAGCACTACAGTGACATCAATTTTCTCATGTAGAAAAGCCCTGAGATATTTGTTCTCTGAGACTGGAATGCAGGAAATAATGTTAAAGTAGCAGAAAATATTTGAATTTCTGTTAAAGTTTCAAAACCTCACAGGAAACAAATTACCCAAGTCTGTGATAATTTCACTGCCCTTGTGCACTCAAGTTTTGATGTATCAAAATATGATAAATTAGGTGATTTATCCTTTTAACCTCTGAATTTTATTCTGTGATCGATGGGTTTATTCTGCTGTGTTAACTGTATAAAAAAAGTTTATGAAAGGTTATTAGGAAGATCAATATTATAATTAGTTGGCCAAAATGTGGTTTAGATGGGATTCTTCCAGTGGGAAAATATCAGGAGTCTACAAATAATAAAAATGAAATGATAAAATCTCTGTAAATTAAGCAAAAGACCCAGCTTGTGTTTTCTGCAAGTCTACCCATATCAACAGATCACTTCATAAAATCTCCAATGTATATTCATGTGCAAGGAAGAAAGAAGCAAATTTTAATGATCACAAGAATCTGCTGTGATACAGAGCAGAGTGAAGTGAATGGAATCTCCTTCCATGAAGGCAAACAGAGCCCATGGTGGGAGCAGAGGAAGTTGTGTGAAGTTGAACATTTAATAAGTTTGGATAAGATGATTTCATGGATCCTTCTCAGCAGCAGTGCCTGGGTTCCTGAGGAGCAATCTTGGGATTTGACCTCAGCCTCCTGCAGGATATAAGGATCATAACTCTGCTCAGGCTTCTGGAAGTCCCTTCAGTCCCTCAGGACTCATAATTCTGGATGTGCTAAAATTAGTAATTCTCATGGTTTGATGATTCTCTGGCTGCTAGGTGCAGCTTCATTCTTTTCCACCCAGAACTTGCAGTACCTCACTACTTCATTTATTTATTGAACTAATTATTTTTGTCTGACCCTTTCTAAAACGCCAGGAAGATGCATTCTGCTAATTGCCTGTGGATTATTTAATTGCTATGTAATACCAAAGCAGTGCTGTCCTCCCCCTGTTTCTGAACATGTTGGGTTACATGCTCCACCTGTTTCCACATTCTGGTGTTTTGAATAATCATTCAGGTTGGAAATTGGGGTAGTAACCAGAGTAACTGTGGTAACTACACTGCTCTGATGTAGCACAGAAATGTCTGAACAATCTCCTACAGAAAGAAACAGAAAGAAAATCAAGGGGATAACAACTGCCTTGGAGATTTGCAGCTAGTAATCTTCAACAGTTTGTTAAAAAAAAATACAAGAAGTTAAACTGCATCACAAAGGTTTGGAATACAAATAAGCCTGTGAGTTTATCATCCACATGCTGGAAGTTCATGGATAGAAATGCTCACAGGAAGGTCTGTCTGCAGGCTCAGTAAAACCAGTTTAGGAGAAAGCAAAAAACCACCTGTATTGACATTATCTGATATTTTCTTTATACTTCATTTATCATGGTGAAAATCAAGCAGCAATGCTGCTTGGTGTACTAGAAAATGAGTTTGCTCTTCACATCAAGAAATACATAGAAAGAAGAGAAACAGCAAACCAGAAAATTGAAAAGACGAGATCCTGCAGAGATGTTTAACCCAGTCTTTATTTTTCCAGAGATTTATAATGTAGTTTAAGTTAACACAGCTTTGCCTACAACTCAAAAGATACATTAAATACTTGCAATGGCTTCCTGAACCACCCTCTCCAGGTGCAGTTTCTTTTCAGGGATGCCAATTTGCCTGCCTGAAGCTCTTGACTTCAAAGTGGAATATGTCAGTATTCAGCAAGAGAAACATGTCCAATATTTAGCACAGAAATGGGAAAAAAATGGACTGACCATTTTGGCAAAGCCAGGAAACCTCCAGTTCTTTTAAATTCCATCCTCATCTCAGGCTGGAAGTTATTATCCATGACATGTGTCGTTATGTCACATGAGGTTGTCTAGAGTTTTTTGACACTTAAATAATTAGTTATCTGCTATTCCCAGCTATTTATAGTCACTGTAAATGCCTGTTTTATTGGATATGTGTGCTCTTTGAATGGTGCACAAGCAGCTGCTTCAGTTGCTTAGCATTTTATGTCTTTATATCATACTAAGATCACTGTCTCACATGTCACACAAAGCCAGTGAGCGATAAGAGGCTGGAGCAGAAAGAGATTAACTCATGAAAAGACAGATTTCCCAGGGACAGGGATGGTGTTTCTGTGATGTCACCTGATGGCAAACATGGTCAGGGGTGTGAGCAGGAAACCCAGCTCTCCCTTTTGGGTTTCTCAGCAATATTTAAAAAAAACACCAAAAGCCATCCCCCTCCTGAAAAGAATTTTCAAGATGCTATGGCAAGTCTGAGCCATGCTCAAGGAAGATGTGGGTTTTGCTGAAGGGATAAATTGATTGGAAAGATAAGAAATAATGCTGCCAGGAGAAGTGACTGCATCTCTGTCAGCTGTAATTTACACTGCCCTTGCTGGACTTGATAATTTCTTTGAAAACATGTCTTAACTTACTAGCAAATAAAATGGGCCAGGCCCTATTTCTGGGCTTCAGGGAAACATGGTGACACCTGAACTCTCTTTTTCTGAGCCCAGGATGGGCCAAGCTCTTGTGTGCTGCATCCACACCCTGCTTGGTGTGATGTGAGACAAGAAACAAGTCAGTGCTAAAACATCCAAACAATGACTTGATCTGGCCTAAGTAATCTCCTGGACATTTTTAGTTTACTCTCAAAAGTAGCCTGAGAGACACAGCACTGGAAGGTGATGGATGCTGACCCACAAGCTGCAATCCTTCTCATACCCTTCTCTTAGGACATAAATCCATGTGTTTGTAGCCTGCCTTTTCCCATGGCATTTTCTGTGCAAGCCCCAAATTCCAGCTGAGGTATTTCTTTGCCCTCTGCAGCTACAAAAGGAACAGTTTATTGTTATTTATTTCTCATCAATGGTGAGAAAGATTTTGGCATGATTCCCTACAGCAGGAGGGTCATGTATCCTGGAAAAACAAAGAGCTAAGTGGCCTTGCTGAGCTCTATTTAAAATAATATGTCTGGCCACGAAAGTTAAAGAGTGATTGCACAGCACCTTCCTTCATCCCAAATATTGCTGCTGCCTCTGGTCCAGTTCCAACAGGGATGGCTGAGTGCCAGGAAGATCAAAAAAATGCATATTAGCATTGTTTTATAATGAGATTTTTCCTTCATAATAAATTTGCCAGATATTCAACAGCACTTGTTCAAAATGTGATCCCTCAGGTCCATGTGAGAAACTGAACTGAAGGCAGTCCTTTCCACCCTGCCCCGTGGCCCTCATTAAACAAAAAATCAGTGCATATGACCAAATTTTTTGCATACTTTTTTTATGGATACAAATAACTTGGAGCTATTTATTATCCCCAAGGCCAGAAGTGGGATCAGACCCTCTGCAATCCAAGCCCATCCACAGGATCAGGAGAGGAGCAGTGCTGTCATACCTCAGTGGCAGCTGCAAGCCAGCAGTGGAAGCAGGCAGGGCTGTCATTCTCTGGAGAAGACAACTGACAGAAGTTGCATTTTAATACCTGATTTTACACCACTGCTCCTTGTTTAATCAGATCAACACGGATCGGGCTGATCATACTGGGAAAGAAAAAAAAAACCAAACAGGCAGCCCAGAACAAACACATTTGTTGAAAAACATCAGAGTGTTTGGCAGATTATGTAATGTTGCAGTAAGTAACTGCATAGCTTAATTTTATGGTTTCCATGGAAACCATCAAAATGAAAGGTAAGGGTTCAGTGTTCTTGGCTCTGAGGAGCAAATCTCTTCGTCGAGAGTGCGTTTGGGGGAGCAGGGATTTCATCTCTCCTGCCTGGCTTCAGAGTGAAGGGACCCTTCTGGAAGCTGTGGAGAGGAGATGGTCTGGGAGGTGTCTGAGCCATTCCCAGCCCCAGCTGGGCTGCACAAGTGCCTCAGATGCAGAAAGAGCCTCATGAATGTTACATGTGGTGTGGCCGGCTGGAGATCCCAGCCCTGCTCACACAGGCTCTTGGTGTGACAGTGGGCAGCTTGTTTTCCTCTGGAAACTTCTTACTGACACAAAAACATCCACTCTCACCTTGCTCAGGAGGGGAAAAAGAGAAAACAGAAAAGATGCCAAGGGTTGCTGTAGAAGGAAAGGTTCCTGCCTGTTTCTGTCAGTTTGGGGGAAGATTGGAGCCAGTTCTGCCCTTCTCTTTTCTGAGGCTTAGGCCTGCAGATCTCAGTGGTGCTGACCTTGTGAGTTGTGGATCTGATGTCCTTGGGTGTGATGGTCACGTCTATAATTATATTTAATGCATGATGGAGACAGGGCTGAGAAGGGGCTTGGGCAGGTCAGACCCATCAGTCCTCCCATGATTTTGTCTCTGATACAGACAGAGGGAGACAGGCAGGTGGATGGAGAGGTGGTAACACACTCACCAAGTCTCTCCAGGCAACGTTTGCAAGAAGAAATTCGGCTTCTGTCATAAAATCATGTCATTGTTTTGGGTTGAAAGGGATTTTTGTCTCATTCCACACCCTTGCCATGGGCAGGAACACCTTCCAGTATACCAGCTTGCTCAGAGTCCCATCCACCCTGGCCTTGAACACTTTCAGGGATCCACAACTTCTCTGGACGACCTCTTCCATCAGTTTGTGCTTCCACCATGCCTGGTGGTGTGTCCCTTTCTGTAGTGCCTTTGTTATGTGGTGCTGCACTACTGCCAGCAATCCCTCAGTCCCCAAATAAATTGCTTTTCTGGAACTTTGAGGCTCATATGAACCATGTACACAGGTGGGGCTGCAAGGAATTTGGGGTCCAGCTGTCCTTGCATCTGCTGAGCTGCTCTGCTGGGAAGAGACAGAGCAGTAAAGTCACTCACCAGTGCTTCTAGAGCCAAGCCCTAAGGGGTTAATTCCTCATTCCAAATTGCCATGTGCCTCCTCACTGTGCATTCAGCTCATTTCTTGCTCTACCCTGTTGCCATCAGAGCTTCAAGTGAGCCACCACTTTAACAAAAATTTCTTTCTTAAATGACCAAAATCATGAGGCAATCCCACTTATTTTCCCTTGATTGTAGCAATGCATATTAGGCTGTGTTATTACATATTTTTCACAGACTCAGAAGGGACAGGCAGGCCCTATCACAAACAGCCAATGTCTGGGAGCTCCCCAAGCCATGCTGAGTCCTCCCTGGATCTGAGACCTTGGGCTGGAGCCTTTTTCCAAGTGAACAGAGAAGAGCAGTTGTATTACATCTGCATTCTGCCTTTAACTGCTGTGAAGCACCTCACTCCTTGTTAGTTCTATGCTCTGATATATTTTTCTTGGAGTGTGGGAAGTAGAGGCCCAAAACCACCTGAGTGTCTGAGCTGTAATATATACTCATGCAATTACTATTTTAAAAGGCTGAGAAAATAAGATTGAAGCAGATGTGGAAGTATTTTGATCCTTATTTGCATAATATATCTGCCAGTCTATCCCCCTGTGTAACTCTGATAGCTGAGAAATGCAAGACTTTAAATCTGACACAGGTTGGATCAGGGTGTTTTTTTGCTCTGAAGGCACATCTTGCTTCATCATTCAGAGTTACTGCACTCTTGTCTCCTTTTCTGTTGCTAACTCTCTTATTCTTGCTCTGTTAATGTTTTAAAATCCAAGATACATGATGCTCAAAGCCACATGCCAAGCTGGTGTCAAAGCTGGGCTCTTAACTGCAGCACAATTGTGTTCCTTGGCAGCCTCGTGGCTCTGCATGGAGCCCCTGCTCCTTCTCCCATGGATTCATTTAGGTTGAAAAAGATCTCAAAAGTCACCAAGTCCCACAGCTCAGCACTGCCCTGGCCACCACTAAATCATGTCCCTAAGTGCCACATCCACACAGCTCTTAGATCTCTCCAGGAATGGGGACTCCAGCACTACCCTGGGCAGCCTGTGCTGGTGCTTGACCATCCTTGCAGTGAAGAAACTTTTCTTTGATATCCAACCCAAACCTCCCCTGGTGCAACTTGAGGCTGTTTCCTTTTGTCCTGTCCCTTGTTCCCTGGGTGCAAAGCCTGATGCTCACATGGCTTGATACTCCCATCAGGGAGCTGTGGGAAGGGTTTCAGTGTGAGCTGGGGGATTTTTTAATCATCTCTTGTGTGGAGTTAATCAAACTTCCTCTTCCATTCCTGATAAAACCAGCAAGTCTGGTGTTGGATGTAAGCAACAAAGCTATTTCTGGGGGCTGGGCCCTGGCACCAACACATCTGTGTGCCAGAACCAGAAACTGCTTCCCTGCTTGCACAGAAGAAAACAAAATTAATAGGAAAAAAAAAAAAAAGTATCTGACAGAAACCTACTGGCTCTGTGTAGCTGTAGCAAGTTCACTTTGCAGCCAACCCAAAATAAACACTCGAAATTAACCTGTTTACAGAACAGGATGGGTGTCAGGAAGAGGTGGTCACCCACTGGTGCTGCTGAGCATTGGGAGCTTTTACTAATTTCCAGAAAAAACTCTACAAGGCTGAAGTTTGCAGCAAATTAAACTGGCAGACACCAATGGGATCCTAGGAGAGGACAAACGTGTAGCTCTTCTCACAGTCTGTACCAAGTCCTGCAAGATTTTTCTCAGGAGGGTCTGGATGCCATAATATTACATGGGGTCAAAAAAGCAGTGGGAAAAACTCATGGAAGAAAAAGGCATTGAGAGCAGTTAAATAAAAAGAGTCTGAGTCTGTCTTGTAATACTGTGAGGAGCAAGTTGTTGGAGGATAAAAGGAGTACCTGGGGAGGCTACCTCTGTGAAATACCACAAGGGATTTGTGCTTGACTTAGTGGTGGAGAGGAACTGCTGGAAAAGTCAGTCCTGCACTACCCTACTTCCCTTCAGGAACAGCTTTGAGATCCTCAGCCTTGGGGCTAAAATGTACCTGGGCACTGTAGGGACCAACATCTTAAGCCAGGTGGGTTATCTTAGCCAGGTATTCCACTCACTCCTCATTTCAGAAGGTCTCACCCAACTCCAAACACTTCCCATTTAAAAAGTCCCAAAGGGAGGCCACAGATGATAAAATTAGAGGTGAGAGTGTTCCTGTCCCTACCTAGCCTTGCCCACCCATCTGCCTGATTTTGTGGGTGGGAGAGGTTATTGTCTTCCACAAGAAATTTCACATGCATGACAGACACTTTGCCAGGGAAAATTAGATCATATGTTCACAAAATCCTCCGTGGAATACACAGCCCTGATGCAAAATATGTGCTGCCAGATATTAAGGCAGGAGATCTCTTCTGCCAGTGGCATTATTAAACAGCATGGGGAGAGTTTTGCATCCAAAATCCACCTTAATATTGATGTGTTCCTAGGAACAGATGTCTGCTTGCTTCCTGAACAATGTGTTATTAGATTAGAGATTTTACAGCAACAGCATTAATCAGAAGCATGTTATTATTCAGTACTAAAAGCCTCTTTTGGAGGAGTAAATCCCTGCAACACAGGGATCCAAACCTGCCTCCTCCCCAGTCCATCTACTGTGAGCAAGAGACTTTTCTCCAAACATTTTTGCACTCCAGAGATACATTTATCTTTATTTTCAAGGTGGATCTGGGCACTGATTAAATCTGAGCTTGCCCAAGATAGGAGAGAAGATCAGTGTACAGCAGGGCAAGGAATTCAGATCCATGACACTGAAGGTCTGGGAATGACCAGAGCTCCCTGTTGGTGAATAAAGTCAAAACCAGGTGTGGTGATAACTCTGCAGGGTTGGGGTGGTAACAGTGAGTTCTTCTTTCCAGGTGGGACTGCCCTGACTTTATTCTGTCCTTGCTATGAGTGTTAGAAAGCTGCTTTCTATCACTCTTCAGTCTCTGCAGTTATGCTTCTTTGCTTCCTTTCAAGGAACAGGCTGTGGAAGAAAATTTGGCAACGAAATGATGAGGAAAGGGCAGAAGGGAGAGACATTTACACCAACTAATTCTGTAAGGTAAGGAATAGTGTATCTTAGTTTCAATAAAAAGCCTTTTGTGTGTGTCTCCTGCTTGAAAAGATTTCAAAGCAGGAAAAGTAATTTCCTTGCTTTTTCTACAGCACCTACTAGCCAGTAGCTCTAGTGCCATTAATGCCTTCTAGGCATGACCAAAATATAAACTTCGACTCATTTTTGTTTCCTTTCAAAAACATCAGCACATGGCACATGGATAAAAAGACATGAGGGAAGTTGAAGAAATGCATCAGGTGACTTGGCAAACTTCTTTTTTTGTCCTCTCATCTTTCTGTGGGAAGGTTTGCCTGTTTGTAGCACAACATTTTGTAAGAAACTGCTTTTAGTCAGAAAGGATTTCAGATGGACATGTGTGAAGAAAGTTCTACTTCTCAAA
The DNA here is from genome assembly GCA_013400515.1 of Erpornis zantholeuca. Classification (NCBI taxonomy): domain Eukaryota; kingdom Metazoa; phylum Chordata; class Aves; order Passeriformes; family Timaliidae; genus Erpornis; species Erpornis zantholeuca. The sequence goes on from VZTN01012369.1 coordinate 402,497, forward strand.
TGGGTTTTTAGTTCAGATTTCCTTCCAGTGCTCATTTTCTCAAGTTCAAAAATGCCTTTCCATCTAAAAGAAAAATAAATCCTTTTGACCTTAAGGACTTTATTTGCTGTTATAAAACACAGCACAACTGAACGTCAAGAAAACAAAACAAATAAGAACTTACTTGAGAATGAACACAAGAGAGGGAGTTAAAAAAAAATATTTCTGGAGATGTTCTGCAAAATGTCTTGATCGAATTTGATATCTGAAAGAACCTGAGATCAGCAGAAATTGTCTGAGCATTTACCACTAGAAGCTGACATCAAGGAAAGAGAGGCCAAGCACTGCATGTTGTATCTGGGTGAGAAGATGAGAACATTCCTTGGAGGGAGAAAGATTTGCAACCTTGTGGGAGCAAACCTTGGTTTGAGGGTAAAAGGTTCCATTAATTTTGAAGAGGAGAAAAGCCTGGCATGACCTTCAGTCAAAAGGGAAACATCTTCCCAGATATTTCCCACATGGACTTCACAGTGCCAGCACATAAAGACCTGGAGCAAGCTCCAATGAAGCATGTGAGACATCCAGCCAAGAAGGAGGCAGAATTTGTCATCTTCATTAGAGTGTGATCCTGCAAAGATCTCTTTTTTTCCTGGGGTTTCACAGGCTTGGTAGATGCTCTGCTCTTCTGGACCTGGACCAGTGCTCCTGGCACTTATACTGAGGTGGAGGTCCAAGGAATGGCTCCATATGGAACCAGGTGAGCCTGGAAAGTGCTCAGAGGGAGGTCTGAAGGCTTCAAGGAAACAGATATCCTGATCCAGGGCTGAACTGGTGGCTGGAGCAGAGCCATCTCTGTTATCAGGGTATGGTTTATCTCCACCATTTAACTCTTGTGATTATCACGACAATCTAGACTTCATTTCTTCACTGACAAGTTTCCAAACCCTGCCATGTTTTTCTTGGAAACATTAAAATTCAGTGCTTACATTGGCTGAGTCCTTGGAAGGATGCTGTCTCTCCTCTCAAAAACCATCTAAGATGTGCTATGTATTTGATTTTCTTTTCTTTTTTTTAATCCAAACTGTATGAATGCACCGTGGCTTTATAAATAACCCGGAAGGAAAGTTGGGTTTTCTTAGGCCTCCAGAAGAAATGTATTCATTTCTGTAGTATTTAGAAGGCATTTGCATTTCCAAAATGTCTTCAAATGATTTCACAGATGCCAGAAAACCATCAGCTGTTTCAACCTCCTCCTGACTCCTGCTCTTCGTGCAGGAGCCGTGTGAGGAGCAGCATCACTTCTGATCATCCTGCAACTAGAGGGGAGCAGTAGTTGGTGGTTTCTCTGCTGGCCTTGCACTACACTCTCCTCTCAGAAGTGCTGAATGGCCTCACCTCCCACCAAAGTCAAGGCAAGGTGAAGATGCTCCAGCCCCTTTGCTGGATCAACTCCCTGGTTTCCAAGGCAACTGCTCCTGGGCGAGATTTAATGAGAAGGTGAGGACAACCACGAGGTGCTTTGAACAGGCAGGGGAACACAGAGCTCACAGAAATGATTGTGCTTTTTAAGGGAAAAGGACAGGCAGGTGGACTGAATGGACAATAAATTATCTGACATTTTAATGGGTTGACATGATATTGCAGAAAATGACCTGAATAAAGTGGCTCAATCCCTGTGGAGAAAAGTAAAATAAAATAGGCATAATGGAAAGAGGGCCCATAAAAGGCTGAAACAGGGGTTTATTCAACTGTCTGAATGGAAGTGAAAGGAGCAAGTCACAACCCTTGTTACAGCCTCTTAGCAGCAGTTGGTCTCAAAATGAATCAGAAAAAAAATGTATCTGTGATAACCTGACATAGCAAAGCTGGTTGGGTGAGCTCCATAAAACACAGCCTTTATATCTGTGCCACAAATCAGAAGCTATTTGCAAGAGGTTTTACAGCACAGGCAACAGGTGCTTCTTGTTCTAATGTCAAGCAGTGTCATCTGTTACAAGGAAAGTGGAATTGTTGCTTGTACCCAAAATGTCTCAGATCATGTTTATGCTGTTTCATGCATTTCTTCACTCTATAATTTTCCAGGTTTTATTATAACTAGAGTTAATTTTTAACATCAAGAAAGATCTTGTGAAAAATAAAGACCTATCCACCCTGTGAGTGGTGCGGGAAAGTTAAGGAAATATAGATTTCTGATTCTACAAGAAATACTAATATTTTAATACTTTTCTCATTTTAACCATGCACCTTTTTCACTAGGATACATTAATATTACAAACCTTCTTTATTTAAAGTCATTCTTGACATTAAAGCAGCTCTGTCCACCACATCTCGAAATGTTTGAGCAAACTGTAAGAGTAATTGATTCTAACCTCAATAGTAAAGATTTTATAATTTTGAAAACTCTATTTTGGGGAGATGAAGGCAGGAGAGTCAGATCAACTTAGAGAGGAAAATAAGCTTTTTTTAAAATTAATTAAGAGATGTTTCAAGTCAAAACATTTTGTATGGCTAATGGGGCATTTTTAATGATTTTTGTAACCCTTTTAAATGAAGCACTGGCACTTTCAGCCTTGAAAACAATTATTTCACAACTGAAAAGGAGGAATATTTACTTTCAAAAATGCTGAAATAAAATGTTCTAACTGCTGCATGGCTGGAAAAATTTTAAAAATAAGGGAATTTTTGACAGAAAGCACTCCATCAATTCCTCCCAATCAGAAATAATTCCAGCCCTGTTGTCACCCTCTGCTACCCTGGAATTAGGTTTCAGTGAAAGAAGTGTCAACGAAGATTAAATAAAATCAGGAGCTTCAACCTCATGACAGAAAGACATGAAACCTCCATAAAGACAACTACAGACCTGTTGGTCTGAGGAACAGCCCTGCTTCTCCAGGGCTGCTCCAAGAACAAACAAAGTCTATTGATTGAGCGATATAGATTAGAAGGTTTTTAATAAGAATATTTAGATGAGATATTTACAATGAAACAGAGAGATGAAAAGGAGAGGAGAATCCCTTCAGCCTGCTTGGTTTCTCGGATCCTCTCTCTCTGTCTGTCTCTGTCTGTGAGAACAGAGCAGGAGAACTGTCAGTGTACAATTACAAAGTATGAAAACAAATTCTAAAATAGAAGTGTTTTTCTTTGGCCAAAGAAACAATTTGAGATATATGAAAAAACAATGCAACATGTAGAAGAAGAGAGCTGTGATGTTTGCATATTATCAAACTGAAAACAATCTGACAACTTCAAGGATGCAAGAACCAGTGAGGCACAAAAGTGCCTAAAGAAATCTTCTCAGAGTTAGCAACACAGTTCCAGTCTGCCTGGTGATAACCACAAATTGTGGGGACAATGGTAAATATGTGCCACCCTGAGCCAAGAGCAGACTTATCCAACTACAGTTTCCACTCAAGAGCCACAGTCCTGCACATGTTAAATCTCCAGGTGCTGCTGGGATGAAATAAGAGCAAAGAAGGAGATGAAGAAACAACTTTTTCATTTGTTTTGGTGGCTCTGGTGCCACTTAGCCCAGGTAGGATGTCACCCTCTCTGCTCCACAGGCAGACCCAGAATACCTGGAGGCTCCTGCAGGCTTAGTGCTGTTTCAGTTCCCAGGCTGTTGTGGAGATGCTGCCCTAGTTTCCCAGGGCCTTTCCACAAACCACTCATGTCCATAGACAGAATGATCAGAAGGCTTTTATTCGTTAGATTGATATTATTAGAAAAGGAATTGAGAAAGAGATCAAGGTTCTTCCTGCAGCCAGTTCAGCTGCAGGAATCGTCTGTGTGTCTGTCTGTGTCTGTGTGTCAGCACCAGGATGGAATCCACAACAAGAGCAGAGAGGAGAACTTCCATTGGTCAAGGCAATCACCCTACCATAAACATTCTTGATATTTACATTCTTTCATCAGAGCTTTCTCCTGGGAAGCTACAGAACTTCTCTTAGAAATGGATTTCAGGACAAGTTAAAAAGGACTTGCATTTCTCCAGCCTTTCTCTGAAATTTCTCAAAAACCCACCAATAAGTCACCACCACAGCAGGCCATGCTTCACCTCCTAGTTTTCAATCCAATATTTCATGTATTTTTATGAAGGGCTCCTTGTTACCAGTTCCACAGAGGGTGTCACGCTTTAGCACAGTCATTGCAGGGAGAGAAGTGAGTGAACATCTCTCCCTTCAAACACACAGCCCTGAAGGTCACAATTTTAGCACCTATGAAGTGGTTTTTGGCCTTGTCAGCATTTTTTTTGCTCATGCTCCTTTATGGGTGGCTTTAAAACCATGTCTCCAACCATTAAGTTTGCCCAGGGTTTAATCTCGTCGAGTATTTTCTTGGATGCTGTAGCCAAAATCACTTGACTAATTCAGCTTGCAAAGTACTACTGGGGAGGAGTATTTATGGTAGTCCCAGCAAGGACAACCAAATTAGCTGTAGCAAGCAGGCAGCCCAGAGAAGAAATAAAACAAGGGAGCAAAATAATTTGGAACAAAATGTAAAAGACACACAAATCATTTAATAAAGGTTTTCCCCGGAGGAAATTTTCCAAGTAGCTGAACACCAGGACAGCTGAAAGGAATGAGGTCAATTGTGTTTAGACAAAATGTGTACATTTTATTTTTTTAAATGGTCATCATTTGTCAAACTTTATGGGCCAGGTTCTTTCCTCAGATTAGGTGATACTGGAATTTAACTCATTACAATAAGGTTTTGTCTTTTGTAGACAGGAAGGTGGAGAGAGTGATTTATTTCAAGGAAACCATAAAATATTCACTGAGGTGGAATGGTATTGTCTAGAACTGGGAAATAAAAATGGAGTGTAAACAGGCAGCAGGATGGAACAGCTCTGCTTTCCCAAAAACTGCTGCAAACAAACAACAAATACCTGTAATTCTTAAGTGGGAGCCTGGGCTAGAGAACTCTCTTGCACATAGGTTCAGCATTACATATTTTACATTCTTCTCACTGAACTAATAAATCTAAGTCCAAGCACACATAATAGAGGTATTGGAGTCCAGAAGTGCAAGAGGTAAAAGGAACAAATGCCCTCATTCTCAGAATAAAAATGCCTTTTCCATTTGCAGGGGAAAGGGAGCGTTTGAAGACTTTGCTCTCTTGAAAATGCAGCCCTGAGTAGATCTGGTCACATGTCCAGTGCTGACTCCATGCCATGAAGAGTGAAGCACTACAGTTTGATGGGAGCTGAAGATCCACCCTAGAATTTAATGACAGGGGAAATGAGAGTGTTTGAGATGCTAAGATTTCCTTTTTTCCTCAGTTTTGGAAAAATCAGTCTTTTTTTTTTTTTCTCTAAGCTGCTTTTATATTTCATTAACCTAATTATAAACCCTGATTAAAAAAACCCAACAAACCAAAGACCAGAGCTGAAGTTTATCCATGCCCTCTGAAGCTGGGATACCACAACCTGCAGCAGAAAGCACAGTGGTATTCATGAGACAGCTCCACTGCAGGGTTCCAGCATGATTTTATCCTTTCTGGTTTGCATCTTCCTCAACTGTTCCTCCTCTAAAATGAAAACAAATCAAGTTCATTTTTGCCATCAAGAATATGTGGGACCATATCCATATACATGCACTGGGACAATCATGGAATGACTTTGACTGGAAGGGACCTTAAAGCTCATCCAGTTCCCACCCCTGCCATGGGCAGAGACAACTTCTACTACCCCAGGGTGCTCCAAGCCCCAATGTCCAACCTGGCCTTGGACACTTCCAGGGATCCAGGGGCAGCCACAGCTGCTCTGGGCACCCTGTGCCAGGGCTTCTCCACCCTCACAGGGAAGAATACCCAAGGTCTTGGCAAGAGACACTTGAGAAGTTTGACATGGGTATATGGATGGACTGGACCCCACAACACCCACAGAAGGATCAGGCCATGGAGAGTGGGATCTGCCCTTCCCAGTGGGATCTGACCTGTCCCTGCACAAGTAGAGAAATTTCAGCAAAGGCTCTTTATGTACCTGGAAGTTGTTCAACAGAGAGAGGAAAAGCTGTGGAATACAGAACAGACAAAGCCAAGGCTTGGCTGGGACTCATTTGCTGCAAGTTTTCCTCCTTTCTGGGCCACCAGGAAACAGCCAGTGAGAGTCACGTTAATTAAAGAGGCTTTGCTGACCATAAATCACTTGGACATTCATGGGAAGGGGTAAATTCTGTAAGCAACCATGGTTTCTCCTGTCTCCTCTTGGAGCTGCATGGCCAAAGTGGCTTCAAGGTGAGTTTGTGTTTGGTGCAGAGCCTGAACTCTCCGACAATCTGTGGAAATCTGTGGAGAAGGGAAGGGTTCTCACAGAGAAGAAATTATAGCAAACAGCATCACTCCAAATCCACATCCTCCTGTTATCCTCTTGCCCACTGCCTTGCTGAGCACGTCATGTGTGTGTGTGTTTTCTCTTTGAGGCAGATTTTTATTTAATGCCACAAAGATGTGCTGCTTGGAGAGCGCACGAATCCTTTGAACGTTTAATTAGGGATGAGGGGGGTACTCTCTCCCTCTGCCCACAGACTCCCAGCTCACATCTGGGTGTGCCAGCTTCCCCAGGCACTGGGGAGGAATAAGGATACTCTTGAGACTGTGAAATGAAAGCAAAGCAACCCAGGCAGCCTCAGATCTGCACCCCCACCAAGTTGCTGAGAAACAGCAGTTTAGCTATGCTGATTTTTTTTTCCTCTTTAATTGACATAGCCCTACATCCTTTGATCTTTGAAGGGCATGTTTATCCAACATTGTTCAGTGCAGCTATACTGCTTCTGGTTACAAATTGTGAGAGTCATGTTCTGTTTCAGTGAAACAATGGGATTTAATTATTAGCAGCCTTCAAAGACAAATGCAGGGCTCAGAGTCTTCTCTGATTACAAGGTCAGAGCAGCAGAGCAGTGGTTGGGAGCAACAGAGTTAACAGTGTTGTTTATATTATTCTGGGAGAAAACACTCTCTAATTTTAAATTCACTTCTCAAATTTTCTGTATTTGAAAAAAAAAAAAACCCAAATGTAATCAACACATAAATCAGAAGTGGGATTGGATTTCACCTAAAGATGAAATTTATTAAAGGTCAGTTGTCCTTATGAAATGCATGTATTTGGGTGTTAAATACAGCAATAGAAGGGACAGCTTCTGTCAGGAAGTCAAACAAGGTGGTCAAAATGTTTATTCTGGGCTTTAAAGGTGGGAAGAACACTAATTAAAAGCTTTAGAAATTCTGCTTAAAGAGGAAGATACTGGCATCCTTTATTCAGAGGAGTAACTCACCACAGAATTATTGTAGGCATAAAATTAAGCCACCCACATGTGATGGATTCTCCATCTCTGGAGATTTTATGAACAGGCAAGGTAAAGAACTTCCAGGAGCAGCCTTGGGAGGGACTTTCTACTGTGGTTGTGTGGGTACAGATTCCTACAATAAAGTTTGACTCAAGTTCTCAAACATAAACAGGCTTTGCACATCATGATAACACAAGGAATATCAGATTTTACTGCTAACAATTGTAGTTCCTAATCATTTGGGCATATGTGTCATTTCAAGCATAAGATGTGTTCAGTTTATGGCCCAGTTAGAGAATTCAATTAATGATAAACCATCTGAGGCAGCAGTCTCTGGAGAACTATGTGTTTTCCCAGTAGTCTGTGGCTACTAAAGCCATTTTAGTCTAGACTAAAATCCCACTTAAAAAGTGAGATTAATCTGAATCCTAGTTCACTAATTATTTTTTTCCAACTTTTGAAAGATTTTATTAATAACCTGCTGATTGTCTTTATTTGCCTTCTCCTCTAAATGAAACAAGGGTTGAAGACATCAGACAAGGAGCACAGAATATGAGATAAAGCACAACAAAACAAAAAGAACTATGAAAGTTCCTTAACTCAGAAAAAGGGACATTTTAGATAAATATTTCATTTAATTGGAGTTATTGGGATAAATAATTTTGTCCTTTGACCATGCTGCTGTGATTATTACACAGAGTGAGGAGAGAGATGCCCTCTTTACATATCAGAGTTCATCATCCTCATCACAGAGCCCAACAAGGACTTTGTCCATGAGTTCAGGAACCTCATTCTCACCTGATTTTCACCACTGAGTGGCACCCAACACTACTCCTTAAAGGGTAAGAGAAAAGCAAGACAAGAAGCCTGTCTGGATAAACCTGGTGTAGAGTGTAACCAAACTGGGGAAAATAGAAAAAAAAGTGAGCAGAATTATGGAAATCAAAGAATTTGGACCTAGTGAAAAGCTCAGTTTCTGTGACTGGTGACACCAAAGGTGTAAAGAATGGCAAGCATCAGGTAGGGGAAGGTGATAAAGCTTTGACATTCCTGTGGTCAGCTGAGAATTTCCATGTGTGTACTGATTCAGGCCTTCCCTCTCTCTGCTGAGTCGTGTTCTCAGTTTATAAGGTTTGGACTTGATGATGAAGGTTAGACTTGGCCTTGGAGATCTTTTCTAACCTTAATGATTATGTGACTCTATGAAGTTTTTGTTTGTTTGTTTGTTTTATTTCCAGCTGAGAGAAACAAGAAATTGTTGAGCTTGCTGCTTTTTAACTTGACTGAGAGCAGGAATAGAAGTCTGGGCACCAAAGCATTCAGGAGGAGCAAGATCTGATGTGACTTTGGGTCTTCAGGCTGGTAAGTAGCTAACAAAAGGTTATTTCTAAATCATTATATTAGGCATAGGTGTCCAATTTCCACTGAGACGAGCACCTTTCCCCACTTCCTTCCACATCCCTGCAATCCTTGGACCTGATTGAAGATATCACTCAGCACAGGGTCCTGTTCTGAGATTAGTCCCACTGACCTGCTGGCTTAGAGGAAATCAGGTTAAAGCAAATCAGGTAATTAAGACCCCAATCCACTGAGATTCTTTACTCATTAGCTGCCCAAAGCCTGGTCCAACAATTAACATTTTATTCCCAGTACAGCCCCCAGAGCAAACCATGCCAGGGATTTTATTTTAGCACACTGAGACAGTTCCCACAGTGCTGGCACACCCAGCCTCCACATTTCTGTTTCAGGAGGTGAAGTCCTCAAATCAGCATTCATGTCTTGGGCTGCAGTTCCGTGGCAGAAGACAGGATAAACGTGAAGATAAGCAAAATCCCCAATCGTGTTTATTGCCATGAAGCCACAGCTGGACTGCGTCTGGGTTTTGCTTGGTCAGGCTTTTCTTTATTGTGTATTTTGTCTTAGTGACTCAAACCAGGCTCATTCCACACAGCATCTCTCATAATCCCAGTCCCCAGTGACATTATCATAGTGGAGACTTCAGCAACAGGCAGTGCTGCTGCTTCAAACACTTCCAGTCCTTTCCCCACCGTGAGTTTTGATTCCTGTTGTTTGTGCTGGGATTGCTCTGCGTGTGTCAGGCTGTGGAATCTCACAGTGTGAATGATTTTTCTTCATGGATTACACCAGGTCACAGATCTGTGCTCAGCCCCTATCACACATTTGCTCACAGGATCACAGGCAGATGAATCAACTCTGTTGGGTTTTTCTTTTCAAGCATTTGGGTTCCTAAATCTCATTCATTTCACTGCTCAAAAATCTAGTAAAATTTGGCTTTTGGGCACAAAGCAGTCTATTGAATTTTAAGCACCTACTTGAGGACATTATTTCTGAAAATCCCTCTCTACTGCTGGAGAAAAGAGCTATTTTCAGGGGACAGTGCAAACTACCAAACTGATCACTGTCCTCTTGGTCTGGGAGTGTGCTTGGCACACCAGATATGCACCTACAGTCCTGTACACAAAGCTAAGTGGAAAGAAAATGTGGGGTTTTCCCCAGAATTCATCCTAGTTTTAGATTACTGAAGGTTCTGGAGCCCCAGGAGAGCTGAGTGAGCTGGGAAAGGAGCTCAGCCTGGAGAAAATGAGGCTCAGGGGGGACCTTGTGGCTTTGCACTACTCCCTGACAGGAGGGGGCAGGCAGGGGGGTCAGTCTCTCCTCCCAGAGAGCAAGGGATGACAAGAGAAAAGGGTCTCAAGTTGAGCCAGGGAGGCTGATATGGGATATCAGGGAAAATTTCCTCACAGAAAGGGTTTCCAAGCATTGGAACTGGCTGTTCAGCCAAGTGGTGGAGTCAGCACCCCTGGAGGGATTTAAATAAACCAATAAGCAGATGTAGTGCTTAGAGATACAGTTTAGTGGTGGGTCTGGCAGTGCTGGGGGAGTGATTGGAATCCTCGAGGATTTTAGAGGTCTTTTCCAACCTTAATAATTCTATGGTTCTATATGGGAAAGTTGAGACATCTCAAATGGGAAGTTTGAGACATCACTGACACCTCTTGCAGTCACTGAGGCTGCAGAGGGGAGCTCAGCTCAGCTTGGACACCCATCCTCAACTCCTTTTAGGCAGCCCAAGGGAACCCAACCATATGGCAATTAATACTTTAATTAGGATCAGCCTGAGCAAATACTTAGGCAAAATACACTGCTCTGCCTGAAAGGCTTCAATCTGAGTTGGCACCAATGTCAGTGTGCAGAATTGTTTGTGCTGGATCATGGGCAAAGTTATCAAGAAGCCAAATTCAAAGGAATGAATGGGAGCAGAAGGAAGGCAGTGGATATTTTTGCAGGCTAAAGACAATTGCTTTAATTATACCCACTTACAAAAAAAAATAGAAACGTTGCTGAGAAACACTGTCTTTCAGGCTTTTGTTTTCCAAACCTAAATAATGATTTTTGTGTTCACTGACAAGCTTCATTAGCTGGAATTAGAGGGTATTTCTTACACACTCTCCTGTTCCCCCATCCTCAGTACGTTGCCCATCAAGAAACAAGGACAGAGAGATGTTTGAGATTCCTGTGTCAGCATCTTGATGGGAAAAATAGAAGTGGTTTTATCCTGGAAAATTAAAAACCACTGCAATAACTTACACAAAAAATAGCAAACACCCAATAAAGTGAACTAGAGGGAAGAAAGGGATATCCTGAGATCATTTGGTGAGGGGGGCGAACTTAGCCCAACAGCAGGAAAAAAATGACTAAGACCTTTGTCTTTGCCACTGCAGTGAAATGTGCACTGCGTCTAATTTCAGTCACCTGGGGGTGTTTTTTCTGGGGCTGTTCGGCATCCATCCCCTCGTGCTGACGGACACTTTACACTCTCCCGGCAGCATCCATCTGCGGCAGGGAAGGGATTGCGCTGCCAAACGCTGAGTAAACGTCTGCTGCCCTCCTGTGTGCACCCGCAAAAAGACACACGCCAGGATGCCAGAGCCCTGGATCCGTCTCCCAAGAATTCCAGCTCCCGGGGGAGCGGCTGGCGTGGAGTGTGTGTTGTGTATTTACCCCCGATTTGTGTGGCTGATTCATCCTCGAGCTGATCCAGGTTTCTGCTGATGGATCCGGGCTCCTTGTTCTCCCACCATCTGCTCGCTGTATCCGCCGCTCGCCGCGCGTTTGGATGGCAATTTTTGGGGAACAGGGCTGTGGAAGGAAAGGGAGGCTGTTCTGGAATGTGCTCTGCCCGAGCAGCCACAATAAAGGTGGGCTCGGAGCCAGCGCCGTCAGCCTCGAGTTGTCCAGAGGGCTTGGAATGGGCAGAAATTTCCATCAGGACGCTGATAAAGCACCAAAATCACCCACCCAAGGTGGTTTCTCAACCTCTCCGCTGCTGAAGGTGTTTTTTAAAAACACCTCAAGTCCTGTTTTCAGGAACTGCTTAAAAAGGAGTTCACCCTTCCCTAGGGAAGCAGGTGGTTCACAGCATCACTGCCCCTCAGCCCTGTTCCCCGAGATTTGTATGTGATTATTTACTTGCAACACAATTAAATGGAAACTGAATGTTCTGCGTGTTCATTTCTGACTGTGAGAACTCTTGCACAAAGTCCCCTGCTCACCTAAGCACAGATCAGGGTTTAGGGTGCATTTGGCATGTTACTCTTAGCATTGGCAAGAAAATAACATAATGTCCAAAAATACTGTGCCAGCGAAAATGCCTTTCAGATCTTATTGAATCTATGATAAATATTCATTTTCTGCATCCTTTCAGTGCTTAAATGGAGCTTATGAAAAACAGGGAGAGCAAATTGTTACATGGACAGATATAGGACAAGGGGGAAGTAAAGGAGGAGATATTTAGATTAGAGATTAGGAAGAAATTCTTCCCTGTGAGGGTGGGGAGGCCCTGGCACAGGTTTCCCAGAGAAGCTGTGGATGTCCCATCCTTGGAAGTGTCCAAGGCCAGGTTGAATGGGGCTTGGAGCAACCTGGGATAGTGGAAGGTGTCCCTGCCCATGGTGAGAGTTGGAACTGGATGATTTCTAAGGTCGCTTCCAACCCAAATCATTCTATGATTCTGTGATTTTTTTTTTCTGGATAAACACCGATACACAAAAAATGTTGCATTACAGATGCAAAACAAATCTCTTTGTTCCCTATTGTTTTCTGAACTTGGGGACAGTTTATTTTATTCAAGACACCTCCTTTCTGCATGGGTCCAGCTTTGGAGGGTGAGCAGGTTTTGAAGAGTTAATTATAAAGGTCCTGTTTGAGGAGCGTGAGACCAAAGCTTGTTCTTAGATGTGCTGCTCCCCTTAGCTTCAGCTCAGTGATTTCAATAGGAAATTCAGTCATGCAGGTGTAATCAGGGAAAAGAAAAGCACAGCCTTGGGGTTCAAGAGTCCTAAAATATCCAGTAAAAAAACCCCAAAACCAGTAAACCTGAGAACCTAGGTTTTCCTGTTTGTTCCTCTGTGGTTGGGATAAATCCAAGTGTTTCATTACAAGTATATCTAAAATAAAAATAAAACTAAACCTGCACTTTTATTTTATTTTATTTTATTTTGGTCTCAAAATGTGTGGGTTAGAGGGATTTCTTTTATAGAATGATTGTTTACATGGCAGAGCTCTGCAATACACCCAGACCTGGCAGTGTGATCCATGCATTTCCTGAGCTGAAAAGCTTCCCTGTGGAATAAGATCAGGACAGAACAGCATGACATTACACAAGTGTCGTGTAGAGTTAAATAAACAGTGTGGGGATTAAATGCCATTTCTCAGATAGGACTAAGCTGTAATGGTTCTGGCTGCTTTCATGTTGGGTTTTTTATGAGCTGTTGGATGGAGAACCCAGCTGACAAGGACAAGTTTCCAGCTCCATCCCATTTCCTATTCAGCTGCTTTGGCTGAGGGAGTTTGCAGGGCTCTGTTGGGGCAGAGTTATGGAGCTGACACTTTCTTGGCTCCATGTCCCTGCAGAGGGAAGGCAAAAAGAAATCAGGGACTTCTGTGCCAAGACTTTGCAATCTTGTGACATCCCACTGGCACTTCCACCAAGGGTGACAGGGAGGAGAGGGGTGAATGGAGGCGCCCAGGGAAGGCAAGGCAGGGCCTGTCTGTCTCCTCCAAGACCTCACCTCGGTTCTGTGATCTCCATGCCCATGCTGGGGTTGAGGATGAACTGTGAAGAGCCTTGAGCAAGACCCCACAGTTGAAGGGAGTGAAAGGGTAGGTCAGTTCCTCATAATGGCTTAGGTTTTAACTTTTATATTTTTCCAATCCTGCCCTGCCCAGTGTCACTCTGCAGTTCCCTGGAGCTCGTTCAGTGCTGTTCTCTCATGCTCACACACACACAACAAAGCCTCTCCAGCTCTCCAAGGACACCCAGACCCTCCTAGGCCCAACAACTGCAAACCACAATCTTGGGGACAGGGGGGCAAGCTTGTGCAAATTCCATCCTTGCCTGGCTTCTGCTTGGGGAATTGATGCTGAGATCCAAGTGGGAAGAACTCGGGAGCTGTCCTTGTCCATGTTGGGATGCACTGAGGCAGGAGCCTCTGGAGGCCAGAGTGTACCTCTGAAGGCCTTTCCAATCAATCCCTCCTTTATTCCTTTATTCCTATTCTAGTCTCTGTTTCTGGGTATCCATTTAAGGCATCACTCACACTGGCTCCATCACTTGGTTCCTGGAAAGTCCCAAGAAGATAAAGTGACACAGCTTTAAGCTCAGAGAGACACAGGGGTTGCCTCAACCTCAGAAGGTCTTTGCCCTGTTTTTTTTTAGGGGGTCTGGTGGGGCTGGCTGACAAGGGCCCCAGCAGACCTTACTGCTGCTGCTGCAAATATCCTTCCAGCAGAATCTGCCTGTGTTGAACTCAGAATGCAACTGAGCGAAGCAAGCCTGAAATCTCCAATTTGCTCTTTGGTGCAGCAGTGCTCAAATTGAAACTCTGCTTTGAGGGAACCCATCCTGAAGGAAAACTCTTCTGTGGTCGATGTGCAGACTTGTACAAGGGAAGAATTAAAGTATTGCTTTTCTTCTCCCAAGTGCACAAAAATGTCCGTGGGGAGTTTTCCATGGAAAATAGCAGTAAGTGAACTCTAGGGAGTAAAATACTGAATTCAATGGGCCAGCAATATGTCATGAAAACCAGAGTTTTCATCAAGACATTAGATGTGGTGATAGGACTTGAGCCCTCTTCTCCGTTTTTCAACCATTTTAGGATAATTTTGAATTAGATTGAGGGGAGTCACATGAGGAATTTGTTAAATGGCTCAAAACTGCTGACATAGCTACAGAAATAAGAAGGCTGGTTGGATTTCAGAAGGATTAAATTCTATTTATTTATCTCCTGCCTTCCCAGGAAGGAAACGGTTTGGTTCTACCACCTTCTCTTGCACTCTCACATGGTCCACTCTCTACAGAAGGGACCTTCCTGTTATTTTTGGGTGTAGTTTAGTACCCACCACATAAAAGGCCAAATCCTTCTCTTTTAAAAAGTAATTCCTCCATGACAGGGACACTCCTTTACTCTCAGATTGGTGTGGGGTTTCTCAACAGGACAGGCAGGATTTTACAACCTTGGGAGTGAAGGAGTAAGGATGGGGCAGGCTCTTCCACTCGGGGAAGCAGAAGGGGGAGATAAAAGCAGAAATACACACCCAGGATGAGTCCTAAAGAAATGGGTGGTTTCTCTCCTTGTCATGGGCACAATGATTGTTTCTGGGGGTGGCCACACTTCAGCAATGGTCACCAGCCCAAAAGTCCTGGCTGTGCCTTCAGCAGTGGCTGCTTTCCTACCTGCTTCATCCTAAACAAGTCCTCTTGTCACTTGTGTTTGCCTTTATTTCTGTTGGAGCTGGAAATACATGTGTGGGACTCTATCACATCCACTGGGAACATCCTGTGGGGGTAGGGCAGAGCTGAAGGCAATTCAGGTACTCAAAGAATGGTCCAGCTACATGAAAATAATTCCACACATATGTTTTCTCAGGGTGACTCCTTCCTCTTCTCTCTCTGCTCTGCTTTGAATAAGAAAAACTTGCTGCACAGGCACCCCAGGGGGTTGATGTATTCCACAACCGATGGAAAGCAATGCCAGCATCTTCCCAACAAATGTTTTTTCCTGCACATGCAGCTCTTTCTTCCAGCAACCGGTTGCAAATAGGCTTTATTGCTCAATGGCTGGCTCAAGTAGACACTTAACAGGCTTTAATTCTTCATCAGGCTTCAGATTTTCCACCCAGGAAATCTTCCTCCTTTTTAGCGCCTCTCTTTTCTTTCCCTTTGTTAAAAGCGGGACATGACAGCCTGCAGGGTGATGTCTATTGTTGTCAGTTGAAAGATCTAGCACACTCCAGAGTCTGAGAGCATGAATGAATTATTAACATCCTTCCCCACTGCTGTGGGTAATGTATGCAGCACTTGAATAGCCTTTTCTTCCCGCTCAAAGCTGCGTAGATGTTTAGCAGCTATTCAAAACAGCCTGGCAGAGGCTGTGTTAATATTGCTCAACCAGGGCTTGACAGTAGTGAACTTTGGATCCTTCCAGCTGAACAGGAGAAGGACCATGGCCCAGGAGTAGAAGCAGCAGCATTCCATCAGTAATTAAATAGCTTGTCCCAAGAGCCGTGCTAATTGCTGTGAGAGGAGGAAGGGTTGTGCTATCCAGCTTTCAACCATGGCTGCTGCTGTCTAACTTCTCTCAGATGACCTGGGCAGGTTAACCAAGCACAGCCACCTGTAGATCTCTCTGTGGTCAAACAGGTGCTCATTCACAGAATCACAGACTCATGGAATGGTTTGGGTTGGAAAGGACCTTCAAGACCTTCCACTATCCCAGGTTGATCCAAGCCTCATCCAACCTGGCCTTGAACACATCCAGGGGTGTGACAGCCACAGCTTCTCTGGGAAACCTGTGCCAGTGCCTCACCACCTTCTTAGTAAAGAACTTCTTCCTCCTATCCACTTTAAATCTACCCTTCTTCAGTTTAAAGCCATTTCCTCTTGTCCAGTCACCACGTGCCTCCATGAAAAGTCCCTCTCCTGCCTTCTTGCAAGCCTCCTTTAGGTACTGGAAGGCTAATTAACTCCCCAAAGTGTTTCACACCGTTCTCTAGTTTTATCTGCCCCTCTCCACTGAGTTTATGGAGTCTCATTGTCACAGCTTGTCTCCTCTTCCTTAGTGACCTTCTTGCACTACATCCCCAGCTCCTGCTCTGCTTCGACTCCGGTTGTCCCCCGTGATTCTCCTCTGCTGAGCACCCCTGCCTTTGGGAGTGGTGATTCCAGGGAGCCTGAGCTGGGAACTGTTCCTGGAAGCAGTGGGAGGAAAGCCACTAGAATTAGTATTGGCTTGGTTGATGTCCCTTCCATCAGGCTGCCACGCACACTTGCAAGGTTGTCACGTCTCACCTGTTGAGGACAGAGGACTCCAAACACACCTAGAACACCTTCTAGCACATGTATTGAAACCACATCATAGCAATTGTCTCATACAACAAGAAAGGAGAAGGTTGAAAACTTTGTATTGCAAGGGATGAACACAGGTGTTACCCTGTAGCAGCAAAAGAAAATACCGGGAGAAAAAGCATCCTGGAGGTTCTTTGTTCCTGAATTTCTAGGCAAATGTGAGATATAATAAAGTAGTGATCCTGATCTCTTCAGGGACAATTGCTCTGAATAAAGAAGTCTGATTTCTTGCAGTTTGGTGTCATTGGCCTCACATTCTCTCTTCCACAGTCAGCCCAGTTTACTGTCCAAGCCTCTATAGGCCTCATTCTGCAAGTTTCCTGCCTAGCTTATGCTGCCTTCATTTTCTTCCTCCATCATATTTTTGCTCTGAAATATCTCAGCTCTCCTCATGTCCATGACCTATTAAGTCATGGGTTGTGGAGAGAGAGAGGAATGATCAGGGGAAGCAATCACAGCAGAAAATCCGAAGCGCTTGTGTTCTTTCCCCACAACTATGAACACCTGTAGGGCTGATTGGCAGCACCTCTGAGGCTGCTGTCCTGGTGTTAAGCTCTGTTCCACCTTGCTGATGGTCCCAGATGTTATCAGGGAGGGCTGGCAGCAGATCTGTGCTCTGAAGAGGCAGTCTGTGCTCTCTACCACATTTCTGTCAGAGAGAGATTAAAGGAGTTGAGTCCCCCCAGTTTGTCTCTCTGTGAGAGATGCTGTTAGCTGACCTGCTGGACCAGAAAGTTTTCTTCCTCAGACCTTCAACATTTCACTTAGCTGCCAGGTCAGAAACATTTCTGCTTCCTGGGCTTTCCTTGTACGTGGGAATCATTTAAAGAGTTTGCTGAGAGAAAAGGCTGGGAATAGGAAAAGAAGGAATCACAACCCAGAAACAGCTATATTTTTCTATGCTGTTTTTCATGCTGAAAACCAAATCAGCTCTGCAAGAGGTGAGTGTTTGTAGGAAAGAATAAAGAGAGGAGACAGGCCAAGGGCAGGAGGAGATCTCTGCAATCTAAGGCAGCTCTTAAGTATGAGGTTTATTGGCAAAGGTCGTGGGTACAAGAGCTCAGCTTCAGCTGCCAGCCACAGCTTGGAGCGTGCCTTAGAGAGGGCTAAAATCTGGTTACAATACATTATATCTTTTCCCATACTGAATATGGTAATTTTACATCACCCAAACAGTAAAAGACACAGACCTTACAGAATTTACATACAGCCTATCAAAACTACTACATTTCCATACTGAGTTACATTTTAACTTCTAAAAGCTACTTTCTAAGCTCTTTTTGTGTTCCCTGCCAAACTGGCAGTCTTGAACCTTGGACTCTTCTCCTTGCAGAAGCATCTCTTTATCTGCTAAGAACATTGTTCAGTCAACAGGGATTATCCTTCAGCCAGCTAGCCCATTGTTTCTTGGTTGTACAGTAACTAGTGCCTCAGCATCCTACATCTCAAAGCTAGCCTTCATTTCTATTTCACTTACAGGTTTCATATTTTCAGAATATTTTGCCCAACAATCACCTTTATAGGGTGTCTCTGTTTCATCTTTCCCAACAAGTGTTGACTTGGTCTGTGATTTCACCTTGAGTGCTGAGTGTGCCAAGGCCCCATGAGGATTTAAACCCCCAGGCTGAAAGCTCTTGTGGTAGTGCAGGAGGATGGTGCCAGACAGCAGCTGAACTGGTGATATCTAGAAGGTTTCTTCTGCCCATGGTGCCATGAAAGAGGGTCCTGTTTGCACTGCAGTGCCCTGAACTCACTCCCATTGCACAGCCATAAAAATCCAGTGTTTTTTTGTCACAGATGCGTGGGTCAGGATGAGACAGTGCTGGGGACAGGAGGTGAGAGAGGAGGAGAGCAGCAAGGCTGACACAAGAGCTGTGACACTGCTCCCAGGTGGGAGAATTACTGAGAGTCTCCCTCAACAAAACAAAATTGGGCTCTCCAGTGCTCGATGATGGCCAAGCAGGCAGCCCCAACACAGATATTCTTACACAGAGACAGAATTGTTCTTGTCCCTTTCAGTGTCCACGGAGGTGCAGCTCCTTTGTGCTGCAGGACGGTGGCACCAGGTGTCACCAGCTTCATTGTGTGGGACAGTCTGGAGACACAAAGATAGACAGAGCTGGTGAGTGGGGACCCTGAAAATCCCCACTTTGGGGACCCTCTTCACACTGTGGATGTTTGCACTCCCAGCCTCATTGTGGTGCCTTGTAGATAGCAGTGCCAAGAGTGTTTGCTTCTCTTTCTAAAGAGGATATAAAACACACAGGAAAATAGGGGGTTTTGTTCTTCAAACATGCTCAGCCTTAAATCCTTGTTGGAGTCTCACAAATTTTCCTTATCCATGCCCTGTGGACTTAAAGTTGATAACACATACGAGCACTTTATTAATAAACATCTCACCCGTACCACACAGAGCATCCAAGTTTTCTGAAAAAAATTAGACTTTTCCTTCTGCCTCAGGCCAAATTAAAGCATTTGATGGACACAGTTGCTTCAAGAAGGCTCCTTCAGAGTGTGCAGGATGTATGGGATGGAGTAGGATGAGACTGTGAGCTCAGAGTAAAGATCTGCTTAGCCACATTCTGCCTCCAGCAATGCCCAACACAAAATAGAGGACCAAGAACACCCTGATGACTTGCAGCTCTCAGCCTTCAGCTGCTACTAAGAAGATTTTATAAGTCCTTAATGATGTTTTCTTCCCAGAATATGTTCTATCACTTTTTGAAACCTCCTAGGTGTTCTCATCCCCTTGTCTTTTAGCAAAGTGTTTCACAGCTGTACTTCACCCTGCTACAAGAAACATGTCTTGTTTTTTTCTGAACTAATCAGACACCAGTGCTATTTGATGTTCCCCTGGGGTTTAGTGGTAGGAAAATTAGATATAGGAAAATTAGATACTAGTTGCTGTATTCATTTGTATCAGATGCCCTCTCAGCTACCTTTTTCAGACAAATAAGATCCTAGAATTTATTTCTTCATCATAGAGAAATAATTCTGTGTTTTAGCATTTTGTCACTCTGCCACTGTTTCCAGTCCGAGGATATTGTGCTCTCAGGTGGGGACACAGGACAGCAACAATACATAACATCAGCTGAAGGCCATGGAAATATTTACATAGTAGTGTAATGATGATTTCTGTTATTGTTCCATCCCAAAAACGCTGCATAACAGAACACAAATGGCATTTTCTTGATGACAAAATTTTGTCTTAGAACAACTAAAACCCCAAAATTACTCTCACATCCATCATGGACCTTGCAGAAGTGCCACAATTAGTGAGCAGGAGTTGTGGTTGCCCATGAACCTCACTGGTCTATTTGAGAGCCCTCAGCAACCCCAGATGGTTCATTCTCTGGCACAGCAAGAATTCTGGATGAAGAGAAGTCCTCAGGCCAGTGCAGCAGTGAAGCCTGTCTTCCCTCCCAAAGTTGGTAAAAAATCTCTTTCCAATTAGGAGAAAAAAATACATTTTTCATTAAAAACCAAACATCTTTGAAACCTTCTAGGTGTTCTCATCTCTTTATCTTTTGGCAAAATGTTTCACAGCTGTCCTTCACTCTGCTACAAGAAATATATCTTTTTTTTCCTGAACTAATCAGATAGTTAGCCATGCTAATTGATGTTCCCTTGGGGTTGCAGAAGAGCACAGAATTAGAAATCCAGAGGACATATTTCAAGACCTGGACACAGACACACACAAGGCAGTAATGCTGTGACTCTCTTCATTTTGTAAATCCCAGGGGCCTCATATTTTTCAGAGTCCCATATTGTCCCTTTTGTCTGAAACATCAGACTTGTGTCTCATCAGCCTAAATGGCTTCATTTTCAGAGACATTGGGGTAGGATTCATCCTACCTAATATCATCTCTGTAGGTGTTAGTCACCCTTTCCCCACTTACAACTGAAGAAAAATATGGTCATTTTTAAGGCATGATTCATCTGACCTGATTGCCACGTCTATGACTGAGTTGAATGTGCTTGGAAGGACCTGTTTCTCTCAGGATACAAACCCTAAACTGCAGTGGATGCTGAGCACCCATCAAATTCACGGGCTGGCACTTGCACTCCAAATCTGAACATCTGCATCTCTCAGGGCTCCAAAAAGAGATGCATGATCTCCTTTCGCTCCCTGCATTACATCCATTCGCTTTTCCAGGTGGTTTGATCTTATTTCACCAAGATTTCTATGTGAGGAAAACAGCCTTCCCTGGAGCAAAAAAAAAAAAAAACCAAAAACCTCCAACACTCCCTCAGTGCTAATGCATGTTTTATGTCAGGCAGTAAAATTCGTGTGTCACTGTTTACACATCAGCATGACATAGAGGATTAGGCTGTAAAAGGAACGTGCTGATTTCAGTTCCTTTTGCCAACAGTGGTAAATTACTCCATATGTCAGGTGGCAGTGAAATCTTGGTGTAGAGCATTAGAGGAACTATCCTTTAATACCTGTGGGCCGTGGCCAGGAGAGGATAAACATTTGTTTCTTGATCGTCAGGTGACAGCTGGGAATTAACAGAATTACTAGTGCTCAGAGTAAGAAATAATAAAGGAAATCACAGGGATAAAATGAACACAGGGATTTTTAATGGTATTTTCAGCCTTGTTTTTTTTTTTTTGTTAAGATAGGATATGCAATCCAGAACAAATCCAAGCAGGAGGTGACATCAATCCCCCCCTGAGCCAGCCTGCAGCCACTAACTCTTATCCACTATCATTTATACTCTGAGCCAGGACTAGTTAAGAGTGACTCAGACCCTCTCAGTACAAGGGTTTTTTAATAATTGTGAGCTACTGAGGGGAAAATGGATGCATTACTCAGAGCATTGGGACAAACTACCACAAATTTGCAATGGTGGAAAATAAGATAAAAGTACAACTTAAACAGTCACAGATCCAACAGTCACAGATCCAACATGTTGTTCTGGCTCCTGCACCACTGATATTCATGTTTGAAATTGTCCTTTTCCAATCTGCTGAAAGTACAAGTCACATCTCTGACTTATTTCCATTCATCATTGGCTCCCCAACAGATATTTTAATTTCTTCTCAGAAATCAGGCAATGACTCTGGGAGCCCCAGCTGCCAGGAAGGTTCATCCATCCAAAATGATGTAAAGATGATATCCTAAAGGACAAAAAGCTTTGGAACAAAGTGTTCCTCTTGCCCACCAGGAAAATCAGTCTTTTAAGTGACAACGGGCCACACACATTATGAGTATTTATTTAAAGGAAAATAAAGCTGGCATGTTTTTGAGAAAATTAGGGACACCTAGGGAAGAACAGGTTCTCTTTTTCTCACTCTGAAGAGGAGGCAACTTCAGATTTTGATAGTACAGTTCTTTGACCTGTGAAATGCAACACATCAGATCTGTGGCACAGCTTTCTCTATCAAGTTTTCATTTTATCAGATGGTCACAAATGCTCCATAGGTTTGTTTAGATTCTAATTAAATACATGGCAATATAAGGGGCACGACACCTTTAAACTTATCACAGGCCTTGCCTGAAGTTCAGGACCCTCTACCTCATGTTATATACTTTTGCTTTCATTTACAAAAGAAAACATGACTGTGCATCAAGGAATTTACCTATGCTGCCTTGAAACAACACCTATTTTTTTTTGCTGCAACAGTGAGTGTCTGCAACAGAGTTGAATAGATGGAGAAAATGAGGGAGGAAAATGAGGAAGGTTGTCTGAAGAAATAAGTGTTAGGTTAGGAGAAAAACTCTGCTAGTGCTCAGTTGAGATCCACACTCTGCTGTGCACTTCAAGCCTCCTTTTCTTTGGAGACATCACCCAGGGACATTGCAAGCACCAGCTCAGGCAGGGCAGAGGTGACCTGTGTGAGGGTAAAAGGAGATGATTCACTGAATCATGTTCTAAGAATGGGAATCTTGTACCCTGGCAGTCAGAGATGTGGCTCAGACCACCAGCCACCCCTCTGCAGATCTTCATCACCTCCTCAAGTTCTTTTGGTCTGAGGCTGGATCTGCTTTCCCTGCTCACACCCTGCACCTATCAATCCACAACCCACTCCAGTATCAGCCCAAATATGCAGCCCCCAGGGCCAAAACTGCTTCAGGTAAATTGATTCTGGGTGCACCTTTCCTTTGCTCTTCTCTTTGAGCCTCCCTGGCATCTCTGAGAATACAAATGCTTCTCTTTGCCACGATCCTTTCATCTTCCAGCAGGTGAGGCCCTGCTGTTACAGCCCTCTGCATGTTGTGTAATTATTGTAACAGCTCCCTCCGGGCTCCAGTCATTATAGATGTCATTTGATTAGGTTTTTGTCACGGCTCTTTTAAAGAATGGCTGTACCCTTCACACATAACATATGTTAATTTATTTCCACAAACATCCAAGTGTCTCTCCTCAGCTTGACAGTGGCTTGATCAGATTTTGTGTTTCTTTTGCACATATTACTCTCTTGTAACTGCTGACCAGATGGAAGAGACGATCCCATGCTTGATCATATTTTTGTTTATGATTTAGTCTTATCAACAGATTCCAACGCATGCATTTAGCCTACACACATGAATCACCATGAGTTCTTCAGACATCTCTCTAATCACAAGATTAACTTTTAACAATTAGTAGTTTTCAAATAAAATTTTATTTGTAGGGAGAAGAAATTTCTCTCTCTCATCTCTAAGCTTTCACAGGATGTTTAAATTTCCACTGGCTTCAGTAAGTG
The DNA here is from genome assembly GCA_013400515.1 of Erpornis zantholeuca. NCBI lineage: Eukaryota > Metazoa > Chordata > Aves > Passeriformes > Timaliidae > Erpornis > Erpornis zantholeuca. The sequence continues at coordinate 425,879 of VZTN01012369.1, forward strand.
TCTAACTCTTTCAGCTGTGGCTATCAGCTGATGGAGCCACACCTGGAACATCTGTAAGCAAAACACACTCAATTCCTACATTATCTTCTACCATGAGTGTTCCTGAAGAGCTTCATATGATTGAGAAATGATCATTTCACTCACACCACCTTGACAGTGATTAAGCTACTACACTCTGACCACAATTCCAGTCACTTAAAACACTTTATCTGTGTTTGACCCCATTAGTTACTAAGGTGACAAATCCATCACAGGATTTTATGCTGTACTGACCTGTAAACTCAAGTCATTGACCTGTGGGGAGAAAATGTTCCTGTGTTCTGAGCTGTTGTGGCCATTCAGTTTTATATTACATTTTCTATTAAAGCAGCTCTTGCCAAAGAACAATCTGGATTGTTCTCTGGTAGAAGAAAAATAAAAGGAACAGAACTAATACCCTCCAGCCATCACTGCTCAGCACCACCACATTGTGACAATCACAGCTTGGTAAACAGATAATGTAAATCTAAAGCAGATGGTTTGGATGTTTGGTATCATTTCCACCTAAGGATAATACAGGAACTTGCAAAGTGACTCAGTGACCCAGAGGGTCAATAACTGTCCAGCCACTAAAGAGTTGATGTTCCTACCCAATAGCCAGAACAGATTTGTTCTTTTGGTGTCCTGCACTGCCAGTGACAACGCCCAGCATGACAAATACTCATAACTCAGGTGGATCTGCCTTTGGCTGCACGAGACCCAGGCACACAGTAATGGGGAAATGCAACAGGAATTTACAAAGTGGTCCCTGCTGAACCTTCAGGCCCCCAAAAAGGGCTGAAGCAAAAGGGTTCCTCAACTTTTCTCACTGACGTGGATGGGTGAGGTGGCAGCACTGAAGGTTTTTGTGATCTGTTCAGCTGTAGAACAATAATTGTGGTGGCTTCCTGTAAAGGATCTGTCTGCTGAGGCAGAGCACGACAATCCATGCCCACTTCAAACTCTGCACACTCCCTCCTGCAGCTTTTGTTCCAGACACCCAACAGTAAATGGGGTGAAATTATCTTTTTTTTTTTTAAGTGCTAATTTTACTTTCATTGACATATTTAGGAGACAACCTTGCTGCATACTCGTGATCTCAACCAGTTATCACCACGTGCCCTTGAAAGAAAACTTGGAGGATGGGAGTTGTCCTTTCTTCTGGGTCCTGGGTCATGTAGAGTCCCAATAAAGGAGCTGATTACAGGAAGTAACTTAAAAGAGAGCCTAGAAAGACAAGATAACATAAACCCAAGGAATTATTAAGGTTGGAAATGTCCTCTTAGGTCATCAAGTCCAACCATTAACCCAGCACTGCCAAGGCCATCACTAAGCAGTGGTACCAAGTGCCACCCCAAGTGCCACACATCCTTTGAACACTTCCAGGAATGTCAATTCCATCACTTCCCTGGGCAGACTTTTCCAGTGCTTGACCACATTTTGGATGAAAGCTAAAACTTTTGATGAATCTAAATCTTTTCTGGTGCAACTTGAGGCCATTTCTTCTCATCCTGTCCCTTGTTTGCTGGAAGGAGAACCCGACCCCCCCCGGCTGCCCCCTCCTCTCAGGGAGTTGTGCAGAGCCTCAAGGTTCCCCCTGAGCCTCCTTTTCTCCAGGCTGAGCTCCTTTCCCAGCTCCCTCAGCCACTCCTGGGGCTCCAGACCCTTCCCCAGCTCCATTTCCTTCCCTGGACGTGCTCCAGCACCTCAGTGTCTTTCTTGTAGTGAGGGGTCCAGAGCTGAATTGAACATACAACCCTGTACCTGTAGCAGTGAGATAAATAGGTCAGGACACCTTCTCTGCCTGGTGTCTAAGCCAAGCATGGCCTGTCTGGTGTCAAAGCCAAGCACAAGAAATCAGAACAACCCTTAACCTGCTAGGACAGCATGGGGAAGGTCTGTTTGGGATGGTGAACAGCTCTGCACAGAGCTGGCAGTTAGGGACCATGGTGGGAGGGATGTTCCTCTAGTCCCTGAGCTGAAATAATTACAGAAACCTCGTGCCTGTACAATGTAAATTGATTGTGTGCCAGACCGTGCTTATTTATCTCACCCTGCTTCGGTTTCACACATTAAAAAAAAAAAAGAAAAAAAGAAAGACCGAACACTCCGTTCTTTTAACAGCACAGATGGAAAGTCTGATTTTCGGGGAGCTGTTTTTCTCCTGCTGTCTGCCCTGCTCCTCCAGCACTGAGGGCTGCACATCAGGGAGGAGAGACCCCAAAGGTGGGAAAGCTTGCACGTGTCCTCCTTCAGGAGGCAAAGAGCTGCATTCGGGTTTTGCATTTTTCCACCCCAAACCAGCCCTCGGTGGGCCCAGCAGATAAAGCTCCACCACAAGCTACGCTGCAGCTCATGTGACAATTTTTTCTGCTGAAGACTTGAGAGCAAACGTTTGACACATGTCTGGTTTTCTAACCTCAGAGACAATATCTCCTTCCTCTGGGCTCCGTGGGGAGGCAGAGGCTGGAGAGTTTCTCACTCTTCCCTCAACTCCCCTGAATCATTCACCCTCAGAGATACCCAAGCGAGAGGAAAATAAACTCAAGAAGAAACCTCAGGGGCAGTTCGTCTGTGGTCTCCCATCCCAGTCAGTCCCAGCTACGTTTTGGGGCCCTGATCCATGGGACTCTGGAGTTTTCCCAAGTGCAGCAGTCCAAAGCCCCAGCCAATCCACAGTATGGATCTACCTGCTGGTTTCCCTCTTCCCCCTCATGCCTTCACCCCAGGGAAGAGTAATGCAGTGCAAGAAAAGCTGTTGGGGTCTGACAGGTGCTACTGAATCATCATAAACAGGGTCAAAGAAAAACAACAAAAATGTGTTCCCATGCTTCTTTTCTTTTGTTTCTACTTGCCACAGGAAATAGGCATCAAAGGGCTGCTCTGAGGCAGCAGAGTGAAAGCAGAGCTGCTCTCATAACAAAGGCCCTGTGTGATTCACGACCTTCTGCTTTTCCTAGAAGGAAAGTCAAATATTATGGTTCTTGATTATGAGGAAGTTAAAGAGGAACCACTGAAAAGGAGGTCTGGTCAGAGGATTTGAACCCTGTGGAAAAGTCTGTGACTCAGAGACTTCATGCCCTAATTTGCCATGGTCATAACATGTCACCAGCCCTGGCGTGGTCCCTGCACAAAAACATCAGGTCACAGAATCTCAGAATAGCCTGATTTTGAAAGGACCCACAAGATATTTCACTTGGCTCTGGGAATCATGCTCTCAGGGGAGTCTTGAAGAGTAAAAAATGGGAGATCATCGTCTCAGAAGAGGAACTGTCCCTGGACCAGGTCCTTCCAGACCTTTGCAGCCTCCAAGCCAGGTGGTGCTAGCTCAGATTCATGACGAGTGGGACAAGAAGTGGTGACTGAGATTGGTGGGGTGGGTTAGCAAAAGACAAGGAGGTGAGCTCTGGATGATGAGTGGGAGTGTGTGAGGAGGATAACAAGAGGAAAAATTGGGGTGGCCAAAAGTGCGCAGCAACCTGCGCAGAATTCAACAAAGAAACTCACCCCTCAAGAAAAGAGGAGTAAAAGTGCTAAGATATTTTATTTCTGCTTCTCTAAAAATGAAATGTTGAGACTTTGAGCAGCTTGTTTGCTCTGAGAAGTGGAGTTAACTGTGAACAAAAACTGACAGGGGGTTAAATACAGGGGAAATAAAAGAAACCGCTGAACCTGGCGAGGAACAAAACATTTCAACCTGACTTAAAGAGACCTTTTCTAGGCTGCTTTGTTGGTTTCCAGAGAACTCCCCTCAACACCTTTCTCTGAAATAATTTTATTTTATTAATTTCATCTACTGAGGCCAGAATTTTATGACTGCCCTGGTTCTGTCCACTTCTTACCTCAACTTGAACTCCTTTCCTTTGCTGCTGGAGGGGTAGCAGGGAGGTAAAAGCCCTTCTGCACCTCTTCAAAACAGAGTTCTGCACAGTTCCTTTCCCAGGCCCAGATGTCCATAATGCCAACAGAAGAGTGACAAGAGCACCAATAGTCAATGCCAACAGAAAGCAGAACTTGAAATGATGGGAAATATTCATTGACTGTTGGGGTTTGGTTCAGCAGCTCAGTGAGACTCTGGAGTCACAGTTTTTTCAGGTCTCCTGTGCAATAACTGCACTGTTGGTGACGGTGATATTGGTAAATACTTGTTTTTCAGGAGGCCAGTGCATGCAGTTCTCCCCTTGGGATGTGGTAAATATTGGAAAGGTGTCTAGTATGCAAAAATCAGATAAACTGGTAGAAGGAAAATGCATAAAAAGGCACAGACTATAAAGCCACAGCTACAGAAAGTCTATGGACAGAAAGGCTTGCTCTGCCTTACTGTTGGTTTGATTTGAACTCTTGTTCTTATGCAGATTCTTGAAAGTATTTATGGGCATCTCATCTGTGTTGATGGCACTGGAAGCCCCTCACTACACCCTCAGCTGGTCATGCGGATTCATGGTGTCAAGTTCAGGTGTCACAGCTCTGCATGTGTCTCCCAGATTTTCCTTAGTGTCTCCTAACCACATTGTCAAGGGTTAATTCTCAATCTGCCAATATTTTTCTCTTTCTGATGTTTTAGTTCCTGATTACCATCACACTCTGAGCTCCTGTCAAGGGATCTACCCTCCCACAAAGCAAGGATTTTTTTAATTTTAGATAAGTCGTAAAGGTCCTCTATGTCTTCAGCATCCTTTGATAATAGCTGGTTTAAAGGACCACTCTCACAACTTGTACTCCTTCCATCCCTGCTGCACACTTTTGTTGTTAACTTCCTCTGCCTGAATTAGCTGAGAAACATTAAAAGCATGAAGTGTTTCACAGCCAGCTGCTGGCAGAAATATTTTCCTTTTGTGGCATGCTTAACTTGGTGATGCAAAATGAAGCAGTCACTCTCCTCTCTCCCTAAAGATGCAGTTGGTTTAGTGTTTCTATCCAGGCTCATCTTCCAGGCAGTGCATTATTCCTTTTCATTGCTTTAGTTTACTCCTCACACCATTAAGTGTTCACTAATCACTCCCAAGGGCTGTGGGAGCACCCTGCTTTCTCCAGGGTCTGAGCTTCAGTTATTTCTCACTGTGGAACCAGGGTGTGTTCACACTCGAGGATTACTCTGCACTATCCTATTTACCACACATCAGCTGCTTTGGATCAATTGCTTGTGCTTCCATGTTTTCCAGTTTGTGGGAGCTTGCCAGACCAGAGCTTTCCAAATGCAAGGCTCTTGGTTCCCTTTATTTAGAGCCACAGAGGTGTCTTGCTCATACCTGGTGGTTTTCAGTAACTGTGATGAGGCTACATCTCTGTGTTCATCCAGGGATATTGATTCCAGGATAAAGGCTTCCATTGTTGGGAAAAACAAAGCAAAAACTTGCTTGGTGTACTGATTGGCTCTTTACTGTCTTGTGAAATGAGATTCATGACCTGACTTCTGCTGCTGTGTTCGGTGCATGTGTACATGAGACTGCTGCTGGAATGACGTTTGAGCTGTCAGACAATAAATCAAGGCCAGAAGAGATCCCAAAATTTGAAAAGCTGAGAAGATTTTCAGTCCTTCATTCCCAGTTCCTCAGCCCCTGTAGAGTTAATCTTCACAAGGATTCTCCTCCAGCACATCTCCCAAGATCTGACAAGCTGCCAGTGTTTAGGAAAGCTTCATTTTTGGGTGCTCAGTGAGGAATTTTATGAAAGCCTCATTTCCAGGGGTTGACACAGCCTTTTCTTTATCATATACTCAAAAAGTCCATCAGCAGCTTCAAAGTATTCCTGAATGTCCTGTCCTAAGAGGACACCTGGGGTTCCTACCTTTTGCCTTGACTTCCAGGATTGGAACTCTGGCTCTCCAGACATGTTTAGCAAGAATTAGTTTGACTCCAAGTGATATTTCATGGTCAATCTCTTTCAATGACAATTTAAGTGTGACCTCAGTGCTGGTGACCATGTTTGTTTAATGCTGCCACTTCCTCTCTAGTGCCCATCTTTCTGAAACAGAACATCACTCATAATAATGAGATCAAAAAGGAGAAACTCTCCCTCATTGTCAGAAGAGAAACTTTATAAAGTTCAGAAAGCAAATGAGTCATTTACATACTGCAGTAGATTTTTCATGCAGTGCTGCTTCGTCCCATTTAACTTCAGACAAGTTAAATATTATCAGTTTTAGGACTTTGTACTCAGGATTAACTGCTCACAAGCTAATAGCAAAATTATGTTATGTTAATCGTAATTACATCTTTTCTTAATTCAACATCCAGATGTGCAGACAGCCTGCAAACTTCTTCCATTTTCTGTGGTGTTGTTTGGTCTGTAACTCAGATGCATAATTTCCATTAAATGTGACGTGGCTTGAAACCTTATGTTGCCCACTGAAACCCACTGTGGTTCCCATCTACAGTAATTGCTCTTATTTGTGCTGCACACAAATATTTGCAGAAAATTAGAAATTCAAACTCAGAGGTGGTATGAGTGAGCTCAGAGAATCACAGAATCATGGTAAATTAGGATGAGAAGAGATCATCTCTTCCATCACGTGCCCCAAAGTGGGATCAACCCTACCTGTTTCAGTTCTCCACAGCACAGAATCACAGAGTGGGTTGGGCTGGGAAGAACCTTAAAAATCACCCAGTCCCACCCTGTGCCATGGGCAGGGACATCTTCCACTATCCCAGGCTGCTCCAAGCCCCATCCAGCCTGGCCTGGGACACTTCCAGAGATCCAGAGGCATCCACAGCTCCTCTGGGTAACCTGTACCAGAGCCTCAACACCCTCACAGCAAAAAATTTCTTAATAATATCTAGTATAAATCTCCCTTTTTCCAACTTGAAACTGTTCCCCCTTGTCTGAACTGATGCTTTAAATGGTTACCCAGAAAGAGAGACTAGAATAGGAATAAAGGAATAAAGGAGGGATTGATTGGAAAGGCCTTCAGAGGTACACTCTGGGCTCCAGAGGCTCCTGCCTCAGTGCATCCCAACATGGACAAGGACAGCTCCCGAGTTCTTCCCACTTGGATCTCAGCATCAATTCCCCAAGCAGAAGCCAGGCAAGGATGGAATTTGCCCAAGCTTGCCCCCCTGTCCCCAGGATTGTGGTTTGCAGTTGTTGGGCCTAGGAGGGTCTGGGTGTCCTTGGAGAGCTGGAGAGGCTTTGTTGTGTGTGTGTGAGCATGAGAGAACAGCACTGAACGAGCTCCAGGGAACTGCAGGGAACTCTCCCACAAGTTTTTGTACACGTGCAGGTTCATATGACTTGTTCTTCAAACCTCAAGTGATGGAGCATCTCCAACAAACCCAGTCAGATTTTCTTGGTCACCTCTGATGAAACAGCCCCAATGTGTGCCCTAATTCCCCCTCGCTGGAGATTAAACCTATTACTGCCAGTCCTCTTCCTGTCCTTGCAGCCACTGAATGCACATCACAGCAAATGTCCTTAGGTGTTTTAGGGTAATTATTGCCTTTAGTGTGGATCCCTTTTTACAAAGGAAGGATATATAGTAAGGCACCATTTTTTCCCCTTAAGCACCTGCTGTCAAAGAGAGACAGAAAGTGATACTCTGACAGCAAGGTGATGTGTAATGCATTACCCCATATGACTTCTCATTTAATTAATAGCTCCATCCTGCAAACATTTGCACAGTTTTATTCCATTAAGCTTGTGGACACATAAATATTGGCAACATTCATTCAAAGAAATATCTTTCTTGCATTTTTAAGATTATGTGCTGTTCATGGGCTTCAGGCCTGATTTATCAGTCCAAACAGCTGAAGTTTGAATTGATCCCCATATTTCTGTAGAAATGTGCTGGAAAACAGCCTCTCCTTGAATTATTATATTTAAAAAAAATAAAAGGAGAAGAATATCCATGTTTACACAAAACCTTACATGAATAATAGGTTACCAGGATGTGCCATTACCCAGTCAATTTTAGAGATTGCATCATCTGTTTTATTTTGGCATGTCATGCTGTCAAACAATCTTCAAAATTTCACATTCAAGATCTACCTCAAACATAAATTCTCTCTAAGTGGTGCATTTCAAGAGTCTGTCAAAGAAAAAACAGGATTCAATGTGTTTTACTGAAATTCAAAAGAAAGTACACATCCATACACACGCAAACACATATACATGTATATGCATAGAAATGTGTGCATATATATTTAATTTATGCAGTTTGAAATACTGATCTAGATATAAAAACTCAATTCGCTCTTCTTCTCTTTATGTTGGAAAGATGAGTTTGTCATCAACCCAGTGCTTGGGTCTGAATCTCTTCTCCCCAAATCTGGCACAAACAGAAATAACACAAATGAATTATTTGGAGTTACACCAGCATGAAAGTATAGCAGTGGAGAAATAATAACAACTCTCTGTGCATGAAGCTGAAGAGGTTTATTTTAGTTTCATTTATTCCCAGGCTTTTCAGCTGGGAGCACTGGTTGGTGGTTTTTTTTTAACTTCATATGGTGTAACTTGAGGCTGCTGCAAGAACTCTTTTTTCTTTGAATATTCTTTCTCCTTCCTTTGTAGCATCTGTAACCCTTGACTCTCTCATGGAAAATGTGTCCTTTCAAAGACTCCTCACAAGAGGGATGGATTTGAGGTTGGTTTTATCTTGATTGCATTTTGCAGGACAGGAAACATAAGCAATGTTGACCTAATCCTGTGACCTGAGGCATGGAAAAAACAAATAAATTAAAAGGAAAGGTTTGCATTTGGCTGTTTGCCCATGGGTTCAGTTTTAAGGACTTGATGCCCCCACATCCTGCAGGACCTGGGAACAATATCCACATGTCTTTTGCATAAGCCCAGGTCTGATTTATCCAGTTTGGATCCAATGCACCCAGTGCAGATATCCAGAGCCCAGCTCACTCAGAACCCTGCTGTTACCTGGCACATTAGCAATTCCCAAAAATTACACGTCACCTTCCTCCAGGTACATCCCAGCATTGTTTAAGGCCATTCCTGCAATTTCAGGCCAAAATGTCTTGTCCTCAGAAGACACAGAGAAGAGATATATCTCTTTCTTTGCTTCTATTGACTACTTTGAAAGAAGCTGGTGTATTCTGGTTTGCTGCTCACTTCTCTTGACCTGAACCTTGAATAGATGGCTTCCATCTCTTTCCAAGGCCATGTTCCCTACACCCTGATCCCTGTTACCATCCTCTGGCCTCCTCAAAAAACACATTGGAGCCCACCTGGCACTCACTGCTGTCAAAGGGAACATGACACCTAGCTGGTCCTGATGCCTTAGGTTTTAACTTTTTTATTTTTCCAATCCTGCCCTGCCCAGTGTCACTCTGCAGTTCCCTGGAGCTCGTTCAGTGCTGTTCTCTCATGCTCACACACACACAACAAAGCCTCTCCAGCTCTCCAAGGACACCCAGACCCTCCTAGGCCCAACGACTGCAAACCACAATCTTGGGGACAGGGGGACAAGCTTGGGCAAATTCCATCCTTGCCTGGCTTCTGCTTGGGGAATTGATGCTGAGATCCAAGTGGGAAGAACTCGGGAGCTGTCCTTGTCCATGTTGGGATGCACTGAGGCAGGAGCCTCTGGAGCCCAGAGTGTACCTCTGAAGGCCTTTCCAACCAATCCCTCCTTGATTCCTTTATCCCTATTCTAGTCTCTGTTTCTAGGTAACCATTTAAAGCATTAGTCCAGCCTTTTAGTACAAGTTTCCCAGTCTGCATTAAAACAGCAGTTTTTTCTTTCCATGGAACTTGTTTCAGTGGGATTTGTCCATCGCATCCAGCCTGGCTGGATTTTTACTCTTCAAGCCACAAACTAAACTTTGGTTGAAAGTATTCCCCTAATATTTTGCTTTCCTCTTCTGTTCCTGACCCCTTTGTTTGTTTTGCTTAATTTAATAACTCAGGATGATTCAGGAACTCACAGGAACCCAAGGGAATTCCAGCCACCAGGACTGATCTGCTGCAGCAGCCCTGGAAGCAGCACAGAGCACTGAGAGGGTTGTGCTGTGTTCCAGATCCTGCCCTCTCTTCCTGCCTGGAGCAGAGTTAGTGGAATAAATGGCAGGACTGGTCCTTATTCTGTGAAATCATCCTCTGCAGTGATGTCATCTGTTCTAGAAATCTCTGCAGTGGAAGCTGTGGGGTGGGGTGGTAAAACCAGGTGGAATTTTTAACTTTTGAAAGGTTTATAATCATAGAATCCCAGAATGGTGTGGGACCTTAAAGAACATTTATTCCCAAGCCTCTGCCATGGGTAGGGACACCTCCCACTAGACCAGGTTGCTGCAAGTTGTTTTGATATAGCATACAATAATAATTCATCCCAAACATCAGAAAAAAAAACCAAAGCAGAACCTCATTACCAAGGAATGCGCACTTTTAAGAAGATTCATACACTGTGGATATTTTTTCTTTATTTACTGTATTTTAAAATACTATTAACTCTGTTTATCTTCCAACATGACATGCTTAGAGTATGACATGCATTTATCTCATCACCACCTCATACTCAATTTAGATCCACAGGTCTAAATTAGTCAGCTCCAGGATGACACTATGACACTGTTGCAGATGCAAAGTGGAATTAACAGAGTAAAACCACTACAAATTTTCAAATGGACACTCATTTTGATGCAAGTAATCTTCTCTGGCAGAACAAATCCATGAAAAGTAGTTAATGGCAATGCAAAGTGCATCAGCCTGTCAATGAAAGACATGCACCATCCCAGCAGCTTGTATTGACAGCAGTATGAGGTTAATTATCTCAGTAGCCAACAGCATTGCACAGCTTTTAACCTTTGCATTGAGACTCTTTCTCTGAATCAAAAAAAAAAAGAGAAAAAGAAACGTTGGGGAAAGATGTCAAATCTTGTATGACTCCAGCTAGCAACTGGAATATAGATAAGTTTGTACTCACAAAAAACCATTATTTAAAGGGTTTTAAGTTGGGCTTCTATGGTGGTGTGGTTTAACCGGGCAGGCAGCTGAACAGAGGTGCTCACTCACCCTCAGAGGTGAGTAAAAAGAGTAAAATTAATGGTTAAGATACACAGTTTAATAGGACAAGAAAGGGAGGTAAAATAATAATACTAGTAGTAATAATAATAATAGAAAGAAGAAGAAGAATATGTACAAAATAAATGATTCACGTTGCAGTTGTCACCTCTTACTCACCGATGCCCAGTAAGTGTTGAAGCAGCACCTGCCACCCCCTGGACAATTCCCTCCCTGTTCAGTTTTCCTGTCCAGAGTGATGCTGTATGGTCTGGAATATCCCTTTGGCCAGTTTGGGTCACCAGTCCTGGCTGTGTCCCCTGTCACCTCCTTGTGCCCCCAGGCTCCTCACTGCCAGGGCAGTATGAGAAGCTGAAAAATCCTTGCCTTAGTGGAAGCACTGCTCATCAACAACTAAAACATCAGTACATTATTAACTTGTCTCATCCTAAATCCAAAATCCAGCCCTGTACCAGCCACTAGAAAGAAAAATAACTCTATCCCAGCCAAACACAAGAATTATGTCCACAAATTGGTATTTTTTTCACCTCTTTAAATCCATCCATTGCTCTAATAAAAACATTACCTCTCTCTACAAACCTTGTGTTACTGATATCCTCAGGACATCAGGGCTACGGAAACACTTCTAGCAAGAAGTCAAATGAATAATACATTAAGGAGAATTTCTCTGTAAATATGTCTTTCAGGTCTTGTGTTTACTCACTTGTAAAAAAACATGAAAGAGAGAGCTTTGCTTTACAGCTCAAGAAAGATGCAGAGAAATGACAAAGAGGATAAAAAAATAACCTTGGACTCACTTCCAGGCTGAGGAGGTGGCTGAGGAGTGCAAGAAGGGTCTATCACACTTCTATCCCTCTCCTAAATGTTTTCCCCCTTGTTTGACATCAGACTGAGACACTGCAAGGAGCACTCCCACAGCATCCACCCATATAATATTGCCCACCAATAATATATCCACCCTCATGGCACATCCCAAGGCACAAAACACTTCCTGACAGGCTCCTGCTGTGGAGCACAAATCTGTAGGGCTCCACTGCTGCCTCGTTGTAGTGATCTTGGTCTGAAAACAAGACCCTAAAGGGACATCTCAGAACTACAGGAACATAAGACATGTCATGGAGGAGAGCCAAGGCCAAGTGCAAGTGCAAGTGGACACGGCCAGGAACATTCCCAGGACAGGCAAACAGTGCCTGGTTTGGTTAGGTATTAATAAACATTTTTAGGTGTTTCTCCACAGAGCAAAACTTCTGCTGTTGTCTGGGAGAGACCAGATTCTGGTCAAAAAACCTCTTGGTGAGGCCAGTCTGCAGCAAAAAGTACCTTTTATTCTCCTACCTGCAGTCTGAAGACTCTGTTAGGTGCTGAAGTTGACTCCTAGCTCCTTCTTCCAAGTTACTGCTATTTTTTGAATGTTACTGTCCTGTTTTTCCAGCCACTTCTAAATGTGCTAAGTTTTGGCCATGAAAACATTTTGCTTCCTCAATACAGACTAAAGGTCCTGGGCAGCTGTTTTTTATTTCAGCCTCATAAGGGCACCTGTAATACTGCAGCAATGGAAACAATTCATTATCACAATTAAATCAGTGTTTCATTTCTCAGTTTAATCTGATTTTTCTTGGCCTGCAAAGGCACCTCTGGGATTTATTTCAGTGTTGGACATGGCTGAGGAACATATCTTTGCTGTGTCCCTGACTTACAGGGCAATAATTCCCCTGGAGCACATGCCTGGAGCCATGCCTCAGCTTCATTCCATACAAAAATGGGGTTTGTGGAGCCACATCTTGTGTGCATCCCTTGCTCCATACCTTTGGGTCAGTTTGAAGATCAGACTGAGGTCTCTAAGAATTTCACTTTCACAGAAAGACACAGACAGTGGAAGATGGAGACCCATCCCCACCTACAAAGGTTGTAGTTGCAAACACAACCCTTGCCAGAACTTGGGGAATCCACACAGGCAACACCTCTGTGCTGCTCCTCGCACCCTGCAAGTGGGTGAAAGAAACAAGTTCCCTACAGCAAATCCACAGGTAATTCATGGAATGACTTCCTTCCTCCTTAAACTGTCACCTCTGAAACAACCCAGCCCTCAATGCATTTTGCTTCTGTGGGAAAGGGGGAAATGGGAAAGGGGAAAAGTCAGGCAGGGGCCTTGTTCTGTGCTGTTGAAGAGAAGAAGACCCCAGATTTCCTGAGCTGAGTGCTTTATCCCCCACCTCATCCCACTGTTCAACACCTTTTAATCTGTGCAATTGCCATCTCTGCTTTTGTGGGACAGTGGTGCAGGGGGTGGTTACAGAGAACAGCCCCAAAAACCCTTTTTGGCAGCTCTTGTGTTGTGTGCCAGCACCTGGACATCCCACAGCTTCCCCTGTCTGAAACAATTCCCCCACCAACACCAAATATTCATTTCCTTGAGCGGGGTGGAGGCCAGCTGATTTCTGTGGAGGAAGGCAGTGCTTGGCTAGGATGTGGGAGGAGGCTGAGCATGAAAGATCGTGGTAGAAATCGTGGGTGAAAACCCAGAAGAAGACAGGATGTTATCTTCCCCAGACACGAGTAAGAGCTTTGTTTGGATGCCAAAGAATTGGTCAATTAATTTTTTTGCCTTCCAGGAAAATTGTGCTGCAGGATTTTGGTTTACACCTGAGAAAACAAAATTATTTCTAAGTGCGGGTGTAAGACTGGAAAGTGTGAGGGACATATGAACCAAAGCCATACCCTGAATATTCACAGAGCATCAGGGAGCCTCTGTGTGACAGAGTTTGTGTCACTCCCTTCCAAGACTCTCTGAAAATTAGTGATGACAGGCTAGAACCAAAAAGCGTGGGGGAGCACCTGGAGAGGATAATTTCAGTGAAGAACACAGATCATGCTTTAATTGCCTTCTTTATTTCTGTATTTCAGTGAAATGTTCCTAAAGCAATCATTAATAAATTGAATTCTCATGAGAAAGAGCTGAGGCTTTTTTCACTGACCTAAACCTAGATGCCTGGAACCATCTGAGGACACCTGAGACACCCAGGTGAGGCTGGCTACACAGTACCTGTGCTTTTCTGGACATGAGGCACTCAGATAAATCTAAAATTGCACCAGACACCTAAACAGAACAGTCTGGCACCTTCAAAGTCCAGGCCCAACAAAATCATCTCCGTTTTCTGCCGAGAATGTGACATTTCAGTGCAGTGCAGCAAGTGCTGAGGCTCTAAATGCTGAGGAGAGTTAAAAAGCAGTCTGGCACTTCACAGCCAGCCAGCAAATCCCCAAAGGAAAGTATTTTACTAACTTTTATTTTAAGCTTTCCTTTAGCAAACATAGCATGTCTGATACAAATCATCACAAAGATCAAGATGTTCAGATCTGAACATACCTCAAAACAACTGTCTGCTTCAACCTTTGCATATTTTACATACTTTTTCCTGATAATCAGATTACACCCACTATAGGATTTCAGAAGCACCACAAGGCAGTGCTTCTACAGAGGTTAATTTTTGGAGCATACAATGTTCTGTAAAGTGTAGCTGGTAATTATTAGATAGTATCCTGAAATAAATGTTCTTCATTAGACCTATGCTAATTCAGAGGATCATACCATTTTTAAACAAGATGGTAAATGCAAATAACATCTGCCTCACTTCTAGAAAACAGTCCCAAGCTTAAAAATTCAAATTGGGATCTAGATCTTACACCTCATGAACTGTCAAGAGCTCCAGCCTTGAGATCTTGCTGAATAAAAGAAAAAAAGAAACAGAAATAATATTAACACAGAGGTCCCTGCACTCAAGGACCCTGTTGAGCCCAGCAAGGAAGGCAGGCCTAGAGTCACAGGTACCAGATAAATTCAGCCATCAGGAGTTCATTCATTAAGACTTTCTCAGCTACAAGAATTAATTGAACATGTGCTGTACCCCTCTACTGGATCTTTCAGCATATAGGTGACATTTCTGTCCCAGTGCTCCAGACAGATTTACCAGAGATGAGGTGATCTGTGGTGAGGAGAACTAGAGCTGGATGGCCACATCTTCCCAGGAATGGATTTACCTGGAAAATTCACAGCCCTCCAAATCCCTCTCCTTTCTCCCCTCCATCAGAATGAAAAAAAAAAAAAAAACACCCAGGAGGGG
This sequence comes from Erpornis zantholeuca, assembly GCA_013400515.1. Lineage (NCBI taxonomy): Eukaryota > Metazoa > Chordata > Aves > Passeriformes > Timaliidae > Erpornis > Erpornis zantholeuca. The sequence continues at coordinate 440,986 of VZTN01012369.1, forward strand.
AGGTTGATGCCTTAGGTTTTAACTTTTATATTTTTCCAACCCTGCCCTGCCCAGTGTCACTCTGCAGTTCCCTGGAGCTCGTTCAGTGCTGTTCTCTCATGCTCACACACACACAACAAAGTCTCTCCAGCTCTCCAGGGACACCCAGACCCTCCTAGGCCCAACAACTGAAAACCACAATCTTGGGGAGAGGGGGGCAAGCTTGGGCAAATTCCATCCTTGCCTGGCTTCTGCTTGGGGAATTGATGCTGATATCAAAGTGGGAAGAACTCGGGAGCTGTCCTTGTCCATGTTGGGATGCACTGAGGCAGGAGCCTCTGGAGGCCAGAGTGTACCTCTGAAGGCCTTTCCAATCAATCCCTCCTTTATTCCTTTATTCCTATTCTAGTATTTTTTTCTGGGTATCCATTTAAGGCATCAAGGCAAACCTGTTCTTTGTGGTGTTGGCTTGGAATCCATGGAGGGTCAGGTCCAGCCTGGAGCCTACTCTTGGAGAAAGGTGTGGAATAGGCAAGGATGGCAAAAAAGACCTCAGAGGCTAAGAAAACATCACCTACAAGGAAGATTAGAGTGAGTGACTTGGAGCAATTTAGTGTTAAGACAAATTCAGCGCAGGCAAGAGCATGTCCAGCCCCTGAGAGTTACTAACTCCAAATGAACTAAAAACAATTATAATAAGCCACACACACATGTCCTTTGTTATTTTCAGCCTCCAGGAGCCTGGATTTCTAGGATTTCCTAAACCAGAGAGAGTCTAATGGAATTTAATAACCCCCACTGGATTTTTATATGTGCATTTGTCCAAGTGCTTTTCAAACCTGCCTAAGCTTTCAGTGGTCACAACATCCTCCAGTGAGAAATTTCATTACTTAATTACAGGCCTTGCATGCTGCATGAAGAACTGCATCTGCATGTTTGTCTGAACCTATTTCTTTCATATAACACGGTGGTAATTTGCTGCTCTTGTGGCAGAAAAGACAGTGGGCAATCATCTCTTAAGTGTTTTCTCAAAGGCACACATGATTTTTAGAGGTCTGCATCACAGGATAAGAAGTCAGAAGCTTATCATGATGGATTTGGATTGCATGTTAATGAAAAATTGTCTTTCTAGTGGTAAAGAGAATGAGATGGTGAAATAGATTGTATGGTAGGGGGATTAAGCTTGATTGCATGTGTCAAGAAGGCAGACAATCAATGCTGTTCATGGTGCTGTTTATCCCATTCTGAAGTAAATGTCCACATTCAGTCAATTAAATTGCACTTTAAATTCCACTGACTATTGACTGGGTCTCCAGTGACAACCATGAAGCTCCAGCAGCCTCCTTACAGGAAGATAACTAAAGTTAGAGGAGAAAAATACCTGCCATTTGAGTCTACCCAGGCAAAGCAGGACTGACAAACTTTCATCTTTAGCAAAATTATTGGAATTATTGGAAGCTACAAAAATGCCATGACAATGAACTGAGTTATTGCTCCTAAGACTTGCTTTTCCTGTGTGTTCTTTGATGCCAGGTTCACAGCACCACTTCAACTCCCATGTATTTTGTCTTTGCAAATTGTGCAGGGCTGCAGAAAACCATGGCTGAGCTCTGGCAGGTCAGGGAGTGGAAGTGAAGCCAAGACACTGAACTGTGGCAGGAAAAGATGGAATCACTTGAGTTCCTTTTTCTCAGCAAAGCCTGTAACAGGTTTTTTTCCCATTGGAAAACCTCTGCCCACCAGGATGCTCCTTCCTTTCCCAAATCTCCAGAGCTGAGGGATCAACAGCTGACCTTCCCTCAAAGGGGCAGGCACTGACTTTGGGAGGGTTTAGCTCACCCAAAGTTATTTCCATGGTGGAAATGACTAAAAGATGACCTTGGCTTTGACAGGCACCACCATCTCGGCCGTGACACAGCCATGGAGCTCAGCACCACAGGCTGACCTGGATTCCACAGCCCACACCCATGAGAGTATTTGGGTTCCTAAATCAGGGCTGCACTCACAGCAGCATAAAGGTGAAGCCTCAACAATTCCATGTCCAAAGTCCCTCCTGGAGCTGATTCAGTGCTGTCACTGTGGCTAATTCCATGCCAGCTGGTTAATTCACCACTTTTCCACTCCTTCCAGGTGTATTTCATTATACCTACATCTAATTAGCCAGATCTGAAGAAATGCTAAATTTCTTTTTTCTTTTTTCTTTTTTCTTTTTTTTTTTTTTTTGTGAATAATGGCCACTCTTAAACCTATGTACCATAATAATGACAATCAATTTGAACAGGCCATTTAAAAGCCATTGGCTTGAGCTCAGCACAAGCCCAATTGACATGCAGGAGCCTTTTATAATCAGGTACTCTCTGCACTTTCATCAATTATCTCCTAATTAAACAACAAAATTCCCTTGAAATGCCCTGGTTAGACATCATTACTAAACATTTTGCCATCACTTAGTGGATTAATGTGTCCAATTAAATAACTTGCAGCGTGGAGGCAGGATCGTGGCATGATACTTGCAATGAGGTGTGCAAACCTCTATAAACTGTTTGAAGTCAAAACCTGCTTGGCTTGTATTGACAGAAAGGATTACTTTAAAAATCAATAGCTTTATTCTGTAATTTTTTTTTTCCCATCTGGGTGAATAAAAACAAAGAAACTGCCTGCAAACTCCAGTGACAAATTGCCACTGGAAATGTTGGCTTTCCATGCTCAGAGGAGAGAGAGCTCATTTGTTCAATGGGGTGGGAGTCTGAGGATTTTACAGCAAGGATTTGATAAAAAAATTTCCAATGAATTTTCCATCAGTGATGAAATCTGAATCCTTGACCTTCACCTATGCACCTTCTGGGATGTCACTCCACGCTGGAGCCTAACTCTGTCTGTAACAGGGAATTCCTGCCCTGTTCATATGATATTATATACACCAGAAAGAAATTTGGGGATGATCTTCTCCTGGGAGTGACCAAACCCAAGCTGGTCACTGCTGCTGTGATTGCAGGAATATTTCTAGATCCAATCTACTTCCAGGAAACTTGGGAGCTTGCAGGTCCAGCTTCAGCAGCTGCAAGCTTTCCAGTTAGGGATGCAGACTGTAAAAAAGCTCTTTTAGGATGAAATTCCCCTTTGGAGCTTGGGATTATTCACATGTCCCAGTGACCCTGATGACAGAGTTGACCCTCAAATCCACGACAGCAAAATAAAAACCCAAATCACTGTTCCTGTACACTAGGAAGTAGTAAACCAACAGCCTGTCAGTGAAAAAAAATATCTGAGAAAAACATGATTAAGTGGTAAGGTGCTTTTGTGTCTTGAACTGTGTCTGAGGATGTGCAGAGGGCTCAGATTTGTATTCAGATAAAGTGATCACAGTGAAACTGAAACTCCCTGCATGGTAACTGATGACTAATGTCAAGGATGTTGCCTGAATTATTATAAACTCTGAGGTGCCTACCAGAAGCAAGTGTGTCCCAGATAATGGTTGGTTGGATGGGGCTCTGTGCAACCTGGTCTAGTGGAAGGTGTTCCTGCCCAAAGCAGGAAGTTGGAAATAAATGACCTTTAAGGTGCCTTCAAACCCAAAGCATTCTGTGGTTCTCTGATTATGTTGTTGGGTGGCACTCCAAGAATAATGATGAGATGGCTTACACACTCTCCACCAGGAGGCAGACATTAAATCCCTTTTGATTTGCAGGTGATGACCTTGAATTTTCACTTCACCTGCCCTGCTGGGTTGCACAGCAGCTCCTCTGTTCTTCTCTTTCTGCCAAATTGAGCGCAGGAGGATTCAAAGTGAAAGTCAGACACACACACACACATATGAAAATGATCCCTTTGGCTTTCCTGTGGTCTGCAGTTTGATCACTGGGCTGGTTTGGAAAATTGGTTGGCACATGAATGCACCTCTGGCAGGTTGGATGGAGATTTCCTGGTTATCCCTCTCTGTTCTGCTGTGGTTTTCAGTGTGCTCACTGCCCTGGGTTGCCACCGCTTGCCCTCAGGCCAGCGTGGTCACAGGTCACATGAATTAGAATCAAACCTACTCATCTCCAAACGAGCACTTCCTGCCTTCCCTTCAGCCTCGCCATGTGTCATCATCTTCTGCTTATTATAGTGCCCAGTGCTCGGTCACAAGTGATCACTTCCCCTTTCTCCCCCTGCACTGCAGATATCACACAAAGAGAAAACCAGGCCCTGCCCAGAGGGGACAAACTTCTCACAGGGAGGTTGCATTTTATTTGGGCAAGGGGTACAAGCTCTTGCTGTTGGGCTTAGTAGAGAAGCCTGATGAAAAGCAGGCAAACAAACCTGTGCAATAATAAAAGTGATGCCTCAGGGTTTAGGGTGGAAGAGGGAGGTCACATCCAGGCTGTGGCTGTTGAAAGGTGTGCAGTGTAAGTCAGTGGCAGAACTCCTCCAGCATGTAGGTGACAGCCCTCTATTTAGTCAGCTGGACAGACAGTGCCACCTCACTGCAAGGAACCAGGAGAAAATGGTGTGAAAGGGAGCTGGAGAGGGGCTTTTTACAAGGGCTTGTAGTGACAGAACAGGGAACAATGACTTCAAGATGAAAGAGGGGAGATTTAGGTCAGATATGAGGAAGAAATTCTTTACTGTGAGGGTGGGGAGGACCTGGCACAGGTTAACCAGAGAAGCTGTGGATGTCCCATGCCTGGAAGTGTCCAAGGCCAGGTTGGACAGGGCTTGGAGCAATAGTGGAAGGTGTCTCTGCTTATGGCAGGGGGGTGGAACAGAATAATGTTTGAGGTCCCTTCCAACCCAAACCATTCTATTTTTGGGGACAACTGGGCTGGTTAGACAGGAGCAGTCACCTTCTCCACAGCCCCACAGTCCTCAGCAGGAGCAGCAAAAGCAAAATTACATCACTGCTGTTCAAGTGGGATGAAAACAGCTGTGCAACTCCAGCCTGGAATAGAGCTATACTTGTTGGTCCTCTCCACCTCCTGCTCCACATCTTCTAGATTACCTCCTCAAAAGCAGACTCTCACCTTCTGAAATGTCCCCTACATCATCTCTAGCAGCCCATGGCTGTGCCTATCTCTGCATTTTTTCTCATTTTCCCTTGTGTCCATCAGTCCCCTCAGCTTAGGGACTGGAGCTGACTCCTGTGCTGAGGCACTGGATTAAAGGTTCAAGCATGGAGAGTCAGTCCATCCACTGCCACAATTCTTTCACATTAGAGAGGGGGAAATGTCTGTACAGGAATAACAGCCTGGAACAGCTCCCCTGGCTCCCTTATGTCACTGGCATGGCACAGCACATCCCCCTGGCTTCCAATATCTGGGAAAATTCATTGAGAACGTTTGCAAAATTAAAAGTGAGTGTGGTGGAGAATACAAATAAACACATGCATAAATACTCACGTGGGCAGATGGGACACAAGTTCTGTTCCTGCAAATCTCTTCTATTATCTGGGCACCTCTGTTTATATCTCTAATTTGTTGTCACCTCCTGCTTGCCCTGCTGCTGCAAGGCTCTCTCCTTTGTTTTAGATGCAGACACCAATGGTCATACTCTGGGGTGTCTGGGGGTGTATATTTGTAGGATCTTCTGATATCCTAAGTGGAGATGCCCCTGCTACATCTCTGCATCTAAATATTTCTGCAGAGTGCATATGGATATGGCTTGGCAGTGTTAGGTTTACAGTTGGACTCGATCTAAAAAGTGTTTCTCCAACCTAAGGGACTCTATGTATGAATATGGATTTGCATGCGTAAGTATCTTGGGGTTTGTTATTTGTATGCCTCTAGATTAATGCACCATGGTTTCAATATTCAGTGTTTTGGTTTTAAAAAGGATGGGTTTTACTCCTAAAATAAGTTCTTAACCTTAACTCCTAAATCAAGCTCTTACTCTTTAATTAAGCTCTTAACTTACTCTCTCAGCAAACCTCAAACCAGACCATGCAACTTTTTGTTCCAGTACATTCCTTCTGTCCCCCGACTCAAACAGAACAACCCCTTCCACTGACACAGAACTAAACTCATACAAGTATTCCTCTTGATCCAGGCTTCTAAAATGTTTGGAGATGTTCCTGCTGTGGTTTAAATGAGCACAAACGTCCTCAAGTCAATGAACTTTTACTGATTTACAAAGAGCTGACTTTTTGATTTCACTTTCTCGACAAGTCGGATCTGAATTAGACTGGCAGTTCTTCATGGAAGTGAAGTTCTGCATGAATTTCAGAAGGCAAAGACATGATTCCTGAAGGGGTGTATACTGCCTTAGCACCACAGTTGTTATTCAGCATTTGTATTTCACCAGCACCTCGGTGAAATTTCTCATGCTAGGATGTGTCCAGACTTGTAGAAGCGAAAATTGCTGCCCCAAAGAGCTCAAAGATCCAAAGCAAAAAGAACTAGGGCAAGAAAGGCACACCACTGGAATGAAATTACAAAAATAGATGCAGAGTCTTCATGCCCAGTGCTAAGTGTAGTGACATTACAAAAAGCCAGGGCCCCGTGCACCTCATGACCTTCCAATTGCCATACGGAGCTGATTCCCCATTACCGAACGTGCAATGGCCTAAGAAATAACAGGAATCAGGAGTTTGTGCAGTGACATTTTTAAACATTCACTGATTTTGAGGCAAAGCCCACAATGAATATTAAACAAGCCCCTGCCTTTCCTAGGGTTGGTGGATAAGACCTGACTTTCTCAGTTATGTGCAGTGACCTTTCAAAATCATTTTTGTCGCTGCCCTATTCCCCTGTTTCCCTGGTTCTGCTGCCTTTTACACTGGGACTTCAAGAGAATTAAGTCTCTTCTGTTGCTAATAAATGGAGCCCTGCATTCCCTCACCTGGAAAAGGGCTTTTGACAAATGCTACTCTGCACAGAAGAGTGGTCATAAATTGTAAGAGCATTTTGAGTGCAAAGCGGAGGCACCAATGAAAGGAATTGCTGGTTTCAATTGTTACATTTAGTGCTACAGCACTTTGATGCCTTACACAACATCCAGATTAAGTCCAAATCTGCAAGGCTGTACTGGAAGATAAAACACAAAGCCTTCTTATCTCTAAAGTCCCACTTGAGCCTTCAAAATAGACTTCAGGTACAACTGGAGTGCTACACTCAACTCCTGCATGGGGCACCCTCTATAATACAGTCATTTAATTTCAGGGCAGGTTTGAACTTATGCATCCTGAAGGAAATCATAGGATCAACCACTTGGGATCAGAATGCGGGAAACAGATTGTAGTTTTGTTTTGCCTCTCCATCTTTTGTTTCTCCTCTCATTAGCAGGCACTGCCAAGCAGGTTTCCAGCCACCTAATCCTCTCTGAGAGCTCTCTCTAAGAATCAGACAGAGCTGGAGGTAAAAATGATTCATACACTGTTGTGTTTGTCATTGTCTGGAAAGAAAAGTGTTCAAATCCACCAGAGACAAAACAGCCTGAGCTGACACCGTGATGACCTACTTTTAATAAATGAATGGTTCAGAACTGTGGTTTTGGGGTAAATGTGTGAGGCCCCTAGAGCACTGCTAGGACAAATCCTACAGGGAGGATGCTCTGAGATTTTTTCACCCTTCAGGTCCTGACCTTTTCCAGAAAGAGATGGAACTAGATCTTGCAATAGTACCATGGCTCTCATTTGTTACCAACATACAAGGAGAGCACTGAGGAACAGAGAACAATTAAGGCTGGAAAAGACCTTCAAGACCACCAAGTCCAGCTTTCAATGAAGCAGCCCCAGATTTATTTCATGCCAGGGCTTAGTTTGCAGACAGTTGTTATGTTATCCCAAAGCTGCATTTTCATTGCTGTAGTGACAAGGAAGATATACAAAGATTGTGATCCAATGCACAGATATCAGTGATCAAACAGCCCTTCCTCCACATCTGTGCTATCACAGAGCAGCTCCCTGGGCAGCTACAAGAGCTTGTTTCAGCTGAGCTCAGGTATTTCCTCACTGTACTGAGGGCAGCAGCAGAAGCACTGGCATCCCCAAACCAACCTGAGTGAGGCAACATCCTCTGTGTTCACACCTGCCCACGGCAGTGTCCCTGCTGTGTGCTGCCCCAAACCCTCACCTCCTGCAGGGGAGCTCTGCCTCCCTCACAGCCCTGTCCTCTTCCCATGGCTTAGTCAGGGTACTGAAGGTCACCTACATCAATCATCTATCCTTAATTTCTTGCCCTTTTTTCTCCCCCTAGCAGGAGTGTGGAGTTTTCAGTGCTCCTGTCCATGTTGCCATACCACTTGACCGTAGTGGACACTGAGCTGAGTTTTGTTTCAAAGGGGTTGATGGAGTGGCCTTCAGCCACTTGTAGGAAAATAGTGATGAACAGTGAGCACCACAGCCATTAAATGCCTGGAGATCTCCCTTTTACCTTTGCTGAAATCCCATTTCTACTCCAGCTAGCAGTGCTGCAGACACCTGGGCACCTCTGTGGGTTATAATCAGTTGTCTGTGGCCAGTGACAGATGAGAGGATCATTGCTTGCTTTAACTTCAGGTGCCTTCCTAAAGCTGGAATTGCTGAGGACATTGCCCCAGGTATCTCCTCCTGATCCTAGTTGAGAATTCTGGAGCATTTACCTCTCCTGGCTACCAGAGCTGGCCTGAGGGCACTTGGTTTTCAGAGGGGAGGTGACGGATTTGACACCATCTTATTTTGTTCTTTTCCATGCTGCTGAAAATTGAGTCAGTTTTGTCTCTTTCTGTGTGTCCCAAGGCTGAGAACATGAAGGAAAAAGAATCCTGGACACCCTGTGTCTTCCAGGGAACTGAGGGAACTGTGGAAAGTCATCATTTGGAGATTTTTATGACCATAATAAAAAGGATTACAGAATCAATTAGGTTGTAAAAGACCTCTGAGGTCGAGTCCAGCCTATGACCAACCACCACCTTGTCAACACGGAATCACAGAATCAATTCATGCAGAGTCACAGAATAAATTAAACTGTGTGCCAGTGATGAGACAGTGGTTCCCTTAACCAGACCCTGACATGTTTCCACCAGCCAGCCCTGATGGTAAATGCACTCACACCAGACATTTTCATAGCACCGAAAAAACGCTCTGACCTTTCACCTTAACCACTAAGAGAAAGCAAGCCAGCAAACCCACTCCTCACCCAAAATATTCACCACACAGAGGTCAGGTCTGAAACGTTACCGTCAGCAGCCTCTGCTCACCCTGACTTACGTTCACTCTGCAGCACAGAAGGATGATTTCTGGGAAACTTAGAAGGAGCACACCGCAGCACCCAACCAAATAACTCATTATTAGCAAAATTGCACTGGGAAACAACACTGTTTCTTGTGAACAGGGCACTTCACAAGAATTAATAAGCAAGTTCATGTGAGAAACACAGAGAGAATTCAGAGAAATAAACCAAGAACCTTCACAGATCGGCTTTGGCTCTCACCTGCCCATGGAGGAGAGGTAAAACACACAGAAAGGGCTGGAGTTTGGGTGGCTGGTGCCAGCTGAGGGGAGGCACTGGCAAAGCAAGCACAGGGGGAAGATCAGTGCTCATTTTGCAGCACCAAGAAGGGTGCAGGATGGCCTCAGCTCACAGAGGGGGAGTGGGATGGGAGTGGAGGAAGGGGCTGCTCAGCACCCTGGGTTGGAGGCTGAAGGGGCTGAGTCAGTGTCAGCATCTTCCAAACTCTGTCTCAGTTTCACAGACCCATTTCCTAAACTACTGATGACTTCTCTCAAAGCCTTTCTTGGAAAAAGCACTACTGAGTCTGTGAAGACCTCTAATGAGCACCTGACATCATTTTGGTGAAGGGGTCAGCTTGGTGCTTGCATCTTCACCAGTGCTGTGTGCACATCTACCAGTCCCTACTACATCTCCTCAAGCTCCTTCCTTGCTAAATCAGCTCTTCCTTTGCTTAAATCTTTACCAGCTGCAGCAGTTTCCTTCATTCCTTTTGCAGAGCATAGTGAGGCCCTGGCACAGGTTGCCCAGAGAAGCTGTGGCTGCCTCATCCCTGGAAGTGTCCAAGGCCAGGCTGGATGGGGCTTGGAGCAATCTGGGATAGTGGAAGGCATCCCTGCCCATGGCAGAGGGGTTGGAATGATCTTTAAGGTCTTTTCCAACTACTCTGGGATTCTATCATTAACTTATACCACACGAAAACTCTCCAGTGGGATAAGACTTCACCTTTTCCTGTCAGGCCTGGGCTATCAGTTCTCACCACATGCCTCACAGACACATCCAAGTGCAAAGGACACCTGGAAATAAGATGTCCTGGGACTTATAATGCAGGGATGTGTGACTGATTATACAACAGCCAGACATTGCCCTTCTCTTTCTGTAGGCTTCCATCCCTTGCCTATTAAAGAGGGAAGGTTGATCCTTTACAGGGCACAGTAAGGATAAGTGCATTAAAAACTAGGAGATATTAATATAGTGGATGTGAAAACCTTTGGTCCTGCCTTAAACAACTTCCTCTGCCTGGCTTTCCCCATCCAGACTATTTGCTGTTAGAAGTTGGTCACTTTGAGGACCCAGCATGAGGGTATTGGACACGCAGCACTTCTGCATTATGAGTGATAAACTGCTTTGATTTACTGCAGTGTATTCCTCAGAATCAAAGTTATCAGGCAAAACCTCTCACCTCCACACCTGCCAGTGAGATGGCAGGCATTTAAGATCCAAATTTGGTGTCTTATTGCTCTTCCTAACAAACTATTTTAACTGTGTGTCTGCTGAAATTGTAAAAAACATTTTTGGATTCCTGGGAAGAGTTTTCAAATCTGCTGTGAGTGTACTACATCAAATTCAAGAACCAGCTTCTAGTTTGAAGGAGGTGACTTTGTCTCCAGGATCCTCTGTCCAACCTCTGCAAGCATCAGAGCACCTTCCAGCCATGGTGCTCCTTTCGGATTTCAGTTATGCTGCAGCCTAATCTTGGTACAGACCTCAGCCCTGGGAGGACACCATGGTGTGAGCTGTCAGCAGAGAGGATCAAAAGTCTGACACCCAAATCTAAAACTGGAAATTAAAAAAAAAAAAATTAAAAAAATCAGCCTCCCAGTCATCTTGCCTTTAAAGTATCCTCCAGAGGGGTAAAAAGGATAACAAAGATAAGTGTGAGCATACTGGAAATCTTGCTGATCTCTCAGCCTCTGTGACCTCCCTGGGAAATGCCTTCTACTGATTCCAAATGAAACTAAAAGGTCTTTTAACCAGCAAGACAGGGGATGCATAAACACAGAACAAAAAGAACCCAGTGGCATTCAGATGGACTCTCTATCCTTGGAGACATTCAGGAGCTGCCTGGACATGGTCCTGGGCAGTCAGGTCTATGTGGCCCTGCTTGAGCAAAGAGGTTGGACCAGGTGACTTCCAGAGGTCCCTTCCAACCCCAACCATTCAGTGGCTCTGTGATTTCTAAGCTGATTTTTGTCTGTCGATTTTGCTTCAGATTTCCCTGTGTAATTAGTTATCATCAAAAGAGACAGGAATGTTCCTAATCCCTCAGACCAGGCACTTTGTCTCCAAGTGTGGTCAAGAATAATGTCCAGTCCAAGCCTGTAGTTGGCTTTCCATGATCCCCATTCCAGGGACAATTATTAGGGATGGTGTTTCAGTGCAGGATTCAGTGGGGGCATACTGCTTTCACACAGCCATGGGAGACTGTTTCCAGGACAGGAGAGGAGCTTTGAGCCACAAGTGACTTTGCACTTCTCCAGCAGTTTCAAAGCAGCTCACCTCTCATGCAGTGTCAGCTGGAGTGTGTGCTCACACACCATGAACCTTTTGGAAGTGGGAAGGTTTTCACCCACTCCCACCCCTTCACCCCTTTCCCCTCACCACTCTGACCACCCAGCCCTTCACGTGGCCATTTCCTGTGAAAATTATGCCTCTTACAGGCAGAGGGCAACCCCTTTCTTTAGTTTTCTTTTGTTTTTGTTTTCTTTTTCCCTTTTTCAGTTTTGCTTTGTTTGTGTTTCTTACATCCAGGCTGTTGTGCTGCTCTGGCTGAGAGCACGATGAGGTGATGGGTTGAGTCAGCAAACTCAGGATGCTGTAGCCTGGGCTGGGGAGGCAGGGGACAGGCAGGAGTGAGGCAGAGTGTGGGAACCAACAGGTGAAGGCAGGCAGAGGCTTTGCCTCCCTCAACCTGTGCCCTAAAATGCATTTTATACACCTGCTTAAATTGATTCTATTGAGTGCTGCTGACAAACCACGGTTTTGAGCCCAAAATGGCTTAGAAAAATCTTTGAAACTTTATAAAACCACAGCTGAGCAAACTTTATGGGCTGGGAACACATTTAGCACCATATGCTCAGCTGATCCTTGGCATAAGACTAACAACTGTTGAAGGATATTTTAACACCACCAGCGACAGGACCAGCACCAGAGTTGATTTATTTCTCTCTAAGGCTTGAAAGGGACAACACATATCTCCAGGAGGTAGCTCGAAGAGTTCCAAGGAAGCAAAGTCAGGCTGGACCCTGTAGAGAGATTTACTCAGCGTTTTCTGGTGAAGCCTGGGAGATGGGCATCGTTCTGCAAGCAGTTTGGTTTGCTCACTGCATTTCCTGTCCTCTTCTGGGAAGGCTGGGGAACCCCCGAGCTGGAAGTGTGTAACCTCCAGCTGGACAGACATCTCATGGGAAAGGGGGGTTTGGGAAGTGCTGGACCCACTGTATGGTAAAAGGGATGAAGTGACCTGGCTGATCCTCTCTAAGCTCTTTTTCAGACTGCCAGAAGAGACTGAAATATAAAATAAACCTCATGGTAACATGCAGTGCACGCTTGGGGCAGAAACAGAAACCTTTGAGGGGGAAAATAAAAAAACCAAAAATACCAAAAACATGAAAATAACCTGTTATATTTTCTTCGTTTTTCAAATGCATTAGTTAATTCATTTCAATGAATTCAAAGCACCAAGAAGAACATTATATCTGCTTTCAGAATTATAAAATATGTTCCCTTATTACCTCTCCCACCTCCTCCTTTAAATTAACAACAACTTACAAACAACTACCCTTAAAAAACAAACAACAGAGACCAAATATTTTGAGAGAATGAAATTCTTCAGAAAGTCACACTGCCCAGGCGAAACGCTCAATCAGTTTTGGATTTTTTTTTTTTTTTCTTACTGAAAATGTGGGTGGTTTTCAAATACAGGAAAGAAAACACGATGGCTTGTGGTGATATTTTCCACCAGAAAGATGCAGCTTTAAGGGGTTTTGGTTTCCAGATACCTCCACCCACAGGAGTGGCCTCGTCTGTTGTAGAAGGAGACGCCTGATTAGTTGTACAAGTCAAGTTAAATGACAATAACAACACACAGTAGTCCATGTGTGCTTCAGTGGAAGCTCTGTGTCAGCTGGGTAATTATCCTAAGTCTGGGTAATTAATATGGCAGCTGCCTCCCAGACCAGAGCTTTTAAATATGATGAAAATCTGCTGTGGAGAAAAAAAAAAAATGCGGAAAAAAGTGGAAAATCTGTTTGATTTTGATGGAGCTGAAGATGTCCCTGCTCATTGCAGGGAGTGTGGGTTTGACAGCCTTCAAAGACCCTTTCCAATCCAAACCATCCCGTGCTTCTGTGATCCCATAACAAGGAGTGGGCTTAGTTCCCAGCAAGGAAGGTTTAGGTTACCCAAGAAGGGCAGTGAAGGACAACTCTGGGCAGGTGTGGGACTGCCACCAGAGGCCTGCAGTGACAACATGGGTGAATGCCCCTTCAGAAAGGGCTTGTGTTGATTTATTTTCCCTGGCAGCAAGGCTTGGAATCCTTAGTTTGCCTTGACAAGGATTTTTCCTGATCTGAGATCTCGTTCTTGCAAAGTCAAATGTTTTGCTGGGGGAGGATGCAGGCTCAAACCCTTTTCTGCCAGATGGGAGATAAGTGGCCTGGTGCACTGTTCTGTGTGTGATACATGGACACTAAACCTGAGCCTGAATATTTGCACATCTGCAAAATTCCCACAGGTGAAGTGATCCTAACATAACCACCTGCTATGTCACCCTCTGTCCCCCAGGGCACAGGATCACAGAATCCAAGGATAGTTTGGGTTGCAAAGGACCTTAAAACTCATCTAATTCCAACCTCCTGCCGTGGTCAGGGACACTTTCCACTGGACCAGGTTTCCCAGAGCCCCATCCAACCTGGCCTTCAACACTTCCAGGGATGGGATCTGATGTATGTGGGTGAGGCAATGGGGTCAGGCAATGGGGGACAGACCACGGGGCTGCATCCCAGCCAGGGGAATGCCACTACAATTCCCAAAGCTTGCACCCAGCCTAAGTGCAGGTGGATACAGTCCCCCAAGCAATCAGGTTCCTGTGCAAATTTTAGCAACAGCATTAGCAACCAGTAGAGCTGAAAACTTAAGCTTGGGATGGGAATTCATGGAGTTTTGATTCTCTACAACTCACCTTCAGTTGGGGTGAAAGAACCTATTCTGTATGCTTGCAGTATCAACAGCCTGGTATAATGGACTCTGAGGCAGACAGGGAGGATGGATGTGTAAGTTAATGGGGTGTGAGCAATTAAAATGCAAAATCATCTGCCTCATGAAATGTCTTTTTCTCTCCTGCCAGTGACAGGAATAGGTATTGCAGTCAGCTCTGATTGTTCTAGAGAATAGGAGAGAACTACTCTTTGAAAGCAATTCATTTCCCCCAGTTTCCAAAATCCCAGCAGCATTTGCCTTGCCTTGCCTCCCTTTTCTTTATTTTAATGAATACATTACATTTTAGAGACCAGCATCAAGGGGAAAATAATCACAATAACATTGAAAGAACCATCCCAGACAGTTCAAAGTGAACACTTACAGGTCCTAAAATTTCTGAAGACCTCATTTGGGTGATCTCAAATAAAACATCTTTCGCAGGTCTGGCAGGTGTCCTGTTCTGTGCATTGACCTTTCAGGGAAACACTATTTGAGATTCTTCACTGGAGCTTTTGGAACCACAGAAGGTGGCTGGACACGGCCTCGTGTTTTCTGTGGGTACACCAGAGGGGTAAACCACATCTTTAGGTCTCCTTGCTACAGGAGCGATCATGTTGGTTGTCAGTAAAGCCCAAGAGCCCCACAGAGCTGCTGTGGCCCTGGAGGATGGGGGGGTTCCCCACTGCCTTCTCCAGAATCTCTTGCCTCCACATTTCAGGGATTTCCTTTCCTTCTTGTGGCTCCTTTCCCCTGTTCCCGGACCAGATTCCTGCTCCAAGTCCACCTGTCCATGACCGCCAGCATCACACCTTGTCTGACAGCACAGGAGGAAACCACAATCCCTGGGGAGCTGAGAAGGTCTTCCAGGGAATATCCTGGGCAAAACTCACTTTTGACACCCTCAGGGCCTGAAAGGGGAGCACCAAACAGGCACCACCTTCCACACAACAACACAAGGTTTCAAACACCTGTGTCCAAGAACATAACACGATGGGAGAGACGAATGAGGAAAGGACTTCTCTGCTGACACTCCCTCTGCACCCCTCAGCAACCCCCGACAGCCACGACAACAACGCTCTGCAGCCTGGAAAAAACATCAGGTAGTCCTATTTCATCATTTCGGGAGAGAGTTTCACCGCAGCCACTGTTTCTCTGTCTGCAACAGGGACCTCGTGCGCCAGCCCCGAGGCAGGGTCCCGTGCGGGACGGACACGGTGCTCATCTCCGAGCAGCTCCAGCCCCCGGGACCGAGATGTTCGGGGGCAAACACGAGAGGACCCCCGGGGGCGGGGAGCGGAGCGGGGTGGTGCCGAGGACGAGGAGGAGGAGGAGGAGGAAGAGGTAGCGAGGGCAGCCCCGGCGGTGGCTGCGGACGGCCCGGAGTGCGCTGCTTCCCTGCGGGGGCGGCAGGAGCCCTGAGCCGGGCTTGGCTGTGCCGAGCCGGGCTGTGCCGGGCGGAGCTCAGCAGAGCCGGGCCGAGCTGTGCCGAGCAGGGCTGTGCCGGGCGGAGCTCAGCAGAGCCGGGCCGAGCTGTGCCGAGCAGGGCTGTGCCGGGCGGAGCTCAGCAGAGCAGAGCCGGGCTGAACCGAGTCGGGCTGTGCCAGGCTGAGCCGAGCCAGGAAGGGCTGAGCA
>VZTN01012369.1:457145-609209 GCA_013400515.1 Erpornis zantholeuca
GAGGCGAGCAGAGCTGAGCCGAAAGGAGCTGATCCGAGCCGAGCCGCGCTGCGCTGCTCGGGCAGCAGGTACCGCCGGCGGAGCGGAGCGGGATGCGCGGGGGATGCGCGGGGGATGCGCGGGGGATGCGCGGGCAGGGTGTCCCGCTGCAGGGCGATGTGCCGGGGCCGGGTGGGACCCCCGGAGGGAGAACCTGTGCAGCAGCACCGGGAAGGTTGAGGGCATTGCTTGGTTTTACCGTCCCTGGCTCCGCTGCAGCCATCGGCTCCGCTGTTACGGGATTTTAGAGCTGACAACTTGACATTTGTCCAGAGAGTTGTGATTCACGTTTTTATGGCGTTTTTTTCCTTAAATAAGGGTCTAAATTTCTTTCAGCTTCTACACCTGATGTCTCTAGCGAGCGTTTGTGGTTTCGCCATCTCATTTTCCTGCCTTTAAAAAAGTGTCGTTTTCTCCCGTGTATCTTCATACAGCAGAGAAAAGGGGAAAGTGAGAGACACAGTGAAAGCCGACTACAAACAGTTTTAGTCGACACAGTGAACAAACTGGGGAAAATATTGAGGGAAAATACTTTCCTCCGCTGGGCTCAGTGATGTTTTGTAGGTGTTTCTCGGTTAGGGCAGTGTGTGACAAGGCAGCCAAATAGAAGCGTAGCTTTAGCTGCGGTGTTGTATCTCAGCAGCTGGGTATATCATTTTTGGGTCGAGTTTGTAACGTTCTAGAAACATGAGCTGCCATAAGTTGGAGAGCGGATTTGGGCAGCTAAAGAGGAATGAAGGGCCTCCATCCCTCCTCCGCTCCGCGGTGCTCGAGCTGCATTTCCTTTCGGAGGAGGGCACTCGGAGCCCCAGCCTGGCTGAGCTCCCTGCGGGCACGTTGAACGCGAATGGACTTAAACTCTTGTGTGTAATCGGATCCTTTTTAATTGCAGCTACAAGGCGAGTAACCAACTTCTCGGCTGTGCTTTAATCTCCAGTAGTATGATACTTTTCAGAGGGGGAAAGCTTTGTAAAAGGCCTTTTGTTTTTGTTTGCTTTTTAATTTCCACCGATGAAAGAACAGTAGCAAAAAAAAAAAAAAAAACTACTTCAGGAGCTGAAAGCCACTCAATTGAGTCATGCTAACAGCAGATTATTTAGTAGGGTTACTAGGGCAGGAAGAGATAAAGTTTCACTGAACTGGCTATTAAAAAAAAAAAAAGGCGGGGGAGCAGTAGAAATATTCGAAGTGGAAAGGACAATGTTCGAACTTCAGAATTTTTGAACACCCTCATGTCCTTGAGGCCCTGCGCGCATGTTTTTTATATTTCTTTTTTATCCTTCTTTTTAATTGAAAAAAGGACTTCACATCCCCGTTGAGGCCACCAGGCACTGTGAGTTTCTGGGGAATGTGCTTTAGGAGCGGAGTTGAGGCACAGCAAGGAGCACCTGCTCCAAGGAGGTTCTTGTCCCACCTGGCTGTGGTGGAGCAGGGCTGCATTCAGCTGGAAGTATCAGATGCCTCCTAAGACACTGCTCCCCTGGAGTTCACCATGGAGCTGCCATTGCCTGAAATCCTGGCATCAGAGTTGAATCTAAATCTCAGTGTTGTTGCTTCTATCTATTCTTTGCTCTCTCATCTGGATATGAGACTTTAGTGTCTGCCAGCCTTTACTTGCCAAGGCTCTGTGAGCCCTGCTGGACTCCTCGTTTTCTTCACATGACTCTTTAGCCAGCCCCTGTGAGGACATGTGGTGAATTAAGCAAGTGATGCTCAGCCTGTGCAAAGGTCTTGGGAAGGCTGCCTGGCCTTAAGATGATGCCACAGTTGCACTGGCACAGGCAATGCAGAGTTTAGTTAGACTTTCTCCTCACTTCTACATATATTTTGTGATTTGTTTTTCAAAGCCTTATTGAAGATTCAGATCTCACTCCTAAACCTCCACCCTGCAGCTCAGCAGCCCCCTGTGCCCAGGCTGGTTTTGTACTCAGGCTGCTACCCTGGGGGAACCTTTTCGTATTTTTTGCACTCCTAGGACAGCTGAGGGTTATTACATTGCCAGGGTGGAGCTAAATAACTTTTTTCTTTCTGCCTCAAGTGTGTTTCCTTTCAAAGAAAGTCACTTGGTTGACTCTCAGAACTTCTCCTAGAAGCATCATGTGGCTCAGTATCCCATCAGAGGTGGAGAGGTCAAAGGAAAGAAGGAGAGACAAGGAATAGGATGGGATAGGAGGGAGGGAACAAGAGAAGCAGCTTAGCTTTCCCAGCATGCCAAGTTTTTATTTTTCTTCCTTGGGATCTTTTCCAGGTTAGTCTCTGTATATCTCCCACTTTTTTCTGAAGGAAGTGATATGGTGAATATAACTTCTGATGTCAATTTTTTTGGTTGCTTTTCATAATATCTGAGTTTAATTGCAAAGCACTCAGCAGCAGCCTGGGAGGGAGGTGAAGTATGAAGCACCTCCCAGGGCTTTGCCAGGAGGCCTGCTCTGCTCCTGGCTTTTTTAATGCATATGTTTGTGGATCCAAGTTAAAACACTTGGCTGCAAGTTCTGCTGTTGCTTACCATTTTGCTGAAGCCAGGATTCATGTAAACAGAGTGTTGTTCTTTGCCTGAGCTTCGAGAAAGTGACTCTTAAAATAGAAAAGGAAGAGAAAGTCAATACAGGAGTACGAACCTCCAACACCTGTGTGTGTGAAACGATGTAAAGGCTTAATCAGAGCCTTGATCCTGTAGTCACAGGTACCTGCAGCTTTGCACAGTTCCCTCACAGGGCTGCTCACGTGCCTGTTCTCACACAGAAACATTCCCCAGGTCACGCTGGTGACTGACATTGGGAGCAGCCTGCAAACACTCACTGACAGTCTCTTTCCATCCCGTGCCGTTGTTCTTTGTTTGCCTCCATGCCTTGCATCCAGCTCCTGGTTGGGAGGAAAGCATTGGCAAAGGCAGCCCAGGCTGCAAACCCTTCTCTGTAGCCAATTGCACAGTGTTTTTATTGTATCATGGCTTGTTTGTGTCAATTTTGTCATTTATCTGCATCGTTGCTGCTTTGTGTTAATATTGTTACTTATTGGGCCTGTTGAAGAGTTTTCATCTCACCACCAGCCATATCACACCCAGCAGCAGAGATAACAATTATTAACTGTGATGGTGAGAGTGGAAGAGACCCAAATTACTTTTTAAATCACACCCATCCTAGCGATGGATAATTCCTCTGGTTTGTGTTGTACCTTTTAATAACACCATAGCTTCGGAGCAGTTTGCTGGGGCTGAGTGGTGCCATCCCATTTAAAAATATTTTTATTTCCACCTATGAGTAAGAACACATGCTCTGTTTGCTCCTTTTGGGCAGAGATGCTGAGTGGAATAAGTGTACAGTTTTAAAGGATGTACCCAGGCTGAGATGAAAACAAAATGATGCAGCTTTTACAAAACTGTGCCCCACCTCTGTCACCACAGTGCCTCCCACTAACCCAGGTTGTTCCAAGCCCTGTCCAACCTTTCACTGGACACTGTCAGGGACTTTTAGTGAGGAATCTGCATTCATTTACCAAAGTATCACCTCCTGGCATAGACAGGGCACCCACAGTGATGAAAAAAATCAGTTTTCATTCAGGGTTACCACACCATGGACAGTTACAGGAAAGTATTTGATGTGATGTCTAGAGGAGAAAGTTGGAACACCTTCCATGATACATAAAAGAATCCAAAAATGACATTAAAAAACTTTTGTACTTATCAGGTCATAATTATCAGCAAACATGCCTGTGGGAGTACTGTCTCCATAATTACAACTGCCCTGACAGGACCTGGGGATGAGGAAGCACATGAATCCATAAAAATAAGTTGATCCTACATATATATACATTCTTATATACAAAGTCTGTGAGTGAAAGCAAACATAGCAATGGCACATATGGAAGTAGAAAAGGTGAAAGAAGAAGATGGAAAGAAGGAGGAAGTGTTGCAGCCTTGTGTGTAGCAAGATTCCAGCTCTTCCTGGGCACACTGACCTGTTTCCTGGTAAGGTGTTAAAACAGCAGGATTGGAGCTGGAAGCATCAGGGTTACAGACTCAGATGGCTTTAGAGAACAGGAGAAATGAAGGTGCTTTCCTTTCCAAAACACAGAAGTTGGTCAGGGATTTTAAGTTCTTTCATGGAAATATTTTGGTCCACAACAAAGATGTTTTGATTCTGAATGCCATTATGGTGTCTTGTAGGAATTTAGTTAAAGGTGATCCATGAATTTCCATT
Source organism: Erpornis zantholeuca (assembly GCA_013400515.1). Classification (NCBI taxonomy): domain Eukaryota; kingdom Metazoa; phylum Chordata; class Aves; order Passeriformes; family Timaliidae; genus Erpornis; species Erpornis zantholeuca. The sequence goes on from VZTN01012369.1 coordinate 461,384, forward strand.
CAGTTATTTTCTGGGGCTTCCAAGGTGCAAAATTAATTCTTCATGTGGTGCAGAAAGGTGTTGGCCCCATCCCCAGTGCCCATGGCAATAGTGTTCATGGAAGGTGTGGATCTGTGGGTAAATCTGGTTGGCAGAAAGAATGAGGATATGTGGGAACCTTATTGATGAGTTGTTATGACTGGTCAGCTTTATCAAAACATTTCAGACCCTACAGCAAAACCCATCACTTTTCTTCAGAAAATATTTCAGTATTTTTTAGATGAAAAAGTGATTCTTTATCAGATATATTTCCCATGGCAAAAAAAAAGCACTCCTCACCACCTGCTCCCAATGGGTTTTGTCATTTCGAAAGGCAGGAAAATGACATTTCAAACTGGTTTGAAAAGGTCATCCCAGACACTGGTAGTAACATGGGAGAGGGTGCAAGTGTGCCTGCAGAAGTGGATTCTTGAGCTGAGGAGGTGGGTTAGACCTCAGACTCATCAGGACTGCAATCTGAAGCAGAAAAACACCTGAGGAGAAAAAAAAAAAAAACCTAAGAAAAAGGTGCTGGTAACAATGAGGTGGGTACAAGATAGACAGGTCTGTGGTGAGAAGGGTGTGTGGGGCTGGGGACAGATCTTACAGGCCTCCCTCCTGCAGAAGGGTGAAGGTTTAAGGTGTAGGTTCAGCTGTGTTTAGGTCTGGCACATGTTACTGAAGGGTCCTGGTGGTGAAGTTGATGCCTTGAATGGGTACCCAGAAAGAGAGACCAGACAGGAATAAAGGAATAAAGGAGGGATTGATTGGAAAGGCCTTCAGAGGTACACTCTGGGCTCCAGAGGCTCCTGCCTCAGTGCATCCCAACATGGACAAGGACAGCTCCCAAGTTCTTCCCACTTGGATCTCAGCATCAATTCCCCAAGCAGAAGCCAGGCAAGGATGAAATTTGCCCAAGCTTGCCCCCCTGTCCCCAAGATTGTGGTTTGCAGTTCCTGGGCCTAGGAGGGTCTGGGTGTCCTTGGAGAGCTGGAGAGGCTTTGTTGTGTGTGTGTGAGCATGAGAGAACAGCACTGAACGAGCTCCAGGGAACTGCAGAGTGACACTGGGCAGGGCAGGGTTGGAAAAATACAAAACTTAAAACCTAAGGCATCAAAGTTATGGCTGATGAAGCAGCACGGGATCAGTGCGATGCCCAGGAGCAGCCTGGTCCAGTGGAAGATGATCTTTAAGATCCTTTCCAACCCAAAGCATTCTATGATTCCGTGAAGTCTGAGGCATTTGGAAGATCCAGGAAGAGTCCAGCAGACAGATTAAACCACAAAGAATATCTCAAAGTAAAGCACAGATTCCTCTTCGGTCATCACATGAGGATGTTTTATTGCAGAGCAGCCACCCACCCAGGCCAGGAACTGCAATTCCTGCCTCAAATGTCATTGCCCCTCATGTTTCTGGGAAAGCAAATAAACCCAGTCCATCCCAACAAGCAGAAGGGCTGTCACACCACTGCAAAGGCACCCATTTGCTGAGAGTGTGGGTTTAGTTGTAGCTCATCTCAGGGATGCAGTGATTGAGTGTGAAAGAGGATTCTCAAAGCAGATTGGTTGTAGGGCTTTGGCTGAGTTGTTTTGTGAGGTTATTCTGGGGTTTTTTGTGAGTAAAGAACCCTTCTGACAAATGTACTCCCAGCTTTGGACCGACAGCAAGGTTTTTCTTGGGTTTAATAAGGGAATATTTTCTCTGTCTGTCCTCATTGATACAGTAGGTCACCAGTTTGAACCCAGTTCTTTCCTTGGAATCAAACACACAATAGCAGTTGCCTCATTTGGGATAAATGGCTCTTTTTGAGAGGCCAGATTTAATCTGTAATCTGTATAAACTGCCCAGGTATGAGGCCTTAATTTTTTTTTTTTAGCAAGCAAACCAAAAAAACCCCAAAACAAAAACGAGAAAGTAAAAGAGAGAGAACTTCTAGTGGCAGCAGGATTGTCATAGAATCATTGAATCATTGAGTTGTTTGGTTTGGAAGGCACCTTAAAGATTGTTCCAACCCCCCTGCCATGGTCAGGGACAGCTTCCACTAGACAAGGTTGCTCAGATCCTGGCCTTGAACCCTTCCAGGGATGGGGGAAGGAGATCACACACACTCACATGAAGCTGGAGTGACTTTCCTGAACCATGCAGGTGTGTTTCCGCTTTGCCTTGGTACAAGTGAAGTCCTAATTGAGATTGGTCTTGTTTTGACCCCGTGATTTTTTAAAGAGCAGATAACAATCCCCAGGGGTTCTCAGGGACACTTCAGGCTGGCTGTCACATTCCCAAGGGGGACAAGCTCTGGGAACACCTGGTGCCATAAATCCCCAGGAACCAGATTGTGTTGGGAGCAGAAGCTTAACTTGATTTTGTTTCAAAACAAAACTAAAACATGATTAATTTTTCACTTGGATCCAAGTGCTTTCTTCTGAGGAGGTTTTTGATGTGGTCCTTTCACTTTGCTGTGGAGTTTCTGCATGCTGGTGATGCTGCTCCTCTTTCTCACCTAAATCAGCAGCAAAAGTCAGGGAAAGCTGAAGTGGGAGGAGAATCCGAGCAAGAGGGGAAGCATTTTGGGCCTGATATGTCAAGAACAGAAAGAAGGAGCAGCTGAGGCTTACAGAGATCTGCTCCGACTTGTGAATGGGATTTGGGCAAGGTCATACCCTACTCATCCACGGAAAACAGAGAGACAAGTGCAGTTGTGGGAGTCACTGTGCACGTGTTGAGGGCTGAATTTACCCAGGTTTTCCCCTCCCACCCTTACAGTAACACTTGCTATTTATGTTTTGATTTACAACACGAGCGAAATAGTAAAGAACGTGCATCCTTCAGCTTCCGTTTTCAGCTCCCCTGTCCCTCCTCCCCCTCGTGTGTTATGAATGGATGATGCAGGTTTAAATCAGCTCTTGCCTATTGCCCAGGCCTCTGGCAGCAGGCAGTAGCTGTATTGGGTTGGCCAGCACCCCAAAATCCTCTCTGATTTGCAAGTTCTTTAATAATGGCTGACTCGGTCTATTATAAAATGGATTATTTATTAATAGACACGAAACTAACAGACATGACACTTAAATAGATTATTACTACACAGGCATAAGACAAAAGGGCAATACTAGGAACACACACGTGGAGTTAAAGGTACCATAAAATTACAGCTAGCTAAGAAATAGTACAACTTAGGATCCAATGTTTCTTACCACCAATTCCTGAAGGGGGTAGACATTGAAATCCTCTCTCTCAATCCCCAGGGAATTAACTTGAAGATATGTCCAGCTCCAAGGAGAAATCTCCTCACAACACTCAAGGAGGGTGTAAGAGACTTCTTCTCTGTGATAATTTGTGTGGGCTTTTATAGACATAAAAACTATGTCTCTTGGTCAAGTGTTTCCTTTATCTCTTCCCACATCTGTCCTACCAAGATGTTTACTGGGTCTTCGCCCCAGTGCTCTCAAGAGCCTGGAGGTGACCTCCTTCCTGCAGGGCTCTCTGGCTCCTTCTGGCCTCTCTGGCTGCTGCTGGGCTCTCTGGCTCCTTGCTGGGCCATTGATCTGGCTCCTGCATTATCTCTTCCAAATGTCCCAGCCATGGGAGAGGGGGGACGTCCTGCCACATCGTGCCAGGGAAGGGTGTCAGGACAACTACAGACGTTGTTATTAAAACAATTAAAGCACTGTATAAGTAAATAAAGAACTCCTGAAAACAACTCTTTTCCTCCCCATCCCCCCCCAGCATCAAAGCAAGGTGATTCTCTGCAATGTATTTTGCAGTGAAATTGGAAAGGATGGTGCTTTTACCAAATCTCTTCACTAGAAAATTCAATTGTATGGACTCTGAGAGTTTTTCCGGTTCCCAGTCATTACCATCATCCTTCTGCCTTATTTATAGACAGATTCAAACCCTGTAGAAACTAAATAAAAGTTTCAGTGGATTTTTATTCAGTCTGTTGTACTTGGGCAGAGCTGTAAACCCTCCTGTCCTCAGCTTATTTTCCTCTATCTGCAATACCTGTGTTAGCTCATGGGGGTTTCAAGGCAGAAAAAACACCCAAAGGCTGATCTCTGAATTAACTCATCTTCTGGCAGGTGAGCCCCCCCGGGGTGGGAGCCATCCCCTCTTGCCTCAGAAGCTGGGATGCCAGGCAGGCACCTCCACCTGAACCTGCTGCCCCGGGGAGAAAGGCATTTGAGGTCAGCAGGCGCTTGACCCATTTTAGTCAGCAACATGGGGATAATGGAAATTGAATACCCAGCAGGTCTCTTTCTTTCTGCTGTTTGTGAAGAGGGTCTGGGGTGAATAGTCCACATGCAAACGTGCATGGAGGAGGCAGGAGAGTGAATTTCTGAAGCTGGGTGTCAGGAATTGGTTTGTTTGGGTGGAGAGGAGAGGAGAGGGCAGGGGCCTTCAGTGTGTCCCAGTTTAGGATTTTGTGAGTGTACCTGGACATCTGAGGGTGTGACTGAGCCTTTCTCTGGCCCGTGGTGTGTCCAGGAGGAGGGACAGCACATTCCCTGTGCTCTGCACTGCTTAGCTGAGCTGGGACAGGGATGCTGAGGTGAAGCAGACATTATTTTCACGTTCATGATTTAGCTTTACTCACAGCGTGAAGATGAACTCATGAAGGTTTGCTTAAGCAGACATATGGTAATATAAAAACAACAAAAAAAACCCAGGAACTAAATTAGAAACTAAAACAACAACAAGAAAACATCCCTGAAACCTGATTTTCGGCACTTTGGGCTAATATTAATTTTCTTTGTATTTTACATTTCATTCTTCCACCCACTGTGTGTCCTATATCCCTCCCAGTCAGGGACATAACTAAGTGCAGAAGCACTGAAAGAAACTGCTGGATAAATGCTCAAGTTTATGTGAGTTCAATGCAGAGTGGAGTGGAAAGATTTGGAGAGGTGGAAAGTCCCCCAGGAACTGATCTGGAGATCTGACACTGAGAATAGGACACCAAACTATAAATGGGAAGAGGACTTTCAACCTAACTGGAGCCAGAGCTTCTTTATTTAAATAGAAATGCAGTTTTAAATTGAATATGACTGAAGAAGAGGAAATGATATATCAGAGTTTATTACAGGAGGTGGCTGGAGTCCAGAGGCATTGGAAAGACATAGAAGTTGGAGTTGGGATGGTGTTGACAAGAGATGGCACAGATGTGGCACCTAAGATTGATGGAAACAAACAAACACACAAACAAACAAAAAAAAAAAAATAGGGCTGATTGTGGTGAAGCCATGGCAGCAAAAATTGATGGAGCAGAGAATGAAGGCAGAAACTGTAGGTCTGCCAGCATCTGCTGTGCAAAAGAAATTTTTCTAATTTTAATATATATTTATGTAATTATATTTAGAAGAATAAGCAGGAAGCTGCAAATGTGTGAAAAAAGCTGAAGTATCTAAGATATCCCTGGTGCTGTTCATTGTAAAATGTGAGCTGGTCCAGGTGCTCACAGGGGCAGAGATTCCTGCAGACTTCCCAGGAAGATTTTAGGAAAGGAGGAGGCAGCTGAGGGCTGTGGACCAGCACTGGACTCGTGCTGTTGGGGTGCCTAAAATGAATTATTTGGATGCTCAGGCATCTTTTTGCAGTTCCTATCTGCTGAGCCTGAGAGGAAACACCCAGTGCTGCAGAGGAGGGAGGAGAAAACACTGATTCTCTTCAAATAATGGTGCAAGCTCTGGGAATATGTGGGACAATCCTAGATCAAAATTAGTTTCCTAAAATACATAGAATCACGGACTGGTTTGGGTTGGAAGGGACCTTAAAGATCATCTAATTCCAACCCCCTGCCCTGGGCAGGGACACCTTCCACTTTCCCAGGTTGCTCCAAGCCCTGCCCAGCCTGGCCTTGAACATCTCCAAAGTCCATTTTGTCACATGGAAATGAGGTGTGCATGTCCAGCATGAACTCCAGCTACGATCTGAGGCTCCTGTGGTAACATTGCCCACTTTTTTGAGGAGTGTGTGGTAACACCAAGCACACAAGGAGCGTCTCTGCAGACAGATGGCCAGACAGATACTGCAAGGATGATGCAGACACAGTCTGCTGGGTGGCAGAGGGGCGACTGAAATGCTCTTTTCCAGCCCAACATTTCTGTAATCCAGGGTCCAAATACCCTTAGCAGATTTCTGGATTAAAAAAAGACCTTAAATACCCCTAACTGCTGAATGAGATTCATCACAGCATGAAACTGTGCCTGCATGAGGAAAGATGTTCGTAAGTCTGTACCCCTCCTTGGGATTTTTTCTTTCTTTTTAAGAGAAAGAAAGTGAAAATATATGTGCAGATGCTGGCACTGGCAGGAAGTAAGTGCATTAAAAACATCCTGGTACAAGATGATGAAGTTTTAGGGAACACTCCACCTGTCTCATTAAAAAAAAACAACAAAAACCAACCAAAAGGCCATAGCAAGAAATCTGTGAACCAGTGCCAAAATCATGCAGAAATTCAGAAATTGCTGTGCTAATGAACAAGAGGCAAAAGGAAATGACATAGTGTAGTTACATCTCAGTTCATGGTATTTTTATTTCCCTCATTACATTGCAAAGCTCTTGAAAAAGTTTTGTGTTCAGTGTTTGATAAACAGGGTGCTGCCACTTCTAGTTTAGTCTGTGTTTGTTAGGAGACAATTTAAACCTGAAAATGTAATATTAAAAATTATAAAGGAGTACAATAGGGATAAATACTTTGAAAAAATTTTCTTTTGTGTTGGTGTGGCCCAGATGTTACAGAAATGAAGTGATACAGGAAAATAATTAACCAGAAGTTCACCAGGAAAATAAGAAAGCAAAATTGACAAGTTGATCTTAATCAACTGAACCCCAAAAAATGCACCAAAAAAAAAAGAGAAAAGTTTCACAAAGGAGAGTAAACTGAATAGTTGGGCATTTTCCCAAAATTGATAAAGATTGCTTTGTTTCAGGACCACACATGACAAAAATTCATTAAATGTGAGGAAAAAACGTGATTTGACCTGGCTTCAGGGACAGGACCTGGAGGGGTTTAATAAAAATAAAGATTTGGTGTGTCTCCTCTGCTTCTTGTTCCATTTTGCACAGATAATGAGGGTTTCAGCTTTAAAAGCCCTGCCAAGTGAGATAAAGTCACTTTGTCTGCCAGAAAACAAAAGGCATGTCTGAGAGAGATTCTTCTTTTTTTGTAACAATTTGTCTCCTCCTTGATGAGCAAATTAAAAACTGCTCAGGGGTGTTCCTGTGCATTGGACCCTTTTTCCATTTCTAAGCAAATTCCAGAGTGGATGGTTTTGCTGTGGGGTCCTCACCCAGCTGTTTTTCACTGCCTTTCTGAGCTGTCATCACTGTCAGATGTGAATGCATCTGCTCCCGAGCCAAACCCTAAAATCTGAGTCCTTTCCAGCAGATATCTGAACATCACTGGTAGGACTGACCTTGGTCATCTCTGCGTAATCACAGGGCAGAAACAGCAGTTCCAGGATGGGTTTGGCTTTATTTAAATTAGCATCTCTTCCCAGGATGGGGAGATGCACACCCTACAAATGTTTACATCTGTGTACTGGGTGTTCTGGGAGCTGGGGTGGCAGCCCATGTGTGCAGTGCAGTTGTCTCTGTACATTCATGTGAATCCACCCTTAATCTCCTCACAGGCAGCCAGGATATGATTTCCCAGCCTCTTTATCCCAGTGCAGTTGCTTCACACCACCCCCACAAATCATCATCATCATCATTCCTGCTTGGGACAGGCCCCTGCATCCCTGCTGGGTCAGTCAGAGCAGGGGATGGGTGCTGCTGCAAACTCTCTGGTCAAACAGAGAAAAGAGAGGTTGCTTTTAGAGAAATCTGCTCCAAAGAGACATCAGGTGGTGCTGGAAGAGGTTGGGAAGCTGCAGTGTGTCATGGGGTGAAAAGCTGAACCATATCCTTGGGCACAGCCTGCGTTTAGGTCAGGTTGAATAAATTGTTATGAGGAGACCAAAGGGGATAGAAAAGCACAAATTCTCTGTTTTTAAGGCCTAGCTATACATGTGTCTCCTAGAAAGGTTGAGAATTCCATCCCAGAGTCCGTGGATGAATGTAGTGAGCACTGGCATTCCCAGCTGCCATTTCCTGCAATTCTCCCAGTGGGATGGACACCAACCCTTCCACAGCTGTAAATCTGTTCACCTGTGTTAACTCCACTGCAGCTTAATCATGTTTAAGATCTGAAAATAGACCTGAGGCTCTGGTCTTGCCTTGTGCACCACAAAGGCAACAAAAGATACTCCTGAGCTCAGCAGAGTCCAGACAGAGTTTATAGGGTGCGTATAGGAGATAGGTCCTGTTACCAATACACACCACTTGCTCCAAACACAGCCTCACAGGACATCCAGATGGTTTTAAAGAGAAATTCCCATCCCCATGCCCACCATTTGTCCTAGAAAAGCCTGCAAGCCTCATTTCCAGAGAGGAAAATGGTTATTTGCCCAGACCCTCTGTGTCTGCAAGTGATGGGAAAGGGTTTGTGGGGGAAGCATCACCTCTGTTTTGAAATCAAGTGGTTCCAGGAAGCTTTGGGAGGCTCTTTACTTGCATATTGTACCAGCCCTGTCTGGTTCTGTGTTGCCTCCCCCTCTCCCTCCACTGTCTTTGTGAGATGTTGAAGATGGAGTGGCTGACTACAGAGGCAGGGAAAATTAAATGGCTCTGCAAACTCTCTTCCTTTTGCTCCTCTGATCCACATCCTTGTCGAAGGAAGGTGTGAGAAATGTTGGGTGGCGCCCAGACAGGTTCTGAACTTCCTCCTTCATAAAAGGGCTGGTTTGAGCTCCTTTGAAACAACAGCTGATGTGGGCACCCAGAATTAGTTACTCAGGGGAGTTATTTAGATTCCCTCCTGTTTGGTCTGTGGGATATGAGGAGTCAAGGGACAGAGAGAGGAACTTCAGCCATCACTGCTGGTATTCAGTGTTACTCTTGAAATCTGCAGGCCTTGAGGTGTGTTACACTCATGTGCAGACCTCCACCAGCCTTACAAACTGCTCTCTGCAGGGTCAGGACCTGCCTTTTTTGCTGGGAGATGCCTTGGAAAGGGGGTGAAAGAAAGTTCATACCCTCCAGCTATAACTCCTGGATCCTTTCCCTCTCAGTGATGCTGATCTGGAGATTATGAACTCATTTTGCAAGCACAGTTTTGCCTCAAAAAAAAAAAGAGAGAGGGAGATGGGAATGTTCCTTCTGACTTCGAGAAAATGAGTTTGATGACATTAGGAAAGAAGCATCTCAAATCCAGAAATATTTCTCTTTTCAGCTGGCCCTTATTCAGTAAATTGCCATCTTTACTGTGTCATACATTCATCCATTTTCAGTCAGTGAAAGACAAAAGCACAAATCCCTCCACCAGCAGCTGTCCTCCATCCAGATCTTCCGCTGGCCGGGAGCAGGAGCTCATTTCTTCCTCTCTACTTAATCACAACTGATTAAGGACGTTAAGGAGCTTATTACTTCCTAACATCATTTCCATATGTTGCATTATTGTCTAGAGTGGGCAGAGCTCCCCTGTGCCAGCAAAGTGGGGTGCAGCATTGCTGAACCCCAGTTACTCTGTATTTAATGTCTCACTGGAGGAGAGGTTGCAGGTGGCCTCTTGCAGACAGCTGCATTTCATCCTCGGTTTTCAGATACCTCACAGTATCCTTTCCACTGGGAAATCAAGCAGACGCTCTCCATATCCACTGCAGCTGTTTCTGGTGTTAAATTAAACTGCTGCTATTACAGCCAGCCATGCTGGAGCTGAGTTGTGTTGTTCCTTAATTGTTTATGGCCCTGGATGCCAGCCAAGTAGCAGTCCTGTAGAGGCAAACGCTGGAAATCTGACCTGGAAAAGAGATGTTTGGGCCAAAGCCAAGGTGGTTTCAGGAAAGAGAGTGGGAGAGAAGCAGGAAACCAGTTATCTGTCTGATTTATTGGGCAGGGTAAAGAAATCCACCCCAGGGCAGAGTGCTCACACGAGGCTGGTAGAGCAGTAAACTCTGGTTTTGGCAAGTTTGAGCCAGACTTTGCAAGGCTTATAAGGTCAGCTGTTGGTTTATCAGTGCTGACACTCCTTGTGCCAAACCCACATGCTTTGCAGCTGGTGGAAAATTCTCACCTGTTTGCTGGAGGCTGAAGAGCATTGCCTGCCATAAAACTGGCTTGTGTGAAGTCCCAGCACAAGTCTTTTAGATTTGATACATTGAAGGCATCTATTGAGATTTGAATGGCCTGAGGAATCTGATGAAAACCAGATCTTACAGTGAAGGCACTTCATGTGAGCAGATTGTCCCCAAGTATTCCCATTTCCTCTCAAAGGAGGGAAATCTCACATTGCTGGTTCCAGCTCAGCATCTGAGGCTGCCAATTTCTCTCTCCTGCTCCTCTCTCAGGAGCCCAGGTGACTGCCTGGCATGGAGATGCAGGTGCTGTAGGCATCTGGGTCTCAGTGAGATCTATCCCACCATGTCTTCACAGAACCACAGGCTGCTTGAGCTTCGAAGAGACCTCTTCTTGTCCCCCTCTCCTGTCCAAGCAGGGAAACCAGGAGTTGCCCTGGATCATGCTTTTGAATGGCTTTTGAATATCTCCAAGAATGGAGATTTCACAACATCTGATACCTGATCAGGAAGAGCTTGACTGCACAGAGCCAAAATGAAGTGCTGCACTGGAGGGGAGGGAGAGGACATCCAGCATTTAAGATGAAGGAAAGTTTTGAATGTCACTGTTCAGGGAGCTGATCCACTGACCTGAGCAGGTGTTTTGTACCACATCCAAGCAGTGATTTTTTTGAGCAGTGATATGAGTATTTAGCAAGAGAAGATGCTTCCACAGGCTTCTAACTATATTGTGACTACATTGATTTAATTAAAATGTGATGAATTCTAGCTCAAACTTTTTGTCCTAATTTTATTTCTTTACTACCTGAGTCAATAGTGTCACCACATTTTATTGCTGAGCAGCCAACAAAAGAACTCTGGATTCTTTTAACAACACTTGTGTTCTTAGATGCCCAACATATTGACTAATAATTCTGACTGGCACTCTGAGCTTTAAATGGTGAATTTTGAAAGTCCTGGCAAGGCAATACTTAACCCCTTGCACTTCCTCCTGCTCCTGCCTGTGGAACAGGATCCTAAAGCAAAATATGTAGGAACTGGGGATTTGGAAGAGGATCATAATCTTCTCTTTCCCAGCAGTGACCAGAATTGGTGGAGTATGGTAGGGGCAGGGAGGACATTTCTGTTCACACACAGGGTACAATGAAGATATTTAAGCTGTTGGCTTGAGTCTTTGGCCATTTTTAGATTTCCACACTGATGCTACGGAACATACAACCTCTTGGATTTCTCTTCTGCTGCCAGAGACCCTTTGATTTGTTTTTCCTTTTGTCTTTAGACTAAGTAGGCTTCTTATTTTTTGAAACAAAGAAAATGTCTAAATAATAAGAAATGTCTGCATCACACAGAGAGGGAAAATATATATATATATATATATTTCTGAGGAAGAGATTTTTCCCTTCTTAATTTTTTCAGGTTTTTCTGCTTCTGACTGTTGAGACAAATGTTTCAGCCTTTTCTTGCCATGGAGCACTCATAAACCACTCACTCTACTTCTCTGCAGTGCCACAGGTCTACCTGTGCTTGAGGACCTATCTAAATGCAAGTGGCTCTCCAAAGCAGCTTCGTCAGGCACTTGGCTAATGTGAAACACCCTTGAGATGCTGCCCTCATGCAGGGGAGACTGAGATCATCCTAATCTCCTATACCGAGCCCCGAGTGGTGCTTTGGCTCCGCCACCAGCTTCTGGAAATTTGCAGATGTGCTGATGTTTTCCTGGCCGAGGGCAATGCCACATGCAGAGGTCCATGACCTCTGCATTCCTAGGGATACAAAATAGACGTGAGCCACAGGATATTTTTCTCTTTCTTTGCCCCATCCTGACTTCCCCAGAAACCTGATGGTTTTCTTCTCTTTTAAGCACAGTATCCAAGTTGGTTTATGACTTTTTGCTCTTTTCCTGAAAACTCTGCCCAGTTGTTGGCTAACACACCCAGGAGCTCAAATGGAAAAGAGAGTCTTTAGATACTGCTTATAGTGTAAATGGGCTTTATGTAAGGTAGTGGATTTAGGGAAACCTCCTGGGAAGGCAAAACCTCCATCAGAGAACATGGATGGTTGGCTTCATGAGCCATTTGTGTCGGAAAGTGTTGGAATGTGAATGCTTGTGAATACTTAGCCAGAAAAGTTGGTGTTCCAGCCCCAGCAATTACTGCAGCTCTTTGTCTTTGTTTCATAGAACAGGAGGAAGGAGAAGATCCCATCAGATCCAGAGTACAAGTGGAACAACAACCTGCTGCGACCTGGCCGTGCGCTGACAAAAAGTTGTTCTGGGTTTGTAGTGGCCCCAGACTTTTGTACAAGGGGCTGATGGAAGCTCATTGCTCCACACTGCTGGGGAAGAGAGAAGACACTCAAGCAAAGGGCTACGTCTCAGTTCCTCAAGTTTTCCTCTCTCCCTGATGGTCTTGCCTCCTGTTTCCTTGAACGGAGGGGCAGATTTTGAGGTCAGCCCAGCCAGAGGAGCAGTTATCCTCATTCTTTCAGCTAAGAAATTCCTTTCCATGTTGTCCACAATTGTGATGAAAAGAGAAGCCCTTCTCAGAGACTGAACTTGTCTGTCAGGAAAATACCATTTACAGGTAAGAAAATGCTATTCCCAGCAAAGAACCTGGAATTTCTTCCATGTGAGGGCAGAGCACCTTATCTTGAGAGAGATCATTTCTGTGAGTAAAATGCAGAAGAGACTTGGCTGCATCCCACACCACGAGTCATTCAGCCTTTTGCTGTTGTGCTTGAGCAATGTTTCATTGTCAATATATTTGACAGATAACAGCTGGTGATAGCACTGATATGTTTTAACTCTGGTGGTCCAAGGCAGACATCTGCAGTTGAGTTCAAAGTGCCTCGTGCTCCCCACTGACTGGAAGAGAAGTCAGGAATGACAAGCTCAGATGATGAGACAAAAGTTGGGGGGTAAATCCTAGTTTTGGGCCCAGATGGCAGAATGATGGGCACTAGCTACAGCAGTTAGTAATTTCTGGTATCACTAAATCTTCTCTCTGAAGACTTTGAGAGAGCTTGCAAAGAGCAAACCAAAAGTTTTGTAGTGTTTCAACCCAAAGGTTTTGTAGTGTTTCCTGGCATCCTGATTTTATTTGTTTCTGTTTTCAGCTGCTTAAAATAATCCTGAGGTGCTGTTTTTTCTGATGGGGTATTTTGTTTCACTGTCTGTACAGTGTGGTTCATATGAGCTGAACTTTCTCTTTATAGCTTCACTTGTGAATATGGTTCGGCACCCAGGAATGCCCGAGATCCTTTCCATGCCCTATATGCTGCATATAAATAGCACACAGCTATTTCACAGTTTCATGTTCAGCTTGCAGGCTTCCAAAGTTATTCCCAAACCCTTCTCTATTCCCATAGCATTCAGGTTCTTGATGTGACTCAACACAAATTACAGCAGAAGTTCATCCCAAGCCAAGAAAGCTCTGATTTGACTCCGGTGCACTGTCATCCTCGTTCCCGACGGCCGGCGTGAAATCATCCGTGCTCTGAGCTGCTCCTGTGGGTTTTTCCAGCCCTGTGATGAGTTCAGCTCCGTGGTTAAGCCGAGAGCTGAGTTTCAGTACCTTGGGCACGTCCAGCAGCGCTGGGTCAGTCCGTGGAAGGAAGTCGGAGAGGCTCCAGCTGGATGGATAACTAGCGGCCGGCGTCTCGCTGCCCGACGAAGATAAGGGGCTGCTTAAAGCCGGGGGAATTTTTAGACTTTCCCCCAACTGTCGCCTGTCTTTTGTTTGGCACAGGACTTGTCATGTCTCCCTTCCTGCGTATTGGTTTGTCCAACTACGACAGTGGCCCTTACCTGCCGTCCCAGGGGGAGGTGGTTAACCCCTACTGCGCCGTGATGGTTAAAGAAGCCGTGGAGTCAGGTAAGCGGGGAGGGGTTAAAGGTGGATGGGAGCTTTTATAAGTCATGTCTGTGCTTTCCTGTGCCGTTTCCTCTGTGTAGGTCACATGCTGGCAAACCATAGAATGAACCATAAAATAAGTTGGCTTGAAAGAGGCCTCAAAATCATCCAGTTCCAACCCCTACTTTTAAGGGTTTGAGAAGTCCTTTTTGTGTTCCAGCACAGTGCAAGTTTGGGTTTGGCATGGTCTGCAAGGCAACCTGATTTTAAGAGGATGCCAAACAAATCCATGTCTTCAATTCGAGGTTATTATCAGCTGCATTACAAGCCCCAGCATGTGACAGAGCAGATGAGCTGAGCTGTATTCAGTTTCACCCTTCCACAAGCAGTTGGTTTGTCAGTGGGACTCCAGACAGGTGAAATCTGAGAGTGCTAAAATAATTTTTTTAAGGGGGGGCGGAACTGACAGACCCAGCCACTTCCATAATTTAAAAACAAAGGCACTCAAACAGTCCAGTCTTTGCAGGGAAGTGTTGATTTGCTGTGCTGTGTAAAAGGTTGGAAAGTAAAACCTCCCAAGAAGCTGTTTGCTGTGTCTGGATCTATGGATTGTTACACATTTTTGCTGATTCACATCAGGACACTGATGAATCCTCCTTTGGAAAATATTTATTATATGTCTTATGCATGAAAATAATGCCAGTGAAAGGATGAAAAATTCCCCAGTTGTGCTTTTGAAGAATCATGAAGAGCAAGGCCTTCAGTGTTAGGGAATTACTCATATTGTCTGATATTTAGCTTAAATATTTGATAAATTTCTAATTTGACTGCTGTGATTCTTTGAAAAATAAAATCCACTCAGAAATCCCTATTTATTGAGAATCCCTGTGACTCTAATCCCCAGACGATACTAAAGTAGTTTTAAAAAATTAGAATTTTAAAATAGTTCAGTATTTCACCAGGGTTCACTTTTTGTTTAAGAGTCAGCATTTATCACATTGAACTTTGTCTTGCCTTAAATGATACTTTAAATAATAATGGAAGATGTGGTGAATGGTAAATTTGAAAGGAAAGAAAATACTGCATGATGAGATATCCCTAAGATCTCACTTCTATCAGAAAATACATTCTATTTTAGCTCTGTGCAGAGCTTGGCTGTTTGCTTTAATGAGGCTTTTGAAAGCCATAACTCAAATTGAAATCTCTGTGAGTTCAAAAGTGAATAAAATCAATTTGGTCAGAACAGACCTATATTTATTTGTCTGCTACAGAGCTGAAAGTGTTTTCTGGTATCCAACAAACACAAAAGTACATTCTAAGGGATATAATTTTTGTGCTCCTCAGAGTCAATAATCATAATTATTATAGTAATTATAGTTATTTTAATTATTACTGTAATAATTATAATTATTTTAATTGTTATTATAATAAATTCTCTACCAAGAAGAAATAAAAAATTGTGTTTGAGGGAACCTTTCTCCATTAGTGAGGACTGAGCACAGGAAAAGTGACATTCTGCTATTAGGAGATTTCTGTTTGCTGGGATGTAATTTCATCTGGCTATGGCTAAGAGCATGATGGGACAGCCAGAGGGACTCCTCACATCAGTGAACCTCCTGGGACTGATTCACCTCGGACTCCCCTTTTAGGGTGGGGTGAGGCACCCTCGGGAGGTGTTAATCTGCTGCTGCTGGAGGGTGTTTAAACGTGTGGATGGCCAACTTTGCCTCAGGGGGACTCAGAAAAGTGAGGCCACCGCAGGATCCATCTGCCCTATAATTCCAGGATATTGATGTCTGAGCAATCCCAGCCTGAGGAGCACATCCATGATGAGTGTGGTGAATCACACCCTGGAAAAGCCCCGTGCTCTCCCCTGACAGGACAGAGCACTCAGAGCTCCGTGTCTGACGTTCAGGGACAAGAGCCTGACTAAATGCCAGGAATGCTCTCAACATGACCATTCCAAGGAGCTGTCGTGCTCTAACAGGCTTCAAGAAGGCAAAAGGTCTCCAGACAAATATTAGCTGAATATATTTGAAGTGGAATCATGGACTCATTAAGGTTGGGAAAGACCTCCAAGAACATCGAGTCCAGCTGTTAATCCAACACTGCCAGTTCCACCACTAAACTGTGTCTTATCCCTGCTTCGTGGTTATTTTTCTTTTGGTCATAGCTTGCTCTCCAGCTCCCTGGTCAGACAAAGCACTTGCTACTCAGTTGTAATGGGACTAAAAAAAATACATATATTGGTTCACTGATATGCAAATTTTGGCTAAAATTTTGGCATGACCAAGGAGTAGGAGTGGACCAGCTGTGCAGCTGGTGAGAGATGAAAATCATCCTGACCACCAGCGCTGTGCTCTGACACTTGGCCATTAAAATGTTTTTCAGGGCAAAAATGATTGCTAAGTGTCCAAGGCCAGGTTGGATGTGTCTTGGAGCAACCTGGTCTGATGGAAGGTGCTCCTGCCCGTGGCAGGGGGATGGAACTGGATGGTTTTTAAGGTCCCTTCCAACATAACTCTGTGGTTCTATGTTTAGCACTGGCAAAGTGTGGGGGGTTTTGGGTTTGTTTTTGTTTGGTTGGTTGTGTGGGTTTTTGCAAACAGAACAGTGGTAGATGATAAATGTTTTTGGTTTCCAAAAACAGGGAGTTTGACTTTGGGTTCATGGCAAAGGCTGTCCCTTGTCAACCAGCCATAATGAAAAGGTCATTGGGACAGAAGTCCCCAGGGATCTGGGGGTGATGAACATCATCTGTGGATGCAGGGAAGTCACAGAAAGGTCACCCTGAAGAATTTCAGGAGTTCTGGTTAGATCTTGAGCAGCCTTTTAGATTTTTCCACTCACTTATTTTGTAAGGCACATTATAATACAAGCCTCAAAAAAACCCCCAAAACAACAAGCAAAAAACAAACCACACCTCCATACAGTTGGAGGGGTTACAGCAATTTATAATTGACAACAAAATACTTCAGAAATTATATGTGCCTCTGAGATATAAAAAGAGTGTGCCCTTTAAAAGTGGCTTCTGCCTTCACAAGCCACCTGGCCAGGTGCCATTTTGCCACCTGCCTTGGTGACATTTGCTTCGTGAAAGATCCTGCTCTGCATTTGAACTCAGCAAAGCCTCTAGGAAAGGCACTGCCAGCTACAGTGGAAGCTGCTCCCCGGGAAAGACAGTTGCTATTTCATTTTTCAGGAACCTGGGGTTAGATTAATCCCTGGCAGAATTCCACAGCCGTCAGCGGGGACGCCCCAGGGGTGACTGTCTGATCCCATGTATGGGGCAGTTCATTCACATCCCAGGGTTTGTTTATTTAAGCCTGGTGTTCTGGAGTGCAGAGCAAACGAAAGCACTTGTTTTGCAAGTGCTGTGTTTCACATCTGTGGTTTTTCACTGATGCAGCAAAGAAATAATGGTCCCTTACTGAGACTTCTGTTTTCTGGGATGCTGGGAAGTTTGTATCTCATTTTTGTCTCTGATTTTTTGTGCTTTTTGTTGAAAGAGTGTGTTGGATATATATTTGCAAACTTGATGGGAATGCACTAAATCTTCAGACAATGAGCTCAGTATAGGATTGCCTCAATCTGCATACTTGAAAACTCAGCCCTGAGACAGAGGTGGATTCACCTTAGACTGAGGTGTTCTGAGCTTTGGGAAAATTGAATTTGTGCCTAAAATTTAGTTGCAGGACTGCTCGTCACACCAGGCAGGAGGTTGAGAAGTTGTTTTGCACTTCAGGAATGATCTGGGAATCAAATCTTTTATCCCAGGGAAATAGTGGAGGCACCATCGCTGAGAGTGTTCAGAAACAGAGTAGATGTGGCACTACATGATATGGTTTAGTGGGCAAGGTGACTTTTGGGTGAAGGTTGGACTTGGTCTTTTCCAGTCTTTTCCAAAGGTCTTTTCCTCTTTTCCAGAGGTCTTTTCCAACTTTAATGATTCAATGATCTCCGTTCAGTTTGTGATGCAGACCAGTGCTGATGATCAGAGCTTAAATTGAGTTTACACGATGGAACCAAGTGCAGAGCTGCTTTGTGAGAGCCAGTGTTGGGTCATGGGGTGGAATTTCAGCCAGTCAGTGCTGACTGCAGGATCCTGTGTCCAGGAAGCTGCACCTCAAGTCAGTCTAGTGAGTGTAGTTTATGTAGAAACTCTGGCAGCCATTTCTCCATGTACAGGGTGGTCAAGGGAGATTTTTGTTATAATCTCACAGCCCTGATATTTGTTCTTTCCCCAGTAAACATTCTCTCATTTCCTGAGGTGAATATCACACAATCAGCAATCACTGTTCCTTTCTTTTCCTTCTCTCCTGCTTTCCATAACATTGGAGCTTATTTGCCAGTTTTAATCTCCCCTGAAGGTGTGGCGCAAGCCTCAGATATCCTGGAGTTCCTGCCTGTGTAAATCAAAGCTGAGCAGGGGGAATAAACCTGAATTAGTCCTCTCATTTAGGGAAAAAATACTCTTTAGCACGTGTCACCTTCCAGGCTATCAGCTGCATGTTCTTTTCCAGCTGTGTGAGAGGAGGGAAATGCTGGGATTTTTGGAAATAGGAGCAGGGTCTTTAGACAGGGGTCACAGGTCTGCTGCTTTTTTTCTCTTATTCCTTGAGCTTCAGCATTTGAAGTGTAAACATTTGCAGAGGGTAATTGTGATATAGAATTACCTGAGTAAGCATCCAAGACTTCTGCAGGGCTGTATGAAAGTAAAACTGTCTCTGAGAGATAAATAAGTCTGGCTAAGACTCTTTCCAGCTCTCTGGAAGAGAGATAACCCTCTGCAAGCCTCAGAGATACCCATTCTTTTACTCATCACCATTTTAAGGTACTGTGAAGGAAGAGGAATTAAAGCATTGGGGAAAGTTTGCTTCGTTGAAATCCAACCCTGTGTGATGGTTGCAGGTCTGCTGAACCTTAATCCCAAAGTGCACTCAGCTTTTGCGGGGTTTGAAGCAAACCTGTCTCATTTTGCAGTGCCTTGGGACAGATGATAAACAAGGTGGTTGGGATGAGTTTCACCCGATTAGAAGTGGGTATTTATGGTGTTGGAGTCTGCATTAGAGATCTCCTCAACACAGCTGATGGAGTCGAGGGTGGAAATTACATTTTTTGGGGTAGATGTCTGTATTTAATAACATGAACTGCCCTCACTGCAAGGATTTTGTGTTCTCCCTCTTGACAGAGAATGGCCAAGTGTACGTGCAGAAGAAGCCCACCATGTACCCGCCCTGGAACAGCACTTTTGATGCCCACATCAACAACGGGAGGGTCATGCACATCGTGGTCAAGGACAAAAGCGCTGAAATGGTCTCAGAGACCACGGTGGAGCTCAAGGTGCTGGCGGAGAGGTGCAAAAAGAGCAACGGGAAGACAGAGATATGGGTGAGAGTCACTATCTTCTCCTGCAGGATGTGCTGGGGAGCTGCTGCAGGGTAAGGGGATGCCTTGTGTCCGTGCCAGGATGTGGCTGTCACCAGCAGAACAGCAGGGACTGGCAGCCACCCAAGGAAAAATGCTTTGAGACTACTTGGGTGTGACTTGAGGGAGAGACTTGTCAGAAGAGAAGAGCTCTGCACTTTTATTGTACCTGCTGCTGCTGTGTTGAAATGTGCCCTGTGCTAGTGAGGATCCTGCTTCAGGTGAGCTGTGCTCAGTCTTTGTGAGGAGACCCACTGGGAACAAATGGTAATATGAGTGGCTGAACATGAGTTATTTTATGCTCTCTGGGGAAACAGCTTTAAAAATTTAATCTGATGTCAAGTAGCTGATTCACAGCCACCTGAGTTCAGAGTTATGTCAGAGCAACTCCTTAAAAATCACTGAAGCTATGGTGGAGTAGATTCGAACAGAATTCGAACAGCCTTCACAAGAATGCTAAATGCAAGGTTGTGTTCCCTGGTAGTCCAAGCAAGAAAGATCTTGACAGAAGTTTTTAAAATGTAGTATCCAGATCATACATAGTCCAGTGGATTCAGGTTTCTGAAGGCACATATGGATGACAAGTCAGGTAGGTGGGAATTGCCAAGTCCAAAGGCAAGGCCCCCAAAAAATGCCTGAATAAGCTTGTAGCATCACTCATGTTGACTGTAAAGAAGTTAGACTTGCAGAACTGAGTGCCTAGAAGATTTCAGCATCAGCTGTCTGAAGCTGACTGGGTTTTCTGAAGTGCTCCCACTTTCCTCTTGCAGGATCCATTGGGAACAAGTTTTCTCTATAGATAGTCCTGGTGCTAATCTGTTGTCTAAAAACCTGCCTACATCTTCTGTGGTTTAATCACATTCATCTCTCCTATCATGCTGCTCTGCATGTTTGATATGAAGTGATCAACCCTCCTCTCTCTGCAGTTGCTCCTATCCTGCCTTGTTACCTCACATGGGTATGAGCAACCCAAAAATTAGCATTCATTGCTATTCATCAGTTCCCACTGGGAAAAGGAGATTGCTTGAAAGTCATCTGAAATGATTTTTCCTTCTTTGAATGGCTGTTTAATGGACTTCTTCTCTTGTTTTTCACTTATCTCCACCAGCTAGAACTGAAACCTCAAGGGCGAATGCTGATGAATGCAAGATACTTCCTGGAAATAAGTGGCAAGTGATTTTGTTTTTTAATTTATAGCTCTGATTTCTGGGCTGTGGGGCAGATGTGGTGTCTTCACTAAATGCAGTGCCTATGTTGTTACTGATTGATCCATAACAACAAACATAACAGTTTGAAATGAAAACTCCAGAAAAGTAATTTTTATTGTGTGGTAGGAATGAATACTGACTATCCTTCTGTGATTTGCAAGGCAGATTTTTGGCTGGTTTACCACTAAATGGCAAATATTCTCATTATGCTAAACAGGACAGAACAGATACATAAGAAGCCAGCTCCCTTTGAAATCATTGTACTCTGTGTACTACAAGAAACACATTGAGAGGCTGGAGGGTGTCCAGGGCAGGGAACAGAGCTGGGAAGGGTCTGGAGCCCCAGGAGAGGCTGAGGGAGCTGGGAAAGGAGCTCAGCCTGGAGAAAAGGAGGCTCGGGGGGGACCCTGTGGCTCTGCACAAGTCCCTGACAGGAGAGGACAGCCAGGGGGGTCGGGGTGTGCTCAGAGGGAACAGGGACAGGAGGAGAGGGAACAACCTCAGGCTGGGCCAGGGGAGTTTAGGTTGGATATTAGGGAAAATTCCTCATGGAAAGGGCTGCATTTTGCTTTGTTGAAGAACTGAGTTGAATCCAAACGCTTGGTCTTGTACTCCCATTTTCATTGCCAAAATTCTCATACCCTCAGGTGTAGGGTGAAGCTGTGAGGTGCAGGTATCTGGAAGGATTTTCCATTTATAGAAACACAGAAGCACTGAAAGCAGCCATGGCCATGCTGATATTTTCTGAACCATCCCTACCTTTAATACAGATTGGACTGCTGTTGTCTCCTTGTGTGCTATAAGGTGTCAGAGGGGCCAAAGCATGGAAAATGCAAGTTATGCTTCTGTTTCAAATACCAAGATCAGCATCAGCTCACACAGAGGGGCAGTTCCCACAGATTACCTGTGTGACTCGCTGTGCAATGCAGGAGTGAAACAAAGCAGAGATTGATTTCCTGTGTGAATATCAGATTTGTAGGCACAGGGGTGTAGAACTGCATGAGTGCATGGGAAGTCAGAATCGGTTTGTTTGCTGTTCCAAAAAGTTTAAAGGTGAGCTGTGAATAATAGCTAGGGCACAGCAAACAGCAAAGCAATTATTGGCATGGAAAAATAACAACAAGAATATCCTAGAGACCTAAATATCTGCTTATTGACACACAATGTATATGGACACAGAAAGGATTCCATTAAATACCTATATATATATATATATTCACATGTGTTTGTGTCCATATATCAGTAATTATTAATTTTTATGTAATTTCATCTTTTTTAGGCATGCGTCTTTGGTGCCATACAAAGTTAAAGTTTAATGTTTAAATTATCTCTCCCTGGGAAATTTTTGTTCTACATTTTAAAAGCAGCATTATGAATAGTCAAGGGAGCTCAGAGTCCCAAGTCTAAAGTCATTTTAGTGTAGGAATGGTGGATAAAAACCATCCAAATGAGACTGTGTGGGTTTCATAACATTATATTTTTTAAGTAGTCATTCCCATGAGTGAATCATCAGCTCCAGTAGTATTTGGGCAACTGCGTTTTCTCAAGGCACCTGATCTGGACAGGGTACACTTAAATATCTTTCCTCTCCTCCCCAGATGCAAAGGACCTGGCTGACTGTGAGACTGAAGGCTTCTTCTCCTTGCACCAGCGCAGGGGAGCCATCAAACAGGCCAAAATCCACAATGTCAAGTGTCACGAGTTCACAGCCACCTTCTTTCCACAACCCACCTTCTGCTCTGTGTGTCACGAGTTTGTGTGGTAATGAAAATGCATCAATGCTGCTTCTCCTTTTAACTCTAGGAACCAGTTCTGGAGTCTGTGTGGCACTTGGGAACATGGTTTAGTGTTGGACTTGGCAGATCTGGTTTAGTGGTTGGACTCGATGATTTTAGAGGTCATTCCCAACCTAAAGATTCTGTGATTCCCTGATGAATATCTGTGCTCTTGCTGTAGGACCCTTGGCATCTTATGTGTAGAGTTGTTGCACCAATTCAAGGATGTGGTTTGCAGTTGTAATCCCAACTGTGAAAATTCCCTTCATTTTTTAATTAATTATTTACAAATATTTTGGGGTTTGGCCAAATGTGCAGGCATTTCTCATCAGTCCAGTTTTGCTGTTTGGATATTGTGAAACTCAGAATGTGAATGTGTGCTGGAAAGGCAGTGAGAACAGAGAATCACTTCACCACTAGACTGAATGAAGATAATGAAATTAAATAAGCTCTACAAAGAGTGATAAAAAGCAAAGCAATTTTATTCTCTTTCTTTCATAAATGTTGCTCTCCTTTCTTCTGCTGAGACATTCAGACAACACAGAATTAAACCATTTCTCTGTTTATTTCAGGGGTCTGAATAAACAAGGCTATCAATGCAGACGTAAGAAACTTTTTTTTTATTTTCTTATTGTCATTATTTACTTAATCTTTTCTTCAGGAATTTCTTTATTAACGTCCTGACACATTTGCTCTTGCAGAATGTAACGCTGCCATTCATAAGAAGTGTATTGATAAAGTAATAGCCAAGTGTACAGGATCAGCAATCAATAGCAGGGAAACAATGGTAGGTGGTATTATTATTATTATTATTATTGCTGTTGTTATTATTATTATTAATTATTATGCTCACTTTAAAAAATACTGAGTGCCATTCAGATCTTTTCTACATCACTGCAAAGCAACTTCTGACAAAGCAGAAAGTCCTGCTGAACTAAGAACTCTATGATCTGATCTGTGCCCTTTGTTTTTTATGTTCCCAGTGATTTCATTACCTCCTCCTTAAGATTTACTCAAATGCAGCTGCAGAATAAGCAGTTGCTGAATCAGAACTGACATTCTTCTAATGCATAAAGTATAACTCAGAGGGAAGTATGGACGTGAGGTGGAGATTTACTGGAGACAACTCTTCACTATCCAGTGTTAGGCCAGACATCAGGCTGTTTTCAGATTTGTGAATGAACATCCCATTCTGTGTTATCTGAAGCAGTCAGTGGGAGATCTGACATCTCCACTGTTATTCGCTTTATTTTTCTCATATCAGTTTAGAATAAACTTTGCTTTTTGGTAAGCAAAACCAGAACTTAAATTCATGATAGGACTATTCCCTTTCCCTTGTGTCCTACAACTTCTGTTTACTCTCAGTCCCATCCTGGCTCCTGTTCTCCTACAATTTTTAGAGGTGAGACTCCTCTCACTTCTCTTCTGACATCTCCAGGGTAGATGTAACCAACTTTGTCATCACCTTTCATACCAAAATAATTAAAACAGGCTCTTCCAAGGAGTGAATCATGACAACAAATGTAGCCTTCCATTGCAGGATGAGGTGAATAATTTTTAAAGGTACCAATGTTTTCCCTCTGAGTGTTAGGGGAGCCTGGGTATGTAAAGGCACAAGAGGTTCTTTGGTCAAGGCCAGGGATGAAATGACCCAATTCCCTCTGAACTGCAGTTATTATGTATCAAAATTTGGATTTGTGTGCCTGATAGAGAGTTTCTGCTTGGCAGTCATACCCAAGGATCAGAGGCACATAGAAAATCCAACTTCTGTGGTATGTGTTTTGTTTTCCACGCGGGGCTGAGGTGGGAATGAGGAGTGGATTTTCAGCCTGGCTTTTGTCTTGCAGTTCCACAAGGAGAGGTTCAAGATTGACATGCCCCATCGCTTCAAGGTCTACAACTACAAGAGCCCCACCTTCTGTGAGCACTGTGGCACCCTCCTCTGGGGCCTGGCACGGCAGGGGCTGAAGTGTGACGGTGAGTCCCTGGTGAACGTGGCACCAGCTGAGCACCGGAGGGGTTGTTGTCTTTGAGGGGTGGCAGTCTGAAAATCCAAATTTCATTTATCACCCTTCTTTGCAAAGCCAGTATAAGATGGCACCCAGGAGGGTGAAGGAGTGGTCTACAGGACTATCCTTCAATGAAGATCATTCTTCAAGAGTGAGGACAACTGTCCATGTACACAGAGGTATTTGATCCACAAGCACGATGAGTTGCTTCCCAAAGAGGCAAAGAACATCACAGTGACACTGTTGATCTTCCCAAATCACTCCCAGTATCAATTTGCAAGCTCTATTTCCACTATCAGACCTAAGACACCTCACTATCTTCATAATCCTACACCAATGGAGGATCCTGTTCTGCAATTACAGTTTATCTCTGAGATAATGGACTGAAGAGTTTTGGTAGCCTCTACCTGCAAAGGCTGATGGACGTGGAAATGCAACCTCTGTCCAGAAGAAAACGAAAAAATAGTCTCCACAGAGAACAAAAAAATTGCCTAAACGCCACTTCAAGACACATTTGAATTCTTTAAGTGGCTAAATTCTGCCGCTGGCCAACATCAGTGCATGTTCCTGCCCAAGCCTTTACAGCCTTCGCTGTCCTGACACCTCCTGTTCTTTCTTTCAGCGTGTGGCATGAACGTCCACCACAAGTGCCAGACAAAAGTAGCAAATCTATGTGGAGTTAACCAGAAACTAATGGCTGAAGCTCTGGCAATGATAGAGAGCACTCAGCAGGTAAACAGTTTAACCATTTTGAGATGCTCTTCTCATAAGCAAAGACCTCTTCTAGATCTTGGCTTTTGTGAGTCACACTCAAGAAGCCACTGTGCTGTTTGTAAGCTCGGCACATGATTTTTGGCTCAAAAGTTTTCTGTTTTCTGTGCCCCAGGCTCGCTGCCAGCGCGACAGTGAGCAGATATCCAGGGATGGACCTCTGGAAATCGGCTTCCCTGTTCCTGTGAAGGATGTGACACCACTTCAGGCCTTGCCAGCATCTACAACAGGAAAAAAAGGTAATTCCTCCTAGTGATGCGGGGCAGCAGCTTTGTTGTGGTTTGGTTGGTACGTGGTTAGTTGGAGGTGACATAAGTGGGGAATTTATTATCTAGTGAATTGTTAATGAAACTGCCCCAGCCTAGAGCAAGACAGACTCTTTTTGATCCCAGAATATCAATGACTCTTCCCAGCCATATCCCTTGGACATGGCAGAAACCCTGGATCCCAGCCTGGTTCCTTCTCTAGAAACCTGCACTTCCCCCATGCCATCCCAGCCTCTGGTGACATGAGACACCAACCACCACTCCTTCAGTTAGCCCCTGAAAACTCTTTTTGCTGTTTTTGCTTGAGCACACCTCACCCCTCCACCAGCAATAATGTGCTATGCCCTGCTTGGTCCTCATAGATTTAAAAATTTGGTTACTTTACAGAGAAACCAAGCTCTAAATGGGATATTTGAAATCCTTCTGATCACCATGGCAAATTTTATTTCAAATTTTCTGGTGGAGGTTGACTTCCAGTAGCTTTGAAAACCATTGATAGATCCCCACTTCACTCACCCAGGAGCTGATCTAGGTGTCACAGGCCTCTGTGCTACAAGAACAGATCTTAGGAGGGTAAATGAGAGACTCCACCCTTTGGCCCCCAAGGAGAAATGAATGATGTACCCATCTGGGTTTATTTTTGTTCTGTTCTACAAGTAGAACTGGCTATGCTGATGTGAACCAGTAAAGTCCCCTTCAGTAGATGGGGGAAACCTTCAGTAAAGAAGGTTCCAAAACAGTTACAGCAATGGGATAAATCCAGTGAGGGACAAAATCTCTTATAAGCTCTTATAAATCCAAGTTAGGGAAGTATTGAGAAAACTCTGAGTGATTCCACCCCAGGCTGGCTGGAATGGTTGATCTGGAATGTTTCACATCCAGAACAGGAACACAATATGAAAATACCATCCCACCTTTACTTGTAGCTTTGCCTGGGGTTTTGAAAAGATTTTGAAAAAATCAGAACATAATAATGGCAAGCAGCAAGAAGGACTTGAGAAGATATGTGGCCAGAAATTAAGGGTTTGGTGCCACAAAACAGAAAGGCAGACAAAGGAGTTTGTAAAGTGCTTTCTAAACAAGAAAAAAAGCCACTGAAGAAGATAGAATTTCCACTGGAGTAAAGTTTCCTCTGGAGAGAAAACAATGTAGGAGCAGAGCCAATCTACTTAGTCATGGCCACCACACTTCCATTTGTTTGAAATACCCTTTTAAACCTCTAAGCACAATACCTGTGAGTGTTCTGAGGATTTCCAGCTCCTGCCCAGGAGTGGAAATTTATTTGAGTGCTTTGATGTGTGTTGCAGAGCCACAAGGCATCTCCTGGGAGACTCCAGTGGAGGGCACAGTGAAGGGGGAGTCTCTCATAGAGTCAGACTTGGGAGAACAGTCCCAGGAGCAGCAGGAGCACCAAGTGCAATTAAAACTGACCATTGAAGATTTTGTCCTGCACAAGATGCTGGGGAAGGGCAGTTTCGGGAAGGTAAGTGTTGGGACCAGGGCACCACTGCATGCATTTGCATGTTGCGTGTTGCTTTGTGTGGCACTAAATAACATCTGGTTTGAAGGGACTCATAGGAAAAAACATGGAACCATTTAGGTTGGAAAATACCTCCAAGGTTACTGCATCCACCTGCTAACCCAGCACTGCCCAGTGCACCACTAAACCATGTCCCCAAGTGCCACATCCACGCTTTTTGAATGCTTTCAGGCATGGTGAGTCCACCAGTCCCCTAGGCAGCCTCTTCCAGTGCCTGACCACTCTTTCAGTGAAGAAGTTTTTTCTAATATCCCATCTCAACCTCCTCTGGAACAACTTGAGGCTGTTTCCTCTTGTCCTGTTTCTCGTTCCCTGCAAGCAGAGCCCGACCCCCTCCTGGCTGCCCTCTCCTGTCAGGGAGTTGTGCAGAGCCACAAGGTGCCCCCTGAGCCTCCTTTTCTCCAGGCTGAGCTCCTTTCCCAGCTCCCTCAGCCCTCCTGGTGCTCCAGGCCCTTCCCCAGCTCTGTTCTCTTCCCTGAACACCCTCCAGCACCTCAGTGTCTTTCTTTAGTGATGGACCCAAAACTGAATACATGATTTGAGATGTGGCCTCACCAGTGCCCAGTACAGGTCACTGCCCTGAACCTGCTGCCACACTATGGCTGATAAACCTCCAAGTCTTCCAAGAATCCTTGCTCTGGCATGATTGAATCCTTAATTCCATCTTCTCCTTGCCTTATCCTTCTCTTGTTGTTGTCTCGTGTCTGCCCATGACAGGACAGGAATGCCCCAAGGAGAGCTTCAACTTCCTCTTCTCTGCAGGTTGATGGGTCCTGGGCATCCACAGAGAGCTGGCAGGACAGGTCTCTGCTGTCCCTCTTTGTGGGGAGGTGGAAGCATGAGCTGAGAAGCTGAGTGTAGATCACCTCTGCTCTCCGGAGCAGCAGGTCCCCAGCTGGGAACAGTAACTGCTCTTTACCAGCTCTGATCTGTGCTGGAGCCTGAAGGAAATCTTGCAAGAGCCAAGAATTTGTGCTTCTGAAACAAGAACCACCTGTTTTCAGTGGATTCTTTAATCCTGATTGATGAATTGTGGATTGTTCCTCCTCGTTGCAGATATCCCCTGGAAGGGGACTCACGTTACTCAGTGCCAGCGCAAAGCTGTGTGAAATAATTTCAGAGGGACTTCACTATTGTATTTTTACATACAATTTCACAGCCAATAAGGAGAAGGAGTATCATTATGGATCACATTCGTCACATCCCACATCTTTCCAAAGGGGAAACTATGCCTTGCCAAAGGGCTGCTTTTTGCCTGCTAAATTATCTGAAGCAATTGCTGCAGCCAGTTCCTGAAGTGGTGAAATATTTCCTGTGTTGACTTTTCATGAAAATCATAGCCATAAAATGGTTTGTCTTGGAAGGGACCTTAAAGATCATCTAGTTCCAAGTCAGGGATATTTTCCGCGACAAAGTGTTGTATCTACTTGTCATGTCCACAGTTTGCATGGGAACCAGAGCTGAGGCATCTTGACCTAAGCCAGAATACCCCAAAATCCACCTTCCAGACTAACCTGGACTCAAGAACATTTTTATTGGAAGGAAGGGACCTCTAGAGATCTTCTCATTTAAACCATCCCTCACAATAGTTCTAACACGATGAGGTTGTTCAGGTGTTTGAATGCCTCCACTGAAGCAGATTCTGTATCTTGTTTCAGCCCTCTTGCTGACAGGGGCTCTCCAAGCCTGCAAGCTTCTGCATCTCTCCAAAGTGCACATTGTGGGTGCGGAGAGGATGGGCCATTTTGTGTCTTTCTGCAACAAAAAACTCACCCACAAGTTTCCTGTGTTGCTGTCGCTCCTGGTGCCCTCATTTGCTTGGAGCGAGGTTCACTTCCCCATTGAGGGGTCAGGGTGTGCAGATCTCGGTGCCTGATGGGTCTCTCCAACTCTGCACGGTTCTGGGAGGTCAGGAGCCAGATCCATGAGGATGTGTCCCACCACCACCTCTGTGTGAAGTCTGGCATTGCCTGCCTGCTCTTTGGAAGCCACGTTAAATGCAGCACATTCCCCAGTTTCCCCAGGAGAGCAGTGCCCAGCACAAAAACAAGGGTAAAAAGGGTGCCTGCAGCATCAGCACTGTGAGCATTTCTGGTCATTCAGTGCAGAGACAGAGGCAGGCTCTAGGCTCTGCTCTCTGTCTGGTGCTACAAAGTGAAATGCAGCAGTAGCCAAATGGGTAAATAAAACTTTTGTCAGGGCTAAAACTTGTCGGAGCTTACTCAGTAAATAGTGTCTGGTAGAGAACTTCAAAGACCTCTTTGATGAATCTTACACATTTATTCAGTCTATTGAAACAGGGTCAGCAGGCTGTTAGTGTGAAGATCAGGACTGTCACTGCCTTCCAGCAGGGACTTCTTTGCTCTGTGGTCTCTACAACACCTTTCTCTTCTGCTCCAGGTCTCATTTCCCCTGCCTATAAAAATAGAGGTTGTAACTCCTCTGGGATGTCTTCTCCCATTCTCAGAGAAGAACTTCTGCAAAACCATGGGGGACCCACATTGTTTGTTCAGACCTGCTAACTGGGAGGAAGGAGAGAAAGACATCTGATATAAAATACAGTCTAACTACTGCTGGACATAATTTTCCAGCTGCTGAGGATCTGGTGCAGGGCATTTGCATTTCAAATGCTGACGAAGCAATATTCTGTGTTTTGTTATTTGAAGTCAGAAAACAGGAAATGTATCTCAGGAGCATTTGCATGAGGATGGTTTCTGTTATCAAAGGTGTTTAGCTCTCTGGCATGTCCTGTCCACTTGGGCATGTAGGACCCTGCTCCTGTAATTGCCAAGAACTTCTCATCCTTCTACAGGGCTCAACTTCAGGAAACTATTCTGGGTGTGGGGAGAAAACTCAAAGCCTACAAAGCCTTTAATGGCAGAATGGGGGGTTAAGAATTAAGGTTTTTAAGGTTTTTAATTTTACCCCAGTAAATTCCCAAGACCTCAACTCCCACCATCGCATGGCTGTTCTGAGAGGAGATAAACCCTCTTTCTGAGCAGTTGTTT
The DNA here is from genome assembly GCA_013400515.1 of Erpornis zantholeuca. NCBI lineage: Eukaryota > Metazoa > Chordata > Aves > Passeriformes > Timaliidae > Erpornis > Erpornis zantholeuca. The sequence continues at coordinate 491,366 of VZTN01012369.1, forward strand.
CCACCTTAGGTGTTCCTGGCCGAGCTGAAGAGCACAGACCAGTATTTTGCTGTGAAAGCCCTGAAGAAGGACGTAGTGCTGATGGATGATGACGTTGAGTGTACGATGGTGGAGAAAAGAGTCCTCTCCTTGGCTTGGGAGCACCCATTCCTGACTCATGTCTTCTGCACGTTCCAGACCAAGGTAAGACAAGGATCAGCCACTTTCTTCCACAGGCTGAGAATGCTTTACTGAAATGCAGACACTTGGTGAAGGGCTTCAGCCTTCTGGGGTATACTTTGGACATGAAGTGGTGCCAAGGGAAGGTTAAGCATTTGGGAAGTGGCTCTAAAATTTTGATCTGCTTACCCCACATTAATCTGGGGGTGGGATGGTGTATTTGAGGATTATGGCATCCAAGACTCATTGGGGTAAAATCTGCTGTTAAAATGTGCATCCTGGTACCCTGGGCTGAGGATGTGCAAAGGTCACACCCACATTCCAGGTAAGGATGTGCCCACACTGATGTGTTATCTGAGCCTCTTGGACCATGGAGCGTTGTGCTGCAGCTAGCCCGGATCCAAGCCAACTCAAGAATCTCTGGTTTTGGAGAATAAACATGCTTCCACTCACTTCTTTGCCCCAGTTACTGTTAAATGGCATCAGGCACTGGTGGTTCTGCAGTTGGGAGGGGCAGCACAGAGCAAAACCTGAAACCTCACTTGCAACTCCAAACCAAAACTGCAGTGACGTTTAAGTAACACACATATTTTCACGGCCCTACATGCCAACATCCACCAGCTGCTCAGCTTTCCAGAGCTTTTCCTACAGCCACAACCATTAGTCTTAACACCAAAGCACACACAAGGCATAGAAAGAAACAATGGAAGTTTGAGGGTTAGTCTCGTCTGTCCAACCTACTCAAATCATTCCTGAGAGATGATTGATATCTCTCAGCTCAAATTCAGAGCAGCACTGTCCCGTGGATGCTTGTTCAGGGTTTTTTTAGGATGCTCCCAGTCCCTGCTCAGCCCCAGGATTCAGTGGCACAAGCCACTGCTCAGTGTGAGGTTAGGACCTGCTCAGTGAGAGACTCTTCTGCAGGGTCAGGAGAAACATATACAACCCCTGTGGTATATCCCAGTCATCTGTGGGATGTGGCACCTGTTTAAAGACAGGTGAAATTTATACCAGGGAATGTCTGGGAACTGCTGTAGGTGATGTGACACTGAACCCAGGCATTCATGTTTAACCCCTTTGGGACTGACAGTGAGGATAGTATGTCCTGGGAATGGATCTTTAACTGGCAAGGAAAGGAATTAACTCCCTTCTTGAGGGGAGCTGGTTTTCAGAGGAAAATATAAATGTCGCAATTCCAAAAGCAAAGAAAATCAAGATTTAATTGAAGAGATAAAGCATTCACAACAGTCACAGCTCTGTGAGGGGGCCTTTATTCCAGGGAATGCTGCCTGTATCTCCAGAGGGATGCTGACTAAGGCCAGCAGCTGAACCGTGCTGCCTGTGTTCCAGGCTGGTCCAGCCTGCTCTGGAAGCTGTAGGTCAGGTTCAGGATGGACAGAGCAGGGACAGTCTGCAGCTCTGGGTTCAGGCCTGCAAGTGTCCACTTCCCTCATGAGACCACGGCAAAAAGAGGAGAGACCAAATGGAGTCGTGTCAGGATCCAGGAGGGATTTACTGACTGTTTAAGGGAGTGCTTCCAGCCATGGAAAATCCAAAGGATGGAAAAGCAATGAGTGCCTGAAAAATTCATAATGCCAGGCTCAAAAACCCTGACAATTTTTTTCTACACTTACGGGCAGCAGCACAGGATTGCCCTCCTGTCATGGAGAAATAATCTCCATCCATCCCATCCCAAGCCCTCACTGCCACTTAAAGCTGTGTGATCTGCCCATCTTGCCCCCAAGTTCACAAAAAGAGAAGCTGGAATGGCTCTGCCCAGGCCTCTGGGTTGTGATTGATTTTCAGCTCCTGTGTGTTTCTCCTCTGACCTTCGCAAGCCAGCAGCCATCACTCAGTGCCTGGAGGTCACCCAGAGCCAGGGAGCTGTGAGAAGCCATGGATGGTCTTTTGTGGCTCAAAGGACAGCGTGGTTCAGTCAGGATGTCTTTTATAGCAATCATTTTAGGAGCATGGAATGGTTTGGGTTGGAAGGGACCTTAAAGATCATCCATTTCCAACCCCTTGCCATGGGCAGAAGGCACAGCACTGCTGAGTAGAGTCCCTCTATGGATTTTAATATTGAAAATTTGACCTTTTTTTTGTTTTTTAACATTTCACTGGATAGATAAGTAGTTTCAAACAGAAACATATGTGCCAATGCCTTTCTGAATCCCTCATGCTTTGGCTTACCTGAGCTGCTCCAGGTGCTGAGTGTCTCTGCAAAGAACTGTAAAACCAGGAATATTCCTACACCAAAACAAGAATCTCAATAGTTCCCATGTTTCGAGAGGGAAAAAAAAATTATTCCTGTAATCTGTTGATAGTTCTCTGAACTCTGGGATGAGTTTCTTCCTCACCACCACCCTCACAGGTTATGAGTGACTGCTCAATTACATAAAGCTGGGCAGCCCTTCAGACAGGTTTTAGCTGGCACCAGGCACTTAATGCCCCTCTTTATTCCTGTGGAGTCAGAATGATCAGTGTTTTCAAAACTCAGAATACTTTTCTTGTTTTGCTGCATGAGAATAAATGCAAGCCCATGGTGGGGTTTCTTTTTGTCCAATCTCTTTTTGAATGTGCCTGTTTTATTTTACTGCAGTCATCTTTGTATCCAGATACTCAGCTGACATAATTACATAGTGTGAATTTTAACAATAAGCTCAGAGAGCTATTCTGCTGTATTAGATTTGAAGGGACGCTGTTATGTTAAAGAGGAGGAAAAACATGTTTATAATTCTGTGAAATCCCCAAATCAGTAATGCCAAAACAGTGACTAGCACCCCAGTGCTTATGTTTTATTCTTTTTTGCATTTCACTGATCTTCTGCCATAAAAATAGGCATTCCCTTTTTGAAGTCACTTTTATTTCTAGCTGCTTCTTTACTTCATTGACCAAGTTTTATTAACACCCTTTACCTAAATGCAAATTAAATCTTGAGGCATTTTGACTTGTAGCACAAAATAGCAACAGAGAAGTCTATCTCAACCCAAAAGAGAAGTAATCGTTACTGCAATTTAAAAAAAAAAATCACAGAAATGTTAATTTTCTGCTTTACTATTGTATTACATGTTTTCTCCTGGTGCTGAGCCTTTTTCGCATGCTCTGTTACCTTCATGGGCTTAATACAGACTGAAAAATCTTGTACACTGGCAGGAAGAAGGAAAAAAATTGTAAAATAGGAACATGCTCCTAATTTGAAAATTCTTAGGTTCTGTTTTCCATGAGTATTTTCAGATTTCTCATCAAAATACCTCCTCAGAGGCTACTTCAATTCCTGAAATTATTTTTTTCCCCAAGTGCAATTTCAGTTTCCTTCTCTCTCTGACTGGCTGTTGAGGGGCAGGACTGATTTCTTTGCCCTGGATTGGAGCATGGGGTTGGCACGTGGGCATTTCACACCCTTTGGATGTTCAGCTGTGCTGTTTGATTGTGCCATGGACTCCCTGATCAGACCTAGCTCCATCCTCCTACTGTTTTTGGAGGTGATACATCAGCACAAAAACATCTGTCCATCCTCGTAGTATGTTGAGCTTGGCAAAAATCTGATTCAAGGCCGAATTTGAACCAGCTCATGGAAAAGTTTAGGAAAGCTGTGAGGATTTTGCCTCTTGCAACCAACAGGCAGGAAAACTGGCAGGGTCTCATTCAATCCTGGCCAAAAGTTCGACTTGGTTTAGCAGAAATAGCAGCATTTCGGCAGAGCTTTGGGATTCCTACAAGGCTGTGCCAGAGAGGGTAAGAGCAGCTGTAATTATAATATCAAGTATATGAAGTTCTTGCAAGATTCTTCTAGGTGGTGTCAGCCTGTGTGGTGTGAACAGGGGGAAGGCATTGGGCAGGAAAAGAAGAGGACAGTTCACAACTGAATTGTTTTTTGTTAAGTGATAGATAATTGCCATATTCAATGCACATATTGTCATTGCCTTCCCATTGTCCAGCCTGAGGTAAATCAACCCAAGATGCATTCAGCTTTGCCTGAGATTTCTAAAAATCTGCAGTCTAGCTGCACTTTATCCTGAAAAAAAAGTAATTTTTAAAATAAAAACAATAATTTTTTTTTCCTGTTTTTCAACTGCTAAAATATTTATGTTTCACGAATTTGTCTACTTTTACTTTTTGGTCTGGTGATTTTTATTTTTTTTAAATCCACACATCTTCAGGCAAATCTTTTTCTAGCCTTGAGAAAATTGGTCCCTCTCCAAGATTCTGTTGGATGCTGATAGGGAAAACCACTTCCTCTTGCAAGACATGGGCTGATAGTACCTCAGTTTATCTGTGAGCAATGGACTCTGTCTGCTCTGAGTGTGAGTAAAGGTCTTGGGATCTCCAAGCTCAACTAGACAGAGCTGTTGCCAGCCAAGTCTCCACCTTTATCTCTGCAGAAGTATTTTATTTATGTGTATAAATACATTCCCATGCTTTGTACCAAGCAGATGGGAACACCATGCTGAGCGTCCCAAATGAGCAGCTTAACATCCAGTTAAAAATGCTGACAGTGGAAAGATTAGAATGAGGAATAAATAGTGAGATCGGGGACTGGACTGAATTATTGGGCAGCTGTAAGAAATGCTGCCACCTCCAGAAGATAGGCAGATATTACACAAGAGGGGGGGGAAATCTTTAAACCAGAGAACAGAATCAAACCTGTGATTGCTCTGGAGCAAATTCCAGTGCAGGTGAATGCCTGTAGTCACCTCCTAGCAAGGAGCAACCCTGTGTTAACTGTTCCTCGTGGCAGTAGACACAGTGAGGACTGCATTGCCCTCTTTCCCACTGGGTGGGATGCTCTGATGGGATTGCAACACTGAGTGATGAGGTGGGAAAGGCTGGGACGCTTTTGGCTGCCAACTATCCCATGAAGTAAAATAGATCCAAAGTGTGGATCAGCAACCAGACTGTGCTGAGCTGCATGAAAAGGTGAAACAAGAGTCAGCTGCAGGAACTGCATCATGTCCAGCCTTTCTCTTTTGGCCAGGGACAGCATAATTCAATGGGAATGCAGCAGGATTAGGTCACTTAATCTGGAGCCTTCTCCACATAGAGTCATTCGTTAAGATAACTGCTCTACACACAGGTAAAGCCTGTCCTGCAGCATTAATTATTCTGACATTCATCCTCCTGGAAGCCCTGGGAAAAAGAATTTTTGCTCCTCAGTAAATGGTGTTAAATTGTGCATTTGCATGTATGCAAGTGCTTTCAAAATGCAAAGAAAACAAAATCTGAAAATCTCTGCAGAAAAGTGCTCTGGAGGGCTTCCAGCTGGTTAAAGGATTTTAAGAGCCTGTTAAAGGATGTACCTTCAAAAGATGAATTTAAATTCTGCCTGCTTTACACTCATTGTTTATAAAGTTGAAAGCATCTCTGATAGTGATTATTCATTCTCACAGCAGTCACAGAAGAGCAGGAGCAGGTTGGTTTAACTCCATCCCTGCCATGTCCTGGACAGGCAGAGGGAGCAGGTGGCTCTGTGGGGAGGAGCTCAGCTCAGCACAGGCACCAAGGGATTGAAAGGGCAGAAGTTAAGTTCTTGCAATAATCCAGGCTTTCAGCACCTGGCTGGACTGGTTTTGCTGGGGAACTGTGTTATTTTGGGCAGGACACACAGCTGCCGTGTCTGTGTGTTGTACAATGTTGTGTCGTAGGGCTCTGCTCTAGGAGAACCATTTCACCCTCCCACTGGAGGGTTTGTCCTGTTCCCTGTGCTGCAATGGAGAAAGCCCCTGGAAGATGGCCTAGAAGTAGGGAATGGCAGATACATGGATGTTCTCAAGAAAACTCGTGCCAACTACATCAAGAAGTGTTTGGACAAGGCTCTCAGGCACGTGGTGTGATTCTCAGGGGTGTCCTGTGCAGGGCCAGGAGCTGGACTTTAAAGATCCTTGTTGATCCCTTCCAAATGAGAATTTCTATGATTTTATAACTACCCTGCTGCAGTATCCACCCCTGGGTGCAGGAAGTACCTTTTCAGTCCTCCTTGAGCTCTGTGGTTGTAAAAGATTGTCCTGAGCTCTGCCATGAGACCAAACTTTTTCTGTTGTGTGAGTCCAGAACTGCGACCAAAAGTTTGTCTTGAGCCTTTGCTCTCCAGGGATGCTCCCACAGGTGGTCAGAAAGTTGTCTGTGACCTGCCTGAAAGGCAGAGGCACAGGGAACTCTTTCCAAGCCTCCTGCAGAGCTGTGTGGGTCTCACCACCGAGGAACAACATTCCTGCTTGTTTGCTTAACATCCACAGGCAGGACCATTGCAGGGGATAAGGGCATGGAAGAGCCTTGAGAATGAGAGAATCACAGAATGGTTTGGGTTAGAAGGGGCCTTCAAAGGTCATCTAGTCCAACTTCTCTGCAGTGAGCAGGGACATTTTCAAGTAGATAATACCCCCTTAACCCCCCCCTTGCCTTCTCCAAGTGCTGACAGTCTCCAGAGGCTCTCAGCAGCAGGCAGGAGCCATCAGTTGACTTTCCCAGGACAAGAGGAAGTGAAGTTGGAGCCTGTCTGCAAGAGCATCCTCTGCGCCACTCTAACCCTTTGACCTCTAGCACTCTCTTGACTTTTTGGTGGTTTCAAGAATGGGGTTTTGCCACTTCCCATTTTTAATGTGTTCTATGGCTCTGTAGATCTCCGGTTTAGGAGGCTGACTCCAGTAACTTGTTGAACTTTGCCCTGCTTGGTTACACCTCACTGCTCATAATGACGTTGGGCTGATCTCAACCAGTTTTCCTCCATGAGCTATTCCAGACATCTGCACTTCTCAAGAACTGAGGGGAACTTCCAAGCCCCAGAGCAGGGAAGTCAGAGTGGTGCTGTCTATCTTTTCAATAGTGTTTATGTACCATTCAATAGCACCTGATATATCATCAACTTCAGCACAAAACATGCCTAAATTAGTATTCTCCAGCTTCATAGCTTAGGGCAGTTGAGCAACAGGGTTTGTGTATTTGGATGTAAACTAATCTGGGGGGTTGATCCACCTTTTCTGCCCTGAACGATGCTGCCAAAGTCCCCAGTTTAAAGTCAGAGTCCCTGGCTCAGTTAAACAGGTGCATCAAATGGTTGCTCAAATCCACAAGCAAGCAGAGCGTGACTGCTTATTCTGCTGAATAAATATGGATTTCAAGTTACAGTTAGAGATGTGTGATAAGGTGTAGCCAAAATCAGTGGACTTTATAGGGAGATTAAGGGATTTTCTCGTTCCCAGCTCACTAAAGCTGAGTCTGGCCCATTTCAAGACCCATTTCTTGTTCCCAGCAGGACACATGTGGTTGCTGATGTGTTGTTGGCTAAACCCCATCACCTCCCTGTGTACCTTCCCGAAGAGCATCTGTTCAAGTATTTTCCTGAATGGACTCCTGAGCTCACGTTGCTTCCAAGATTTATACATTTCTTCACTAAATTGCCCATCTTACTTTGGCCTTTTTTACTTGCTGGAACTCATTTACATGCACAGCCCCCTGCAGATGCAAAAACATCACACTGAAAACCTGCACCCATTTGGTTTAGTGACAGAATTTGTATTCTTTCCCCAGGAGGCCAGGTCTGGCTTCGAGCTTGTTGGATGACAGGTGGGGTTTCCAGTGAGTCCATTTAAATAAGAGTGCTGTAATTAAGAGGATCTGGCTAAAGAAATTGCACAAATTAGAGCAGACAGCTGTTGTTTGAAAGGAACAAGCACTTTCATGGTTTTTTAACATAGCCAGCTCTTGGCTTGCTGCCAGAGATACTTACATTAGATCTTATGGATAAAAAGTCTTCAACTGTTAAAAATATAAGTGAAAAAAACTCTATTTCCCCCGAAGTAAAATTGTAATGAGCAATAGGCAACACAGGGAAGATATTCATAAGCTTCACAGCATAGCCTAGAGATGACTGACTTGAGGTGTGTACCAAACAGAGAGAGGCTTTTGAGGGGAAAAAAATACTGCATCCATTTTATTTTATTCCTGCATTTATGCACAAAAGGTGAGAGTCCCAAAACAGAAGTTTAAACTGGGAGCACAAGTCAGCGTACAGATCCTCTTCCTCCAGAGAAAGGTGCCCTTTCTGCTTTGTAGAGACAATTCAGCATGGAAGGGATCAATCTAAACCAGCTTCTGCAGGGTTCTGGGGGTGAAGTTTTGGCTGATGAAGCTGTGAGAGGATCAGTACCATTTACATGAGCAACCTGGTCTAGTGGGAGGTGTTCCTGCCCATGGCAGGGGCTTGGAACTGAATGGTCTTTAAGGTCCCTTCCAACCCAAACGATTCTGTGATTCCACGATTCTGTATCAAGGATTGGAAAAGAAATCTCAGTGGTCAGTTCTGCTCATTACAGAGAGAGATTCCATCATTTCTATGTACCATGAGGAGAGTTTTTCACTGCCCTGGTTGAACAGTTGATGGTTGCGGGCAGCTGGGGACCAGGACATGACTCTGACATGCAAGTGCTCAGTGAGTGTCCAGAAATATGATTAATTCATTACTTATCCCACTAGCAAGTTACACAGAGCAGCGTTGAGGCTTAAAATCAAGCATGTGCTTAAAACAAATCACTATATCTGGTCTCTGATAACTTGAAAAAGTCAGCCCCATGTGCCTCCACAGAAGCTGTGCAGGAATGCAGGTGACAGCAGCTTCAAGTCACACCACTGGATGGATAACAAACTGGAATGGGGACCCTAGGAGACCTAGAATTGATTTTTGCCTTTCTACTAGTTCCCTGAGAAGCTTGTCCATCTGTCCTTCTGCTGTACAGGCACTGTAGAGTTACTGACCCCTTTCTGTGAGCCTGGAGCTCTGCTGGTAAAAATCCACAGCCCCAGCTGGTTATTAAGTGGCTTTGCAATGTTTGCTAATGGTGTTTATACAAATCAGAGGGAGGGTGAGTATGGGCTTAGGGAACCAATAAGAGAAATGAGGAATCTAAAAAGAAACTGCTTTCTTTCCAAAACCCTTGCAGTAATCTTTTCCTTCCTCTTTTTGGCTGCTTTCTGAGCAGTTTGATTTTTAAATTTTTTTTTTTAATATATATAAACTTTTACCTTGCTCTTCACCACCCCTTATTTTTGTCTCATTCTCTAGGAAAACCTCTTTTTTGTGATGGAATACCTCAACGGAGGAGACCTCATGTTCCATATCCAGAGCTGCCATAAGTTCGACCTTCCCAGAGCAACGTAAGATGTTTGTCATTGCCTTTGGGCCTGCAGGGTGCACACGAGACAGAAGCAAACTGGGAACTTGATTTTATGCCCAGCTCTGATACTGCCCTGTAGAGGAAACCTTGGGCAGATTATTTGACCCCTCTTCACCTGGCCCAGCTGCAAAATGGGGATGCTACTTGTTCTGGAAGCAAAGTCACTGTTTATCCCAGCTGTCTCCAAACTCAACAAAGACATACAGGTCATCCTCCCAGCTCAGTGAAGGACTTGGAGGGAGTCACTTCCCATCCTCTTTTCCCTGCCAGAGAAGCCTTTTAGACTCCACCCATGCAGTTGATTTCACTCAGAAATGACCTTGCTTCTTTACAACACTCTGTAGCCAAGTTTCAGGACCTGCTTAAGCTGAGGTTCCCAGCCCAGTGGTCAGAGGTGAAGCTGTTGTTTGTTAGAAGTAATGGGATTTTCCCTTTTTCCCCTTTAAACTTCAAGGGGCTGGGGGGGAAAGCTATCAAAAGCACAAAAGGTAAATTTAAACAAAAAATTAATACACCAAAGGAGAATGAAAAATGTATTTAGCTTTGATTAAAGTAAATAGAAGAATTAGAATAAACGAAAGGTGCTTTTAATCCTTCTGCAAGCAAAAGTTGTTGCGAAAGTCAATATTGGAACTATTATAGGAATTACTTTTTATTTAATAATTTAATAAAAAAACCCCCACACTGTCATTTAAATCAGTGATGATTTTTTTCAAAAGCATTTGAATGTCCAGAATTAAGGGCCAATGCACTGAAGACTGAGGGAGCAGAGCTGTGCCACACTGGAGTGGGATATGATCCTCTGGTTTCATTCCCTTCTGGGAGAGCACTTTCATTCTTCACACAGATGCTGCCTCTTTGCAGCAAGATGTGGTGGTGTCCTTTGGGTAAAAATGTCCTGAGAGCAAAGACTTCAAGCTCAAGAAACCTCCAGAGAAAGGCCACCAAGCTGCTGGATAGCCCAAATTATGGATGAGCTTTCAAAATTAGAAACAATTTCTTCACTGAAAACATGATCAGGCACTGGAACAGACTGTTCAGGGAAGTGGTGGAATCACTGTCCCTGTAAGTGTTCAAGAAATGTGGATGTGGCACTTGGGGACAGGGTTTAGTGGTGGCTTTGGCAGGGCTGGGTGAGTGGTTGGACTCGATGATCACAGAGGGATTTTCCACCCTAAATGATTCCAGAACTCTGGGATTCTATGAAAAGAAGGTTGTAAATCTGAGCAGGGAAGAGGGCAGCTTGACAGGCCAGGGAGTCTGTCTGTGGTCCCCATCCCAGACTCCCACCTGCTTTTAAGGATCTCACATCACCCATCAGTAAAGCACAGTCACCCCAAGACTTCTGGAGACACTCCAGACCTTCAGGGAACCTGATGAAATTTTGGCTCTTGTGGAGACAAAATTTCCATCTCTTTGGGTCCAGTTGAAAACACCTTTTGGAAGCTCCTGCTCTAACTTGTGCCTTCTGTCATTCAGGTTTTATGCTGCTGAAATCATTTGTGGGCTCCAGTTCCTCCATTCCAAGGGCATAATATACAGGTAATTTTACTCTTTAGTGTAATTAATATGCTAAGTGCTAAACCTTTTCTGCTTTTCCCTGCAAGCACTAATGGTAACAGAGACATTGTTTCTTGGCTATACTTACTGGCATTGAATTTTTCTGCAGACTTCCCTTTTACAGAGTTTGGATGTTTTAATTTGAAAAGGTAGTATAGAAAAGGCAGTTTTGATCCCTCTTTCAGAACTCAGTTCTGTTTGAATTAACATTAAAAAACACCCCTGAGTGCATTTACATGGAGTCATCCATACACCTCCTAGCATAGGCATCCTGTTTAAGCTTTCAACATATCAAGGTGTATAAGGTCAAGTTAGACACATGGAATTTGGTACATCTACTATGCTGGCTACCTTGGGACAGTGGTGACAAGCTCAAGTCACATAACAGCAGGGAGACAGTGAAATATCTTCATTTTGGATTATTAACAGATGTGCTGTGCACAGTTCAATGGGGAGGTGGGATTCATCTCACCATCGTGAATCTGAGTTATCTGTCAAGTTCTTCTTATAGTAAGCAGAGAGCAGAGGGCATTTTTAGGTTCATCCAACCTGTGTTAAAATGTGTATGGGAAGTTTTTTTTAATTTCTACCAGAAATTAAGCCACAGTCTGATTACCCATGGCCATAAGGAAGAACTGAATTTCTGGTCAAGCTCACCTTCACAGCACAATTCAGTTACTGCACTGCAGCCTTCTTTAAAAGCAGAAAACAAATAACTTGTCCCAAACAAAGGAGAAAGCTCCCTACAGCAAATGATGTTTGCTGAACCCAAACTGAGATTGTTTCAGTGTTTGTCCTGTACTGTGAACATTAGAGAAAATGCTGAAAGGGGATGGCTTGCTCACAATCCATTCTCCCTCTAAAACACGAGATTTGATCCTTATTAGTACTCATGTGGGACCCATTTATAGTCTTTATTGACTGATGATGGTGATTGCATAAACATGAGATCAATATCAGTGGCATTAAGCTAAGATGATCTCTGGGGCCTCAGCAACTTCTCTTGCTCTAATTATTATTCTCGATGAGTGAAGGGAAAAATTTTCTGAAGTGCCCAAATCACTTGGCCATGTCTGTTATTTTTAGTCAGTCTTCTCAGAAAATCTGATTAAAAATATCTGCAGGACATGGTGAGTTTATGGCAGGACTGCTAATGCTGACCTTTTATTTATAATTCACATTTTACCTGGAATCACTGCACCAGTACTGTGCTGGGGTTTGGGACCCATTTCCTCATGAAGGGAGAGGAGTGTTTAGATTCTGGAGCCTTGGGAATTGAGGGAAATTTGGGACGTCTGAGCACTGGGTAGCATGTGGATAGGAAGAAATATCTCGTTCCCAGGAGTTGCTGATATTGCTTTGGGTATCAAGCATTGAGAGGAAAGGTTTAACCAGTCCTACTCTTTTTTCCCTTTTTCACTGAAGACAATGACAAGGTCAGCTGAGAACACAGTCATCAGTATCTCTGTCAGAGCAAACTAAGCACTTAGGAAAGCGAATAGAAATCATTTTTGAAACTATATCTCTTGCGATGTCATAAGAATAATGAATCCAGCTGTTCTGTCTCATGCACCCACGTTTGGAAACATTGGCTTAAATTTTAACGAATGAGCCGAGGCATTTTTTGGCAGAAACTACAGTCCCTGGAGCCAATGAGTTTGAGACTCATCAAAATAATGAAAGCAAACTGTAGGTGATGGGTTTTTTTGTTTTGCTTCGATCTACCAGATGAATAAAAGCAGTGCTGGCAGCCCAAGATTGATCTCAACATTGTAACTAAAATAAGTCATTCCAGCAGGAAATTGTGACAACACGAGTGTCTGCCACTTGGAAGGCAAATGTCTCGGTTTTCTCTGTATTTCTCCTTGATTGATGACTCCCATTTTGTCTTGGGCCATATTCTTGCTGCAGCGAACAATTGCCCCACAACAACAATTTAGTGTGTAAACACTAAAATGTCCCCCACACTGTGGAGCACCTGGCCCAAGCAAGACAAGGAGCTTTGCAAAGAGGGAGGCTGAAGAATCATCTTTCCTGCAGTAGCAGGCCGTCATCCCAGGAGCATCGAGCGTTAGAAATTGCTTTCTTTGAGGAACATTTCTGAAATAAACCCCACATTGTAAAGCAGCTGTCAGCGGGAGGGTGTCTGTGCAGCAGCCTCGCGGTTAGGCCTCTCGCCTGCGATGTGGAAAATCACAGAACCACAGATTCACAGATTCACAGAGTGGTTTGGGTTGGAAGGAACTTTAAAGATCCCCTAGTTCCAGCCCCCTCGCCATGGGCAGGGATGACACCCACTGGATCAGGCCCCATCCAACATGGCCTTTTGGCCAAAATGTGTGTGGGCCGTGAATTAGCAGAGGTTGGGAAAGAACAGCTACACCCTCAGCTGTGGATACAAGCAAATGTACCCGAGTGAATGGGTGCTTTGGGAGCCCTGAGAAGGAGCAGCGATTGATAGCACAAGCCAGGCACTACAGGAATGTGTGTGCTCACAGACCAGGTGACCCAAATTCTACCCACATCCCAGGTTAAGTGCAGCATCACTGTTCCAAACATCTACCTGAGTCATTATCTCAATGAAAATCAAAACTTTTAGGTAAGATTTAAGAAAGTTAACAGGGAAACCATGCCAACCTTCCTTTATTTCTGCCTTTTTCCTTTCTTCTTTACAAGCTTTTCTCTCCTTTCAGAGTTAGCTCCCTCCTGAGGATCTCTTTGTTCTCCATCAATGGTCATGATTCATCAGCTCGTTTGCTTTTTATTTCCTTCTCTGTGCATTTCTGTTTTCTTCCTCTCTCTGGGCTCTTTGCTTCCCAGAGTAGCTCAAAGCCTGAGCCCTCAGACAACAGCCTGGCAGCTGAGCATGAAAGGCTTTGTGAATCCTGGGTTTGAGATGGTGCATCCCAGCAGTGGTGGGGGTTCTGCTGATGTCTGGGGTAATTCTAACCCTCTGCAGGGCTCGTGGGTCCTTACCTCTTGCAAATTTGTAAAGCCTGCTCCAGGAGGGAGATCTGGCAGCAGCTTCAGAGAGAATATTGAGATTTCCAGGAGAGGTGAGGGAATTACCTGATCACTGCTTGCTCTCGTTCTCCAGGCTGTCTTATGGCAGAAGCACCAGCTGGCACATTATCTTAGCTTCATTATTCTGCATTCTTGAAGGAAACATCTTTTGAAAGATGTCTTGGGTGATGTGGTCCCTGGAAGTGTTCAAGGCCAGGCTGGACAGGGCTTGGAGCAACCTGGTTTAGTGGAAGCTGTCCCTGCCCATGGCAGGGTGTTTGAACAGAATTATTTTTAAGGTCCCTTCCAACCCAAACCATTCTATATTTCTGTGTATTTTAGGAAACTGATTTTGATTTAGGATTGTCCATGTTTCTCCAGGACTTGCACTATTATTTAAAGAGAATTAGTGTTTTCTCCTCAGCCCTCTGCAGCACTGGGTGTTTCCTCTCAGGCTCAGCAGACAGGAACTTAAAGGTCCCTTCCAAGTCAAACCATTCTGTGATTCCATGATTCTGTGTCTTCTCCAGCAGATAAATAAGTGCTGGGACAAGAGAAATGAGGAAGAGGGACACTGAAGCCCAAGAGAGCAGCTCCTCATTCATTACTCAGCCTTCCTCTGTAATTCCAGCGTGTAGGCCCTGCACAGAGGCAGACAACAAGTTAATAAGTGTAACCTGCTGAAATAACCTGCGTGCTTCTGGGACACTTTAAATAAGGGGGTTTCCTCCTCCCTCCCCACAGAGACTTGAAGCTGGACAACGTCCTCCTGGACAATGAGGGGCACATCAAAATCGCCGACTTTGGGATGTGCAAGGAGAACATGTTTGGAGATGCAAAGACAAGCACTTTCTGTGGGACTCCTGACTATATTGCCCCTGAGGTAGGTGTGGGGCCCAGGGAGGTCAGCAAGAGCTGGGGAACAGGAAATACATCCTAAGACATGAGTGTTGTGCACTGGTGGAAGCTGCAAAGGGTTGTAACCTGGCTTGGAGCAGTTCCAGGCCAGGAGCTGGATTTCAGCTTGACTCAGAGCCTGTGTTGCTGTCTGCCATTGCTTATTTTTGTGGCTAATTCACTTTTTGGCGCAAGTGGAGCTTGGCTTAAACCAAGAAACAGAATGCTTAATGGAAAATCTGTTTGGGCCATGGCAGAAGAAACTCCAAGAGGTCCTGCAATTCAGGGACAGACACAGCATGAGGAATGCTGACTGAGCCCTTTCCCTTATTTTTTTCCATTTTTAACCAGAGAGAAACTTATTTTTTTTTTCCCCCAAGGAAACATAGGTGTTTTGAACTAAATCCCTCCAGAAAAGAGAAAGTTTCCTAAACCTGATGACTTCACACAGTGATAGATCTTACTGTGAAAAGGCTTTGACTAATTAGGTGGCCAAAGAAAATGTTTTTAGCGCAGAGGAAAAACCTACAGGTCATCCATACATCATGTGTGACATCGGTCTGAAATCCATTTATTTACCTTTCAAGATCCCATTTCGTTATTTTAGTGTTTTCATGATGGATATTGGTACTTTCCAAAGTGCTGTTAAAGCCTTTAGGGGTTTTTTTTTCCTCTACTACAATTCATTGGTCCTTCAATGTGCACTAAGGGCTCAATTCTGCCTGAGGTTATGCCACTGTTGGCTCAAGGGTCTCTTCAAATCAATTGGATTTCTATTGCCTAAGAATGGGTGTAACTGTGCTCAGCAATCCAGCTGCAATTGTCTTTTATTCCACTTCAATATGCCTTTATTTAAGGAAAAAATATGCTGTTTTTTCTCCTAAAAAAAAAAGATAGGCAAGTATTGATCCATTATCTGTGATTTTATGTTATAGAAAAGAGAAAAACTAAAATAGATCTGAGTTTTATTTCTGCACTGTATATATTTTTAGGGATTCAACAAGTGCATATAAAACATTTTACCTCTGAATTGAAACCACTTCTGGAGTTTATGGATCATCTCTCCTGCCACAGGCAGGAGCACTGGACTCTGTCAGTATTTCACTGCAGCTGCTACCACTGTAATTTGTTACAGACCCAGCACCTCGGCCACAGCTGTGCAAATAAGGGGGTTTTGGGTCAGCAGACAAGCAATTTTTTTTTGTTTAAAAAAAATACCTAACCAAAAAAAAAAAAAGGCAACCTGAAATTAAATTGCTGAGTTTATTTTTTTCCCAGAGAATTTCAAACAAAATAAAACCTTTTTCTTTCTGACTGCCATAAAATGCTTTAATTGCAATTTCCAGATACTTTAGAGTTTAAAAGATAAAGCCTTATAAAAATAATTTCTCTTTTCAGAAGGCAAGTTTGGGATGATTTTGTTTGTAAGTGATCCAGAAAAAATATATTAAGAGGTCTTGCCGGTTTGGGGTTGGTTTTGTTTTTTGGCTCTGAGTGGAACTCATTGTATATATTACATCATATATTCAAATTTATTTTTTGTCCTTTTTGCATCTCCTCTTTTGGAGACAGATGTAGTATAAAGCATCCCATTGCAACCAAGATGTGGCTGCATGGGATGTAAAGAGTAAAGGTTGTGCCATAAAATTAAATTTTCCCCTCGACAGCTCTAAAATTCTGATAAGAATCCTACACAACACAGCCATCATGTGAACCTTTAGACATCTGCAATATAAAATTCTATATATGAACAAGTTTTCGAGGCTCTTTGAGAACCAAAGGAGAAAAACGGGTTGTATTTTACAGCAGGTAGATATTTATCTGGATGTTTAAAACTGGGCTAATTCCCTTCCTTGGCTATAAAAGGAGCCATTGATAACTGGTTCAGCTTAGGAACCTCCACAACAGATATCTGAAGGCAGGTGAGATTAATTTTGCTTCTCTGGAGAGGAAATTTGATAACTTTGTGGCGGTCCTTTAGACCCTGGGGAGGTCCTCACTCCAGCTGGATGTCACTTTATAGGTGACACTGAAAGGCACAAACCAAGAGACTGACCGAGGGCAAATTCCTGTCCCTCTACCTAAATCTCAGTTGGCCTCAAGAGGATGGATCACCAACCCTTTTCATGTTTTCCCTGGGGAAGATTTTTCTGGGGTAGAGTCACACCATTTTAACTGAGTGATGGTCCTAAAGCACACTTATGCTGCCACGTTTGCAGTTCTAAAACTCATCTTGTGTGACTTGAATCAATCCCAAAATGCTAAGACCTAATATTTTGTCTTCTTGGGCTTCACAAGGCTGAAGTGAACCCTTGGAGAGCAGGCTAAAGACAAATTTTCTCACCTCTTATATTTGAGATCTGTCTGGTAGCCAAGGATTTGTTCAGCTTAAGAGTTACATGCAGCCTGTTATCTGTGGTGCATCACTATGGCACATGAAATGAAGAGAAAAGATTCTAATTTTTAAAGAATCAGAAGGTTTTTTATTCAAATTTTGTACTTTTTCTATAAGGTATTTGGTTAAAAGTTACTTGATTGGTTAAATGGCACAACGTTTTTCTACTGCTATTGGATGAGATAGAGCATATTTTGAAAACATAACATGACAAACAAAGTAAAAGTGAAAAAACAGCACTTGATATTTTGAGAACTAAAAAATGCATACACGTTTCTATCAAAAACTTTCTTGGGAACACAAAATGTTTACAGGATTGTTCTCTTTAGAAAGTAAGAAGTTTTCCTTTGGGAAGAAAGTTCTTTTTCAGGCCTGATGCTGGATTTCTTTAAGATCCACTAAATGTCAGCCCCACAGTGGTGCCAGAGACTGTTTTGGCACCCAGGTGTGGTTGTGCCTCGTGGCTCCAGGCCCTGCACCACTGGCAGATTTCTGGCTCCTGCTGCAGGCAGAGGGAAGAACCTCTGCTCTCCTGTTCTGCAGAGCAGCTGCTGCAAGGCCCTGGTCTGTCCACCCTTCTGAAGTTGAAAAATTTTTGTCAGACATTTGACTTCTGCCTTTGTCACTCGTCTTTCTGGGCAGATACTGCTGGGGCAGAAGTACAACACCTCTGTTGACTGGTGGTCCTTTGGCGTCCTCCTGTATGAGATGCTCATTGGGCAGTCCCCTTTCCATGGGCAAGATGAGGAGGAGCTTTTCCAGTCCATCCGTATGGACAACCCCTTCTACCCTCGCTGGCTGGACAAGGATGCAAAGGACATTTTGGTGAAGGTAAGAATCCATCAAATGAAAGGCTTTTTGCCAGACTTACTGGCATCTTCGATTTGTTTGTCTTCAGCTGTTGTAGAGAGAAACAAAATTAGTGTGGTAAGACCAGGGAGAGTCACTGCCTTTTCTGTGGGCATCAAACCACACCTGACCTGGGTCATAAGGAGATTTGGGTGCCTTCCTTCTCCTGAGTTGTGGTGGTGGCTCCTCACAGGGTTCCAAACACCAGCAGAGATCAGTTTATTTGCAGAGCAGTCCCTAAGGTGCCAGGCATGTTACCTCCCAGAAAACATACTTCAAACTAAGGGCTACAGCAGACTGAGATGTTGAACATCTCTTTTTGGGCCACCCACTGTCATCTTTCTGCACAAACAGCCTGTATTTCTGTCAGGGTTAGAGGTAGTAATCATCTTTATACCAATCAATAAACTTCCTTGTTTAGGAAAAAATATATCCCAACATTTTCTCCATGATGGGCTCGTCTCATGGCACTGACTCTGGATAATTACACATTCCACCCTGCTTAATGCCTGTATTATCAGCAGAGAATTTAACCTATGGAATCAACATTCCAGCTTTTTGTAAGAGAGCCTGAGAGGAGACTGGGAGCGAAAGGGAACATCCGCCAGCACGCCTTTTTCCGGGAAATCAACTGGGAAGCTTTAGAAGAAAGAAGGATGGAGCCTCCTTTCAAACCAAGAGTGGTAAGGGTGGATTTCTTTCAATTCCACACATCTCAGGTCTTCTACACTGTGCATTTCTACTGATTGCCTGACCTGATCCTCACAACTACTCCTTTGTGGTGGCTGCAAGCCCAGGTCTGGCATGCCCAGAAAACTGAGAAACCATAAATTTCTCATCGCTTTCTCAGTAACTGCAGCAGGGTAACACCTTCCCTTCACCACATAACTGAAGCCTTTTCTGAAGGGATTATCTTTCATTCCACAGCAGAAGATAGAACAGTTCAGAAACCAGATGTTTGGCTAAATCAGAATAATTCTGACTATTAATAACAACCCAATTAAGTTGTTAAAGTCCTATTAGTAATAATAATAGAATTTAATTTGACAAGCACATCATACTTTCGTTTTGCAGTCTTTCACAAGTGTTATTCAATTGGTGGATTCAGTCTGCCGTGTTACAAAGCCATAACATCCCTGCCTGGCAGAATTCCTGAATCACAGGCTCAGTGCCTCCTTTATAATATTTATATTTACTGTCTCCCGACTAAAGGTTGAGTTGAGCCCCCAGGAAGCAGCCTGATAGGCCCAGTACCATTGTAATGAAGATATGACTATTAGTGGTTTGACATCAGTTTTTTTTTTTCCTTTTCTCGAAGAAATCTCCAAGTGACTGTAGCAACTTCGACAAGGAATTCCTAAATGAAAAACCCAGACTGTCCTGTGCTGACAGAGCACTGATTAACAGCATGGACCAAAACATGTTCAGCAACTTCTCTTTTGTGAACCCTAAAATGGAGAAAATATTTTCCTGAGGTCTGCCTTACCGAAGAAATTCTCTGTAATGGTTTGAGTATCACTTTGTCAACTGAAGACGGTGCATGGTTATTTTTATCAAGAATCCTCCAGGAAAAAAGCACCTCAGTGAAAGTTTGTATCATGCCTGGAGGCTTCTGACTTATTCCAGTCCGCAGCAGATGCCAGCCCACCCTTCACTGATGATAAAGTTTATTTGCCGTATCTTTTGATGTCTCTTTTCTCTCTTCCCAACGTTCTCGAAGTTCAGAGAATCTGAAAATGAGAAGGTGCCAAAACCTGTCCCCCAGTACTTGTACACACAGCCAACAAGTTTCTCTGAAGAGAAAAATAGGTATATTTGAGTTTCTGGTGATTTCAACACCCATTTTTGCAACACTGACCCAGACCCACCTTCTTCTGAAGGAAAAGTGGTTTGCTCAAGGCCTGAGGATATCAGGGTGGACTCAGATTGGATGCTTTGGTAGCCTCCTCTCGTCCATATGCAGACTTGCCCATGTGTGCACAATTTTGAAGCAGAATTTTGCTCCCTACACCCTTTAAAAATGCTGTTCGCAGGTGTTAGGACTCAAATTTTCTTCATGGGACTAAGACTTTTCGGGTGCCCATTCCACCATCCGTACATCTCAGTGGATCATTACCAAAGGAAGTGCCAAGATCAGTACAGAAAAGCAGTGGTTTACACTCAGTGCCTGAGCAGGAAGGATGGGAGGTTGCAGAATGCTTTGAAAACCCTTTTCTAAAGCTTTAAGTGTCCCCTCACATAGCAAACTCAGGGCAAGATCTGAATAGGAGTTTCTGGAGTTTTAACCTAAAAACACATGAGAAAAGTGCAACATGTTTCTTCAAACTGTAGTTGAAGCACTGTAAAGGTGGTCTTCTGGTCACAGGACTGGGACATTGCACTTGAAAGGTACTAACTTACTAACAGTCCTGCAGGGGCTGATTTACTTTCTGTTTCTCTAAATGATGTCCCAGCTCTTTGGCACAGGCCAACGAGCTCCACTCGATGGTCACAGGGCAAGAGGCACATCAGGAGAGGGTGGCCCTCACCTTTACCTTGTGATATTTTGCTGTGTGTTCCATCCCTCTGCAGTCTGTGGGAATGCAGTGGGTTAAAAAACCAAGCCTTTTCTGTGATCCTTTTATCATGGGATCCTTTTAAATAAAGGTGCACTGTTTTCTGGGGTTGGAGATTTGTGAAACCACCCAGCTTGTCACTGAGATACCTGGTAAAAGCTGGGTCAAAATCAAGTCAGAGCCTAAAGAGAAGATTTTGTAACAGCTTAGACTTAGGCAGTCACTCAAGTGGATGTTGGGATCTATTTGAAGAACATACATTTGGAGCTTTGTTGCATCAACCTCCAGTCCATGGAGAAGAAAAGCCCAGAAGGTGAGTTATCCCAAAATCAGTTTCCCTTCAGAGGTGCCTTCCTGGCTCTGCTGGTTCAGGCTGTCAATTTGGACCTCCCAGCAGGATGAATGAAGCCTTGCAGGCAGTGCTGGGATATCACTGGCAGTGAGTGCAGGCACAGAATCCAGCAGGAACAAGGGCTGAAGTGGATGGACAAAGTGCTTGAAATGGACAAGAGCAGAACACCCTGAGAAGGGTTTCAGTCCAGTGACTCTGATGAAATCCTTGTTTGTGCTGCATTAAATGCAGGAGGGGGCAGTTTGTGGAGCTGGTCATCGTGTTTAATTAGAACAGTTAACATGAATTTTTTAAATGTCAGTGCTGTTTGTACAGTTTAATAAAATGTGCATAATTGGGAAATGGGCATTGAAGTGATTAAATAGGGACAAAGAACAGAGGTGCTTAGAAAAGCCATTAAAATCACTCTGTGCTGTCTGGGGAATGTTCCCCAGGGGAATTTCAGCCCATAAATACAGAGCAGCAGCAAGCACTTGAACAACTTTAACTACTGCACAGGGCAATATCTAAACCAAGGATTTGGTGCTGTGCAAAGGTATCCAAGAAGAGAGTGAAATGTTCCTTTTTACTACCAGAAGGTGACACGGCTCTGAATGGGGCCTGGTGTCTCAGAGGGGTTGCAGAGGAGATGCACAGAGGTCATCACTAAAAGAGGGTGACTTAGGACATCTTCCTCTGACACCTGAATGAGACTGGGTCAGCCAAGTCCTACGAGGGCCTGAGTGTGTCCATGATTCTGATGGAGGCTGGCCAGCCTGATCCAGACTAGAGATTGCATTTCTAAGCATTTGAAGACTGGAAGTATCGATAAATGCCTGCTAGGGATGTTCTTTTTGCAGATGCACAGCAGTTTGAGTTTGACATCAACACGGGGACAACCCAAGAGCGTAGACTAAGGAAGGAGAGTGCTGGTTCACCTCTTGTGGTTAAGTCATTGAAGAGAAACAGGCTTTAACACCTCTCTGATCAGAGGCAGGGCTCTCTGCACTCCAGCTGTGGTCCCATACAGCCACACATAAGGGTGACTTGTGAAGGAACCCGTTGCGTAACTGCTAGAGCAGGCACAGCGTTAGAATTGGTGTGGAGCTTTTGATGCAAACCACAAGAAGAAGCACCTGCTTCTCTCTGCAAGGCATCCTCAGCTTAAAAACCCAATAAACACATTGAGGCTGGGGGCAGGGAGGTGGGGAGAGGTGGGTACGAGCCGACAAGAACATGTTCAGTGTGTGTCCCAGCGGTGCTGCAGCCTGAGCTGCCTCCCAGCTGTGCCCGTGGGGGGTGAAGAGTGACGTGGGAAGCAGCAAAAGCTTTCCTGTGGTGACAGTGATTGAGAGATAACAGCCAGGGAGGGCTGAAAGCCAAACACCCACGCAGACATGAGCAGGAGCCCAGGTACTCACAGAGATGCTCCTGTGCCTTAGCTCAACCTGGCACTCCATTCCCGTCTTCTTTATTTTTTTTTTCTTTTCCCTCTACCATAATATTTTCATTTTAGGGAATAGTAGATGGGGCTTGCCAGGTTTGGTGGTTCATTTCCTGACAGCTCAACCCCATTCTGGAGCCCCCAGGGATCACAGTACTACTAAAGGACCACAGCACCTGCAAACATCAGGGTCTCACCTCCAGCACCACCTGCTTCAACTCAAGTTTTGGGAGTCCCCACCACCCAAGTGCTCCTTCCTCAGTCTTGCTGCCTCACTTGATCTATGAATTCCTACTTGTTGGCATCCACCAAATCAGGATGAGTGGGAGTCACCTGTGAAGTCAGCCCTGATTTCAGCACTCCTGCAAAGACTTCCAAGAGGAGGTGGGTTGGTTTCACAGCCCCTCAGCAATCAGAAGACAAAACCAAGCTCTGTCCTGGACCCCACCATGCTCTTTGCAGGCTGTAATGAAAGGAAAGACAACTTTGCCCAGTGGTTACAAGACACTCTTGCAGTGCAGAGGTGTCACCAAAAGTCCCTGTCCGACAGCACCACTCCAAAGAGTGGGTCCTGGGAGTTGAAATGCTCTTCCCTTTGTAATTATATTTGTACCTTAGACATCTAAAACCCAAGAGAGAGATCCCAGCTGGGATCTCTCCCTGCTCCCTCACTCCAGGGATGCCACATCACCTGCAGCCACCAGCTCATCATTAATGTGTGGCCCAAATTGTGTCTTGTGGTGTGAAGCCAGTGGAGGTCTCAGTGCAGACCTCAGGAAGCTTTTCTACCTTCCTTGCTTACACAGAAGTTTTATCTCTGGTACATCACAGCAGCCAAGACAGCACATGCAGAGCTGGTGAAATACAGGAAATTGTGTATTTTTGGCTCTTTTGTGACTGGCACTGGGTGCAGCCCAGTGACTCTACCCAATGTAGTGGGGTCCATTCCACTGTTGGTAACAGGCACCTTGGAGTCCTTTATCCTTTACATCCCCTCAATGTTTATGTACACAAAGATAGAATTGAAAAATAGATGAAAAGTGAAACAAAGGAAAAGCCAGCATCGAGTGGTGGAAGGTGAAGCAAGCACAGAAAAGGCAAGTAAGGAAGAAAAGAGGGCTACAGGTTGGTGAAATGTTATGTAACACTTCCCTTCATCCACTGGTTTCAATTAGAGCTCTGCTGTTTGGCTTCCAAGACACCAGTACCATCCTAGAGTTGCTTTTGTAGCCAAAACACAGAACCTTTGGAGATTTCAGAGAATGGGACAGCCTGGGACCAGAATGGCTCTGATCTTGCTTCCCAGGTAGCACGGAGCTGCCACTCCTGCTCTGTCATCTCCCCTAGAAAACCAAATATTTCTGCTTTGAATCTGGATTCATGTCCCAATTAAAATATTTTAATTAGGCAGTCTACAGCAGAGGAATGCAGTTTAACTTCTCACTTTTATTCAGGTAGCATCTCTGAGACTCCTTGGGTTATCCTGAAGGACTTATGCTAAATGTGGGTCTCTCCTGCAACCTGTGACTTGTCCCACCCCCAACAGCCATGGACACCTCTCTGTAAGCAGCAGAGTCAGGCCTGGAGTTCACTCTCCAGCAGGCACCTGCACTCAACCCAGTCAAGTCTTGTAAGAAGAAACAAAATTAGTTATCAACATGATTTCTGCAGTTGCTAAAGAAACTGCATGAAGGAAATCCTCCAACCTCCTCGTACATCCTCATTAAGGGGCACCAGAGGACACTGCATTCCTGTTTTCACTGGCAAACATATTTCTCCCATACTAAAGCAGAGGTAATGAGAGGCACACCAAGCTCAGTATTTATGGTGTTTTGAAAACTGTCTTTGCTCTTGAGGGAAACACTTTTAAGCTAAAAGAATGTAGGTTTAAATCAGATGTTAAGAATAATTTTTTTTACTCAGACAGTGGTGAGGCCCTGGCACAGGGTGCCCAGAGAAGTTGTGGCTGCCCCTGGATCCCTGGAAATGTCCAAGGCCAGGTTGGATGGGGCTTGGAGCAGTCTGGGTAGCAGAAATTGTCCTTGCTCATGGCAGGGGTTTGGATTGAGATGGAATTTAAGGTCTCTTCCAACCCAAACCATTCTGTGATTCAATCACAGGAGATACACCACAGGAGATGCTCAGTTAAGATGAAGCTGAAGGGCATCAGCTCTTTCTCATTCTTCATTTTCACATGTTGAATTAAAAAAAAACCCTTAATCTCTGTTCCAAGTGTCAACTGGATTCCGCCTGTCTGGGATCCAGTGATCACTCAACTTAGGCTTCTCCTCTGTCTAAACAAAAACCTGCCAGTGCACAGCAGCTGGGGAAGTGAATCATTATTTTAATAATCACCTAGAGGAAAACATGCTGCTTGAGTGGAGAGAAAATAAAAATTAACTATCACATTTAATTTATGATGTGGCCTTTTAGTTTAGAGGAACATAAACCGAAAATATTCAGACATCAAAGGAAGAATCTCAGCTTTCACTTCTAAATTCTATTTTATTATTGTTGTTAGCCTCCCAGTAGCAAAGGAAATGAGTTCTCCAGTAATCATTTCCATTTAATTTTCAGCTCCCTTCTGTTGATAGCATCGTGTGTAACCTTTTTTCTAACAGTTACTTTAAATTGTGTATTTTGATATTCCATTCAGCTGGTGGAGAAAGGAAAATCAGTTCTAAAAAAGCCATTTTATCTCTGCTGTACATGAGCTCAGCGGGATAATGTGATATCTCAGTGGGTATATTTATTTTAAGTTATTGGTATTTTCCACCAGGGTGAAATTGTTCAAGATATAACCTCTCATTTCCTCCCCTCTTCCTGCCCAAAAAATGTCATGGGGCCAAAGCAGTGGAGAAAAAGGGGCAAAATAACAACACTCATTCCAAAGGAACAATAATCCATCCAGGAAACCAGCTCAGTTCTGGTCATTCTTGGCAGAATGAAAAGAGTGAAAAAAACTGGAAAATTTGGGAAAATGGAGCACACAATTATCGTAGCTATAATAAATCCCTGGGCACAGTGGTATTTTTGAGATAGTGAGGTAGTGGTCAGCAGTGACACCAAATGACCTTTGTTGTAAAGGTGTGAAAGCTTAAAAATTTGGTTTGGTTCTTCAGGAGATGCAGTGGCACTGGAATTCAAGATTTGTTTCTTTGTGCTGGGCTGTCTCTACACCAGCTTCTCTTTCTTCTTGCTTCTCTTTCTTTGAGTGTACTGAAAAGAAATTAATAAATAGAAAGCCTCCACAAAAGACCACAGCAGCTTTGGCTGAAAAAACATCCAAAAGCAGGGCTTGAACCTTCTGACATGAGAACTAAGTGCCTTAATATTTCAATTAAATGCCTTGTTGAGAATCAGCAACACTTTCACAGACTTATGTAGACTAACCACTGAAGGGAGGCAGCTGTATCAGCTCAAGCCACTGCTTTTAGCAGTAGCAACCACCTCGCAGCACTTCCCATATTCCAAATGGATAGTCCCCAATGGAGCTCAGGGGAACTGTGATGTGGTTCTTTATTAGCACAGGAGCATATGGGAGATTAAGACCTCATGCTTCCAAAGCCTTCCAAAATTTTATGTCTAGACATAGCTGAGAAGGTGACTAGGAAAATTCAAGGCTGGGGCTACAGAGGGAGAAAATGTTCTCTTTTTTTTTTGTATAAAGAAATAGTAAAGACTGGTTGCTCCCTGGAATGCAGATTTCCTCCATGCCATCAGTGCTCAGCCAAACACTGACACTGAAGAATGGTGAAACGATGACCAAGCTCTTCATTTTCAGAAGAAAGAACTCAGCACTCCAGTGGAGGCAGCTTTCCACCATGCCTTACTGCAGGTGTAGCTCAGTGTCCCTGGCACAGAGCCTGACTGACACCAGGGAATCTGTTCATTTGATTGGAGATTTTGGATTAATCTTCTTCTGCTGCTGCTGCTGCTACAGAGGAGAGGTCTGGAAAGTGTTTTTATCTGAGTGTGTCTCTGCAAACAACATAAGCCTTGCTTAATGTGGTGAGAATCCCTTTTTTTCATGGTCTGTAGACCTGAGTTTGATTTTAAGTTTGGAATCTATTTGCCATGATAGGATGAGAAATATTTCTTTCTTCTGATTTCAGCTATAGGGACCATGGAATCATAGGATTGTTTAGATTGAAAAAGACCTCCAATGCCATGGATTCCAGCCATTAATCCAGCACTGCCAAGTACTCCAAGGGTCCAGCTCAACAAGACAGGGAAATTCCCCACACCATCAGCAGAGACCCATGGAGCAGGAGGTTGATCCCACCCCAAACAGGAGATCAACAAAAACAAAAAAGTCCAATGAAACACCTTCCAGCTGCCTGAAAGACCAACACCAGGAGTGAGCCAATATTGTGTCTGTGACACATTTGCAGGCCAGGTAACATTAAAATGCTGTAGAAATCAGGTCTGTGATTTATACCTGTGCTAGAGTGTGTATAGTGTAGGTGTTTGTACCTGAATAAGCACAACCTCAGCTCCCTCTACAGTCACTAAGGACTAATTATTACTGTCAGAGAAACTTATAACCTCTTAAAGCCTGCTCCATGAGTGTAAATTATTTATTACCTCAATAGCAAGCACCAAAAATGCTGTGAAGCAAACCCAGTTGTGATCTCTGTGATGTCCTGGCTAAGCTCCTGGTGATAACACCAAGAGGCTGCAGATGTTATCCTGATCCCTCACTTCTTAGACCTGCCATCTCTGAATAAGAAGAAATCAGCCCATCCTGAAGTGACCTCATCCAAAAAATTCAGTGTTACTATTCCAGATTTACACCTCTGTAAAACATTCCAAATATGTCCTGAGTCCTTGACAATGGCAGGGCAGCAATGGGATGAGATGTCTTCCCTTTGTATAACCCCTCTGGTCTTCTGCTCCCCTCTGCACTTGCAGATGTTCATCCTCCTCTCACCTTTCAGCACACAGAGGGGGGATTTCCTCTCTCCAGAATGATTTTAGGAGTTATTTTGTGCCAGTCTTGCCCTTGGAAATGCCCAGGTGAAGCCTCTGGGTCTGCTCCAGGGCAAAGTAAAGAAAAATCCAGAAGCCTCAATAAATTAGCTTGAAATAAAATCCATTCAAGAAGCTTTAATGAATATCAAAATATTCTTTCTGTGAGGGAAAGAAATCACTTTTTTCTGCTCTGAATCCTAGCACCTTTCTTCAGGGCTTTCAGCAATGTCCTTAGCAAGCTGAGGACTTGGATCTACAATTCCTGCATGTCTGGCCATCTTTGGACATGGAGATTTAGTTCATCCCAGTCTCTTGCAGACTCCTTTTCTCTCATTCACTCACTGTGTTTAAATTATTCCTTCCTTTTTACTCACTCAGCAGAGAATTGAAATTTGCTGATCTCAGGATCTCGGAACAGATGGGAGAGCAGTATTGATTAGGCAGTGGAGAGTAGGACATAAATAGCTTGTTAAAAGTAAATAATAATAGTTTAAATGCTGTGTACAAACCTTTACAAAACCTAGTGAAGCAAATCGAATAATCCTTCCAGAAATCCATCTGAGTTTTTTAGCAAGGTGATGAAATTCAAGAGCCTTTTTCACTTACTTATGTTAGTGCTGATGTAAGAGCTGATTGAATCAACAGTCTGGAACTGCCAGAGATGAGCCTGCCTTCAGCATCCCAGCCAAATGAGATGTTTGCAGCTGATGTGTGAAAGGGAAGAGAGAATTGATGAGGGAGAGAGAGCAGGAGGACAGGAGCTGCAGAGTGCGAGCCAGTTTTGTTCGGAGTGAGGAGGGAAATTTATTTTTCATCGTAAATTCAGAGTCTGGGCCCAAACTCAGTGCTGTGTGTGACATCCAAATTGGGGTCTAAGGCAGGGCATGGTATAAAGCCATGGATGAGATGTATCCTTATTGATTTTGGTTCAGTTTTGATATGTACAAAGTCCTTCGGAATTGAGAGCTTTGTGAAGTCCGTGCTTAAAATCCATCTGTTCCTCCATCCATAAACCACACAGCACCCAGCTGGTTGTGGCTCCCAATTATCATGGCAGATATAAAAAAACAGATTAGAATTCTAAGGTTATGTATCGAAGAGGAGATCTGAAGAAAGAAAATTCGTTTTGTGCTCGGACTGCTATTATCCCTTGTGTAAATGCCGTGTTTTCCCGACCCATGTCTCTGCTATTCCATCAAAATCAGGACAAAGTCTGCAGCAGAAATGGAGTCGCATCAGGAGAAGTGTTCAAAATTATAATAATAGCTCAAGATGGGGAACAAGATATTTTTACAAAAAAAGGGGGGAGGGGAAGGAAAAAAATTGTTTCAACTTATTTGCTAGGGAGAAAAGAGGATTTTAGTCTTTTCATGGAGCCCTTCCCTGCTGCTGTCACACTGACCTGTTTCACCCAAGGAGGTGCACAAGGACATGGTGCACCCACACTGCTGGCAGGGCTGGCCCTGTCCCCTGGAATGCTGGAGATGCCTCCTCTGGCAGAACAGTGCTTCCCTCAAGTGTTCAGCAGTGCTGCTGCAGAAGGAAATGCTGAAACCTCACTGCCTTCATCTCCTGAGCCCTGAATTTCACCCACGGTGTGGGGTTGGGCACCATGAATTGCCTCCCTGTTTTCTTCCCACCCTGGTGCAATGAGCCAGGAGGAAACTCTCTCCTTTGCACATATGGCTTTTTCAAGGTTCTCAGTGACTGATCTCAGAAAAAAATTGAAATGTCCTGAAGAGATTCTGTTGGGATGTTTTCAGGTGAAATGTCTTACAGATTCAAGGAGCTTTTTTTCAAAGAAAAAGTGAGTGATCCCAGAGACTTTTAAAGCAGATCCAACCTCCCAGTGCAGAGGTAAATTAAATATCTGGCCCCAGGACTTTCAGCAGAAGCGAAAGCCTAGGAATCTGGGAATACTGGAATACACAGCACTGCAGGGAAGAAAATATTCTTACACAGCCTCATAACCAAAAAGACAAGTCAATTAAAGATTTTGAGACAAACTGCCTGCAATGAATAATTAACTTGTGGAAATCACTGCTGAAAGATAATGTGGAGTTTAACAGCACACCAAATGTTTTAGTCATTTTTAGCAAGAACATTCGTGGAATGGGAAAATATATGATGAGAAAACTCATAGCTGGGTCAGATAAATAGAACTCATGGTGCACAATCATCCTCCCAACCACGGTGAGAAATCCTGGTGCAGGGAAAATCTAAGAAAAGAGGGATGCTCCTAATTTTCCCTCTCTTTCAGCTCCTTCTCTCTCATGTAGAGAAGGAACAGAATATCAACAGAAAATATAATTTTGTGGCAATGGCAATACAGAAGAGATTTGGGTATAATCCTATTTTCCAGATTTGCCTTTAGCAAAGGGCAAATTTTACCCCTGCACAGTTCTTTTCCTATGAAAAAGAGATTACGAGTCTTCCTTAGAAAGCAGGTGTGGTAAGTACAGAGCCAGAGCCCTTTGGAGATTATCTGCTGATATGATTATGATAAACACAGACATTAGATAAAAAGACCAATAAAGGAAAACTTGTTTAAGTTGTGTTACTCCTGATTCACATAAAAAAAAGAAGAAAATTCCCACAGTGAAGAATTCCTTATGAGCAGAAGTTTGCTGTGTAACAACACTAAGGCATCACAGCAACATTAAAGAGAATTGTTGCTATAAACAAGTTATTTGATATATTGAGAATATTTTGTTTGTTTGCCTTAATTATTCACAAACAGGTGGTATTTTTACTAATTTGTTTTCTGTTCAAAATAGTTAGTTTAAACATATTTTTATCTCTCTGATAGCATATCAGTAGTGTTCTCATTATTCCTTCCTGGCTATTTGTGTCACTGTTGGATATTAAATCATGCATCAGAAATTATGATTTTGCCACTACAGCATCAGCTGCCTCCCAAAAATAAAAAAAAAGGGGAAAAAAAGTCCTTTCCTTTTCTTTTTTGTTGGCAAATTATCTGCAAAAAGCTCAGCATTGTTTGAATAATGAAAAAGCTTTTACAGATGGCCGCAAAAGTGTTTGAAACGAAAGTGTTCTCATGAATATTTATTTCCACCAATTCTCCTGACAACTTAACTTTCTGCAGACATTCTTACACGTAAACATTCAAACAGTCTCCAAAAAGCAAATAAAAAGGTTTTGCACATAAACACAAGAAAGCTCTGAGATTCTTTATTTTGCAGCGATATCTTGAAATCTCACCCAGAGGAAAAGCCCTCTTGTGTTCAACTCTGTAGATGCACAGATGAGAAATTACCTCCTTAGGTGGAGAGTTTGGTGCAAGTGCACAAAATAAAAAAAGATCCAATACTGTCCTTGTTTTCCAGACAAGGAGCTAACCACAGAGAAGACTTGCTCTAAATTAGAGAGCAAATAGAAGAGTCACAAATTTAGCCTCTGCTCTCTCTGAATACCAACCTTGCACAAGGTTTAGACCTAGGTGCTTTTTTCTAGGCAGCGATTTTGGGATTTTTTAGTGTATGGATTTTTGGCCTTTCACTCCTTGATAACTCCAAACAATGTGCTGCCATATAAAGTGTTTCCTATGTAAAATCTTAGAGTCATGCTGGAAAGGACCTTAAAGACCATTTTGTTCCACACCCTGCCATGGGCAGCGACATCTTCCACCAGAGCAGATTGCTCCATGCTCCATCCAACCTGGCCTGGAACACTCCCAGGCATGGGGCAGCCACAGCTTCTCTGGGCACCTTGTGCCAGGGCCTCACCACCCTTACAGGGTAGAATTTCTTTCTAATATCTGATGTAAACCTGCTCTCTTTCAGTTTAAAGCCATTCTCCCCTGTCCTGTCCCTCCATGCCTTGTCCCAAGTCCCTCTTCAGCTCTCCTGGAGCCCCTTTAGGACCTGGTAGAGGCTCTGAGCTCTCCCTGGAGCCTTCTCTCCTTCAGGTGAGCACCCCCAGCTCTCCCAGCCTCTCTCTATAGCAGAGGCACTCCAGCCTTTGGAGAATCTTCATGACCTTCTCTGGACTCTCTCCAGCAGCTCCATGTCCTTTCCGTGCTGGAGGCTCCAGAGCTGGAAGTAGCACTGAGGGAGTCACCAGGGCAGAGCAGAGGGGCAGAATCTCCTCCCTTGACCTGCTGGTCACACCTGAGATGCAGCCCAGGATCTGGCTGAGCTTTCAAGCTGTGAGTGCACATCGTCCAGACATTCCGAGCCTCTCATCCACCAGCGCTCCAAGTCCTTCTCCTGTGGGCTGCTCTCAATCCATTCTCCCCCCTGCCCTTGTTTGTGCTTGGGATTGCCTCAACCCAAGTGCAGGACCTTGCATTAGGCCATTTTGAACTTCACAAGGTTTGCACAGACACACCTCCTCAGCCTGCCCAGGTCCCCCTGGATCACATCCCCCTCCATGAGGACTTTGTAATTAGTGCAGTACACTCCACGCCCTAGCAGAGGCAAGAACTGGAGTAATCCACTTTAATGAGGGCAGACTCTTTTGCCTCAGACAAATTCCATGTCCACTGCACGATTTTTGAAACAAAGGCAGAATCTTTTCATGGATTGCCGTGGTGAGAAGCATTTGAATGGCACAGCAGCACATCGGGTGCAAGGCACACAGGCTGGAGGTATGGAGGCTGACGTATTCAGCTGGGATACTTTCCCCCACATGGTTCTTTTACAGGAGTTGAATCGTTGCAGATTATGCCTGGCTGAAAGGAAACAGTATATTCTGTGGTGTTTAAAGATGTCACACTCATCGCAGCGCTCTTGCAAACCAGTGAGTCAGCAGGAGGAGCACAATGCTGGTTCCAGCTATTAGGCAGTTATTTAAAACAAAACAAACAGAAACAAAAAAAAAAAAAAAAAGCCACTTGTGAATTCAACAGATGCAGTGAATTCCCTGCTTTGCAAAGGCTAAAGTGTTTGCACAGAGGAAAGGGGCACTTTTATTAACATAAAGGTCACTGCAGTTCAATTCTTCATTCAAATGAATTATTCAGTATTTCCTTTTAATCTTGTTAAGTGTGGATGTCTGTAAACAAATTCTGAAGATGCAGAGAAAATCAGACTAGCAAAAATCATGTGCAGTGATGGAAAAGAAACAGAACTGACAACTTCTGGGTGCACAAGGAGCACAGCCAGATTTTAGCTCAAGGAAGGAATCACACACGAGAATTCGAGATGCCATCTGACTTCTTCACCCCTTCTCATATGTG
The DNA here is from genome assembly GCA_013400515.1 of Erpornis zantholeuca. Classification (NCBI taxonomy): domain Eukaryota; kingdom Metazoa; phylum Chordata; class Aves; order Passeriformes; family Timaliidae; genus Erpornis; species Erpornis zantholeuca. The sequence continues at coordinate 523,900 of VZTN01012369.1, forward strand.
TCTTGCCTTGCCCATGCATGCCTGTCTTGTTGCAGATGTGTTTCCAGCAGTGCTTAGAGAATGGAAGCACAAAACCCATCACTGAACCTTCTAGATATCCAGACCACAGCATAAAATAGGATCAAATTTCCTCAAGACAGGATTAGACAGCCCAAATTCTCCTAAGCCCATGTGTTCTGTCTTTCCCAGTGGTGTTTCAAAGCCTTCAGAGATGCTGTCTGCCTAGAAATACTGGTTTCATGTAATTAGGTGTAATTTCAATATCAGCTGTAGCTCACTGCTTTATATTTTCAGAATATTGAGATGTAGAAACTGGAAACCTGAACTCACCTTAGATGGCAGAATGTAATTACACCAAGCTCTCTGGCACAGATCTTCTCTCTCTCTGTCTGTACATCTATGAAATTCAGAATAGACTTGGATGGACTCTCTAGACAGAACTGGCACTTAAGAAATAATGTTTTTCACTTTTCCATACATAGTAATTAATATATGCAAGGAGAGAAGATCCAGAGCTTTAAATCCAGCATCTGGATGTTGGAGCTTTGAAGCCAGCTAAAAACTCAAAATAGTGGGAAGGAAAAAAAGACCACAGCATCTTCTGATCAAGAATTGTCTGTGCAAAGACTTTTAATTTTCACCAACTCATTTGTCAGTCGCAGCTATTTGAGGAGTGCTTTGAGCAGCCATCCCATCACTGATCTTTGTAGCTTATTCTTTTGCAACATCTGTCTTTATTTGCATTTAATTAGCCTGGTTGGGTGATGGTCTCACTGTAAATCTTCCCTTTGTTTGCTGGTTATTAGTCCATAACACTCTTCACTTTTAGGCTGCCCTATTTAGCCAAAACCTGGAACTAACATCTCTTCTGGTTAAAGGGAACAGTCTATTTCCAGGAATAACTACGTTTTGTTTTCATCTAATGAATTCCTGGTGTTCAGTTACTAAAACCCTTTGGTTTTATTTGCAGCCTGCCTGAGCACGGAGGTAAGTCTAAATCCAAAGCTCGTGTCCACTGTAAGCTTCTCCTGGTGCATAGTGATTTAGGCTTGGTACTTTGATCTGTGGATTTTGTGTCTCCTGAAATGGCTCTCCTCAGACTGAGAACAGGGTGAAATAAATTTTTAAAAAGTATAAGGCAAGCTAAAATTGCAGAGATTAGCTCATTGCCAGTCTGAGCTGGTTAGCAAAGGAAGGTCTTGCAGAAAACTTCTTATGAACTTTTTAGTTCTTGTATGCCAGAGAAATGTCCTATTTTCTCAGAACCCCTCTTCCTAGTAACTACAACTTATTCCCATGGCAGTGGCACCAGCCTTTTCTTTTTTTCATACTTCACAGGACTTTTTTTTTCTCTGAAACAGAAAACCACATTGCAAGTCGATCACCCTTTGGTATACTTGAGTCAGATTCAAAAATAAAGAACAGACAAGTTCAGATGCAAACAATGGCATGAAAGAAGTCTCTCCAAGACAGAGCTGGCTCATAATCAACCAATTTCCAGTAATATTTCAGAGAAAGGCTTCAAGGGGACTACTGTCAACCATTTTGATGCTACCGTACTGGCTCTAAATAGTTCTCTCCTTAAACCTTTGCATAGAAAAGGACAAATCCAGCAATATCCATCTGTATTCACGTTTTTCTCCTCAAAATACTCTTGTGTCAGTGCTTTCCTGACACAGGAAAGAAGGAATAACAGAGAGCAGCCAGGAGAGGGGTGGAACTCTGATTCCAGTTCAGGACAGCAGCCTGATCCTGAGCCTAAAGTCAATCACCTGGATAATTACTTTTCTCCTAAAGATAAACACTGACTCGATCAATATGGCTATTTAATACATCCAGTAAGTGATTATGGCCACCTAAAACATGAGTCCCACAGATTCTGCCATCCTGTACAGTCAAGAGGAAAAAGCAATTAAAATTCAGGCACCTGAAATGAATTTAGGACATAACCCAGACTTAAGAACTCAGCAGACTTAACACAATTCAATGCACCCATAGAATTACCTCACCAGACAATGCATTGAAACCAATTTGAGTAAAGGTAGAATTTCAGTCTTCCTTTCCTTCCTCCTCCTTCTCTAGTCAAATAAGATTTAACAATCCTGTTCTCTGATTTCTTCTCGGATTTTCATTGTGTTCCATTCAACTCCTGGATCTACTGAAAACAAAATTAATAAAGAGAAAAAGGAGACTGCCTACAAGGAAAGTCACCATGGTCAGGGCTCTTCCTTTGGCCCTGAGGTCCCAGACAACAACATGTTCATCAAGTGCAACTCTTTCACCTCCAAGAAAGGTCCCATCAAAACTGACTTTTGAATTACCTTTTGATCCATGCTAAGTTTTGGATGGTGGAGGTCTGGAAGAACCTCAGCCAGTGAGAGTTTAGGGGTTGTTTGGGTTTTTTTTAAATCATTCTAGCAACTGAACCATTGCGATCCAGGTCTTGTGGAATTTCTTGCTATGCACACAACCAGACAGATAGGATTAAAATGTGCCTGTTCATGGCAAGTCAAGAACCATGTCTGTACTACCAGATTACTCCATATCTCTGCTTTTGAGCCATTAGAGTCTCAAAAGTTCACAGAATCCTGAAGGGAGAAGAGAAGGGAAGAGAAGGGAAGAGAAGAGAAGAGAAGAGAAGAGAAGAGAAGAGAAGAGAAGAGAAGAGAAGAGAAGAGAAGAGAAGAGAAGAGAAGAGAAGAGAAGAGAAGAGAAGAGCTTCTCTGAAAGAGAATGATCCTTTCCAAACTGCTCTAAAGCGGAAGACGGCATGAGCTACACAGGGAGCACATGGCCAATCATCTCAAGTAGCTCCTTTCCCTCCTTTCCCACTTTTCCCTTCTTCTTGGAATCAGCAGATGGGGATTTTTCTTCAGACTCAAATCCCAGCTGATGGACAGTTACTGCCTAATTCCCTTGAATTATTTGTAATTCTTCCACAAGCAACACTTCTCTGTCACAAACTCAGTCTAAGTGCAGAGCACATTAATTGGGGTCTGATGCCCTTGAGTTGAAAATAGCTCTAAGATCATGACCTTCTGCTGGAGCTTTTCAGCAAAGCTCATTCCTGAGAAAACAAGGAATTAAAGAAGATATTTTGCAGCTCTGGGTGACCAAGCCTACTGATTTGTGCCCATCCTTGTGAGACTGTGAGCCCCATCAGGGTCACTCACAGCATTTTTATTGTGCCCACCTGGGTGAGTGTTGCACTTTAGAGCACATTTCCAGCATACCTATTTGATTCCTACAAATTTGAAATCTGCTCTCCAAATGAGTTGCTTTAATTAGCTGTTTGAGTGGAGTTTTCTGCCAGCAAACTCATTTGCTAAAATATGCATAGAAGGTAAATGCAGAAGAATATCTATCAGTTGTGAGCATGTCTGGAAATTAGAGTGAATATCCACTGCACTGATTTGACAGTAATTGCTATGATGTATTAAATCTGGAGCATTTTTATGCCTGGAACCACGATTTCTGAGTGCTGAAGTTGTCTGAGTCTGTTCTATACATCCACTTCACTTGTACAGCTGCTGAACCCAGTTGAGGTCGGGTATGAAAGGAAATCATTTTTATCTGACAGCCATTTGTTGGTAACAATAAAATCAGCTGGCAATCACAGCTCATTTCCTGCTGCTGAGAGGCCTCACCAATAACTCCCAACCCTCTGACGATTCCCTGCAGAGAAGCCTGAGGCTGGATGAGCAAGGTTGGTCTCATCTCAGACCCACAGGGTGGGAACCCTGCACCATCCCAGGCCCCCTCTGAGCTCAGAGGGAGCAAAAGCTGCCACCCCTGCTCAGGGCAGCAGAACAGGGCACTCACACCCCTCTGAACTGTTTTCTGATTAAAAGGTTGGACTCAGTGAGTTCTGCCTAAATGACTCTATGATTCTATCATGATGCACTCAGGGAGGGCCACAAGTGACTTTTCTCTCTGAACCTCTTCTGTGTTGCCTGTGCAAGAGCTGTATGGCTGGGAAATATGAAAATTTATAATCACTTCTTATATCTTTCCAAACTCCTTTATCCCTCTCCTTGAGATCCCCGTGTCATTAAACACAGAGCCCAAACCCTGTGGTTGGAAAGGGGAGGCTTTCCCAAAAGTTCTCCAGCTGTATTATCTTCTCCCACACTGGTATGGCTTGGTGAGGAACAGAGCAGGAAATACCAGGGCAAAACCTGCTTCCCACTCATGGTATTTGTTTGCATTTTCCCTGTCCCTGTATCAACCTCTCCTCTCCTGTTTTCCATATGGATTATATTCCCAGTGCACTGGGGTTAAAACCATTCACACTAATGGGTGAAATAAGAGTGCCAGGGAATGCTCCCATGTCCTGGGAACACCTTGAATGTCATGGTTTGACTCTGTGGTATTGACCCAGCAGCCACAGCAAGGCTGTGAGCAAACTGCCAGCCGGGAATGGTCCCTGGACTGGACTAATTGCCAGATGTGGGAATGATTTCAGGTAACTTAGTAGAAATAAGCCAAGTTTGTGCCAGATGATGTTCTAATATTTCACAAACATTGGCAGTGGCCAAAAATATTTCCAGCACCCTTGACCAGTTTTTTCTGCATAGTTATACATGGGGTGTATGCCTGTAGTGGTGTACTTGTGTCCAGGGAGACCTGGTCCACAGTGGGAATTCCTGATTATCCCTCTAAGCAGATCACATAAATGAGTAAGTGGTGGTTAATCTTACCTCTGCTTCAAAACCATGGTCTCTGATCTCACAATTTTCACAAAACAGTTATGACACACATGTATTTTGCAACCAGGAGCATATCTGTCACTGCTTCAAATTTGGCCAAATCTGTCTGGTTTCTCTTGAAAATGCTTACTGCAGGTCTGGGTCAGAAACTGGGCACTGAGGTGACAGCATGGTAGGAATTACACAGAATGACAAATACAAATGGTGTTGTAAGCACCTTTCTTGTACATGTAGGTTGACAGGGCAAGATTTAATCTGGCAGTGCCCCACTTTTTGAGAACAGGCTGAAACTGTCTTTAATAGTTTCAAGAGCTCTTTCTAGGAGGGAATTGCTGGTTGGATTTAATAACATGATAATCAAGTCCAGATATAGCCCATCAGACTAGATAATGCAAATCTTTTATGCACTGAGACTTTACAGGGTAGGAAAAATAATCAGGTGTTGGGTTTTAAAAGGGTGGTCATAGTGACTTGCCAGACCACTTATTATAGGAATGAGCACGAACCTGAAGAACCTCCTGGGATACGAGTGGTACACACCTTTAATCAACTGGTGTGAAAAAAAAAATATATAAAAGTACTACCTGGAGACCCTGGGTGGGATGGAGATGGAGCCTGGCCTAGATTTTTTGCCGCTGTCTTGTGTTGATCCAGGGTTTGCCAATAGTTATTATTTTTCTCGGGAAAGCTGCCAAAGAGATTGAGAATCTGTCCAGCGAAGAAAAAACCCTCTGTCCCTTCTCCAGAAGCGAACACAAGATGGTGCTGCCATCCACCAACTGCCAGCCTTGCTTGCAGCCTTGCACTGCTTCTAATTCTTGTGGTGTTTAAAATGAGAGTTATTAGAAATGCCTGAGAATGATCACGTCGAAATTTGGGCTTCTCCTCCAAACAGTGTGGTCGGATCAATAACCCAACTGAAGCATCCAAACCCAGCACGTGCCTCAAATTGCACCAAGAGAGGTTAAGGTTGGATATTAGAAAATATTTCTTCACTGAAAGGCTTGCCAAGCATTGGAATGAGCTTCTCAGGGTAGTGGTGTAGTCACCATCCCTGAAGGGGTTTAAAAGATACTTAGATGTAGCACTAAGGGACATGGATTAGTGTCAGACTTGGCAATGCTGGGTTAATGGTTGGATTCGATGACATTAGAGATCTTTTCCAAACTGAATTCTATGAAAATCCTCATTAGTCCAGGCAGAAAGTGCCAGATGGCAAATGCAACACAAGCTGAGCAAAAACTAGCAACAAAAAAATGCACTATCCAGGATTATACTGTAACCAAATTCAGAGCTGCTGTGTTGCCAGTGTTCCCACCCCAGTCAGCATTTGGGAAAGACTTCTCACTCTGCAGATACATTGCAAATTCCCAGCTCTTTGCCCCTCTCTAAGGAAAGGCTCTGACTGATGTATTTGAGACTTGAGCCACTGGACAACCCCAAGCCAATGTTGAAAAGAACTCGGAGAAAAGAGGCATCATCTACCAGGGAGATGGAGCAGATGGCAACTTGCTGCTCCCAGAGTCATGTGATTATGTGAGACCCACCCCGAAAGAGATGTGCCAGACCAACAAATTTTAATGAAAATCAGGAAACCAATTCCTCATAAAGTCAAAATCCTTCCTCACTTGGCTTCTGTGGCTAAACCCTGTAGGCACATGACCGAGACACTCATGAACCACTTGTTTATGTTCACTGCTCTTGCACGGGGCTTTTTGTGCCCAGTGACTTTGTCTCCCTTTCATTAGAGGCTCCCACAGAGATTCTTCTTTCCAGCCAGCCCCTTGCTTGCAAAAGCCATGGGCATGTCAATTCCTGGGAGACATGTCCCTCACTGTTGACTGTGATTGGAACCAGCCAAGTGCTTCAGTGGTTCTTGGTGGGACCCACAGCCCCCATAGGTCTCTTTCCAAAGGAAACGAGGCTAAAGGGACATTTATTTCCTTGTTGGGGACACCCTCCCACACATTAAAAAACATAATGAGGATGTTCTTTTCATGAGGAGGGAGAGCTGCTCTGTGGTTTTGGACTCTGAGTGACTTGTACTGCACTAGCCCTGTCCCACCCCTCATTTCTTGGCTTCCCAGTCCAGAGTAGATCATTTAGATCTGCATCCTTCCCATTTTCATGGTGCTGTGGAAGGACCAGGGGCTGTGGTTTGTACAGAGGAGGCTTTAACATTTTCACAGGGTTTTTTTTCCATCAAAACCTGAATTGTTTCCCCCTCACACAGCCATGCCACTGGATCTTGGAATATTCTGAATATCCTGCGTTGGAAGGGACCCAAAGGACCACTGAAGGCCAGCTGCAGTGGAGGTGTCTCAAGTTGCCATCCTGGGAGCATCCAAATTGCAGCCCATGTAGGTGTCAGTGACACAGGGAAAACCCACAAGCTGTTATTGATATTTCTAACCCTGAACCAAACCAATCTTCTCCTCTCAGACCCCTCAAACTGGTTTGAAGCCATTCCTAGAAGTCTCCACTCCAGGTTTCCTCCTACAAGGCATAGACACATATTAACAAAAGCCAATCCTCCCCTGGAAGTGGCTGTAAGTTTCCAGCCTGTAATATTGTAATAACTGCAGGTGAATCTCAGTCTGGGCTCTGAGATTCACTGCAGTTTGACAGCATTGATGGCTGGGTGGTTAGAGGTGAATAAACCAAGCAGCAGAAGATTGCTGGCTGGCCCAGATGTTTTCATCTTGAATCCTGTGAATCTGAATCATTCTTCTTCAGATCCCCACTTAGCCATCCTTTCCCTGCAATTACCTTGATCTTTGAGGTAACAAATCTGTTTCTTTGTGCTGATTTATCTTTGGGATATTTTGTTTGGAGAGCCTGCTCCTCCTGGAAAAGCCTTTCTGCTGTCACAGGAGCTTCCTCCTTTCTGTCCCTATTTCTGTGGCATCCTATACTTTTAAAATAAATAGGGTATGAATGGGGATGTGGTGGGGAAAGTCACTCACAGGCAGACTCACACACAGCTCACTAGTCCAAAACTCTGGGTTGTTTTTAAGATGCATAGGTGATACCAGCAAGGGTAAATGCTGGATGGGGATGGAAACCAGTGCAGAATAAGTGGGAAAAGTACTCATGAGAACTTTCAGTTGCCAAAAAGCAATCCCAGGCAAACAGCCTGGATTCCTCTCAATACCACAACTCATGGTACATCATGTCCTACCACAGTGTCCAACCCTTCCCAGTGAGGAGGATGAGCAGACTAAAAGCCCAAAGGAATTACCAATGGTCCTATGAAACAGAACTAAATCAGGGAAGTTCACAACATGTCTGAGCAGTGAAAAGTGAATATCAACTCAAAGAGCATCACATCAGGGATCCAGGACACACCTAGGCCTGCAAGGATGTAGACACAGCTCAGGCTCTACCTGTTGGATTGGAGACAGACAGAAAAGGGATTGTCCAGGAGGAGACAACTTGGGCTGTCAGGAACTCAGGCCTTTACAGCTGCTCATTTAATCTGTTTATCACCCAAGGCTAAGCAGGAACATGTTGTCCAAACCATGTCAGTGGCCAGATAAATGAGTGGAGGCATCTTTCTTGAAAGGCCAAGCACTTCTGTGTTCCCTTTCATCAGGTACCACACACCTGGGAACACTGCCAGCAGCAAAATGAAGCACCTCACGAGTCCCCTTGATTCCTAAAGGAAGGCAAAAAATGCTGGCCATGCACTGATATGGACATTTTCTGTTCAGGACCATGCCAAGAACTGTCAAACTCATTCATCAGCTGCCTCTGTACAAATGGCAGCAGCATTCACTAGCCAGAAGCTTGGCAGGGCTTCAGAGCACTGACCTAGAAGTTAAAGGCTCTTTGTTTATCACTAATCCCTGGAGCTATGCAGTCCCAAAGCCATTCCCTTTCTGTGCAACACAAGACCAGCTTTCACAGCCCTAGCCTGAGCCCAGTGAAGTCAATAGAAAGGCTGTCATTGTCCCTGGTGACCAATGCACTGTCCCTGGATTCTGCAAAACGAGACTGGCTCCTGCTTTTGTTGAAATCAATGCAAGAATTACCAGTGGCTGCTGCTGAATCCAAACGGGCCCGTGGCCTGTGTCCCTCGGGAGTCTGAAATCCATGGGCACCTTTTCCTGAATATTTCAGGGAGTGCAGGATAAAGGCTTAGATTTTCAGCAGGTTTTAAATATTTTTAGGTGCCTTTTATTCCCAGCAGGACTTCTTACAACCACACTTGGATCATGCACTCCTCTCTCCTTCTCACACAGGACTTTTTTTCAAATCCTTACATCTCCTAGAAGCTCTGATGGTGTGATGTGAAACCACTATCTGGGTATAGCAACACCTTTTCTAGTGAAAAACTGAGCTGGGAAATGGGGGACCAGGCAAATAAACATCAGATAATTGTTTGAAACCATCCAAAAATATGTTTTCATGTTAGAAGAAAAATCCCTGAGTTGTATCTTTGAGCAAGGCTCCTCCTGGACTGCTGAGATCTCCTCTTCTCCCACTCTCTTTGTGTCATTAATAACATCACTAGTATTAATTGGTCCTAGATAAAGATTAGAATGATCCTCAGATTTGGGGAAAATAAATAAATAAAAATAAAGCAATGAAATCCTGAGCTGGGCATCCAAGAGGAGAACGAGTTGCCCTCTGGAATTTTCATCTTCTCCATACTGACCACAAGGAGAACCAAACCAGTATTTTGCACTAAGACCTTGCCCTTTCACTGACAGAACTCAGAGGAAAACTGACCCACAGAAAGCAAACCCTTCCCACTGACCATGGCCAGCACAAGGTTGAGCCACAGTGTTTTGGGGACAGATTTTTCAGAGCTTTCTTCAATTTTGAGTAATTATTGCAGGTAAAATGGCTTTTTCAGGTCTAGACACCCAAAAAAGTCTGCATACTGTTATTTTCTACATTAAAAGAATTGTTTTCATTGGAATTTTGAATGTTCAGAAATGCTTATTTGCTTCTTATTTATTTCAGTCATTTTTATTCGAAAAAAGGCTGAGTGGAACATTTCTATGCTGAGTTCACTTTGTTTAATGCACCAGCAGAAAGGCCCGAGACAGATGCTGGTGGGGGATTGACATTTCCCTTTATGGCAGTAGATGGAGCTACAGCCTCAATAATCTTTTTTTCCAGACAGGAGAGCCCAGAAAAGGAGTTGTGTTGATCACTTCCCCCAAAACTTCATCCAGAAGGGGCTGGGTGGACAAATGAGATGAATAAGGAGGGGTGGAAAGAATGAAGAAATTTCCAGGATTGGGATCATCACCCACTTCTCCAAGGGCTTTATTTACCAGACATTTGCAACAGGAACTGTAACTCCCCTTCACTCCATCCACTGTAATGTGTTTTCATTTTAGAAGGAAAATTCCCAGTGTTACATCCTTCAGCAAGACTTCTCCTGGACTGCTGGAAATTCCTCTGCTCTCAGTGTCTGTGTGTCATCAATAACATCATCGATATCTATTAGTCCTTGATAAAGATTAGAATGAGGGATCTTTCTCAGATTGAGGGAGGGAGGAAGAAGAAGAAGAAGAAGAAGAAGAAGAAGAAGAAGAAGAAGAAGAAGAAGAAGAAGGAGAAGAAGAAGGAGAAGAAGAAGAAGAACCCAACCAAAAGAAAGAAACAAAAACCAAGGCTGAAGAACTTGTTTGTTGTACATTCAAGTGCTGGAATTTCTCCACAGCCTGGCTGCAGTCAACCCACAGACCACCAGTCTTCCCCCAGAGTTGTTTTACTGCCTCCTGTTCAATGGAAGAACTGAGATTCTTCATTAAATTCCAGGGATTTGTCATTTAATTGCCTATTAAATTACTTTATTAGCCTGTGTCTTCAGTGTCTAGATCTGGAAGAACCTCCTTCTCCTGCCAGGGACCCTGAAATCTTGGCTTCTTCTCCTTTCCCATGCAGCAGTTTGAGGCCCACAGACCTTTATAGTTTATATGGATTAAAACCTTCTTGGGCATACATTCATGCTTCATCTTCAAGACTCCATAAATTCCTTCAGCATTCTCCTCCAGACCTGCTCCTCCCAAGTTTTCATCTATTCTCTCCAAAAGAAGAACAGAGAGAGACTCATTCCTCTCCCCCACACTGACAGAAGACATAATTTTGAATATTATTTCCTTGAAGTGGTTGAAAAGTGAATCACTGTGTAAGCACAACACCTTATTATTTATGGGCAGGCAAATCACAGAAAGACATTTTAATAACACCATGTTTATCTTCACAAAAACCTCGGCAACGTTTCCGCAAGACTGAGCAGCTGCAGCCCAGAGCCTTCAGGTTATTGTGAAAGGCATCCACAAAAACCTAAACCATCTCAGTCTCTAGCAGATCCTAAGCTGGGTGGGGCAGGAGGGAAAGTTTATTTATTATTTCTAAATCCATTTTGTTCTAACCAGGGCTAAACAAGTTGTTCCTGGATGGCAGACCCTGCCTGGATTTGTTGTTTGGAAGCTCGTGGTTGAATTTTCAATACCTGTGAGCTTCCAGTGGGGCTTTCCCTCTAACTCAGGTTTTAATCTCAATTCTTTTGTGCCTTGTAAGGAATGATTTTCATGGCATAGACCTTCCTTCAGTGGGGGAATTACTACATTCTCTGTCTTCCTTTGGGCTACCTGCTTTGGTTAAACTCTTTAGAATTGGTACTTTTGCAGCCTTTTCCTTTCTGCCAGGTTCTGTTTAAACAGTCTGTAGCATCCCAAAGCTATTGGGGGTGAAGGACTCACCTCAGCTGTCCAGCATCCTCACAGCTAGAAACTGGGGATGCAGCTGGAAACGTGTGGGATTTTTGACAGGCTTCAAAAACGAGGCAGTTCCCACGAATATGTCAGTGTCACCAGCCTCACAGATTCCAGGAAAAAAAAAATAGATTTCCTGGGATAAGAGCTGCAGCTGTTGCCTGAGTGTCTGCATCAGCTTGCATACCTGAGATGCTTCTGATTAGTGGACAGGCAGACGCTGGCAGAGCAAATTGCCCTTCTCTGGTGTATTCCTCCCTCTCTTCCCTTACCCCTGCCAAGAAAGCAGGAGTGAAGTGACCACTCCCTGGTAATCATCCCACATCTCTGCATTTAAAAGGCAGCATTGGGCTTCTGTAGCTTTTAATCTGACCTGCAACATGTTGGGACCGGGCAGAGGGAACAGATCTTCGCTGTGCACATGGGGAAAGCTGGCAGACCTGTGCTTTGCCCTGCTGGCAGATGAGCAGAGCCAGGGCCCAGGCACGGAGACACTTTTGGAGGAGCTGCAAGTCTGCAAAACACTCAGGCATTTCCAGCTGGGAGGCTTTTCAGTGCCCCCCAGCGAGGTTTTGGATGCTGGTGGGGAGAGGAGCCAGGTAAGAGAGGGAAAGCGCTGCTGTTGTTCAATCATTCCGCCCACCGCGGAGCGAGGCGAGCGCCAGGAACACATTTCATAACATCTCTGATGTTTTCCCCTCTGCAAGAAAGAGCTCTCAGTTGTGGCTCTTGTGCTCAGATAAGATCACAGGGTGCAGGGGCAGAGGGGAGGCACTGACTGGAACTATTGTACCTGCAAAGTTCCTCGGTGTCAGGTAGGAGCCATGTGAGAGCCACACGTGCCATGGGAATTCAGGCAGGAGGAGCACTTGGGGCTGGATCTTGTTTATTGTTCTTGCCTGAGCCCAGCCTGGAAGGCGAGGGGGAGCTCAGGAGGACACAATGTACCCTGCCCCTTCCTGTGTCCACCCAAAGGCAATTTATTCTCAAGCTGAGCCATGGCCCCAAAGCAAAATAAATTCCTGTGTTCAGCTCCAAACACAAAGTACACTACAACTTCAGTGTAAAATGCTTCCCGTGTGGGAAATGTAGATGGAAAACGATGGACAAGGGCTTGTCCCACATTATTGGCAGTCCTGGCTGTAGCAGAGGGTTTCTTCTGCCCTCAGGAGGGATTTCTATAGCATTCACACCCTTGTCTTATCTTCAACTCGCCCTTTGGGGTTTCCCCACCTATCCAGCTTGTGCCCACAAAGCTGCATCTGTCCTAGAAGGATTCTGGATAGTTTAAGAAGGTCATGAGAAGGACTAGGAAGGATCCCTGGCTGTGGGGATGGGCTGTGTGTCCCACAGTCCTGGTTCCCCTGTTGCCCAGGCCTGAGTCTCATGCTCTTGGGAACCCCATGTCCCAAAAGGAAATAAAAGTTTTGCTTCAAGCAAACCATGAATGGTACTGAACACCATCCTGTGTCTACAGAACCCGGGTCTTGTTCATGTTGGATCAGGTCAGTGCCTTAATGTCTTCTGGAAATAAACACAAACCACAGAAATTCATAAAACTACTTGAAAATGGAGCACTGGCAGAGAAGATTTCCCCACTCAAACTCACTTTGTCTCTTGAAAATAATCCCTGGGGATGTTAAAAATCCTTTTTTTGTTTTTTCCTTGGGTTTAGAGGAAGAGGGAACAGGTAAGAGAACTGGAGATATTTATCCCTAATTATCTAAGAAGCAGAATGAAGATTAACCCCTTGCTGTCATAATCTGAAGAGAGGGACAAGAATCTGTCTGTCCTGTACATTTGTCAAAGTAATGCAATGGAGATTGCTCCTGTCACCTCCTTACTGTGATGAGCTCATCAAACCAACCCCTCACAGATGTCTTCTGCAAAATATCCTCTGGGGTTGGACTCCCTCCACAGCCAGTGCAACACTTCTAGCACACAATTTATCTGCTACACATCTGTGTTTGGAAAACTGAATTGAACATCCTGGTCAATAAGCTGGGCAGTGACATAACTCACTCTGTCAGGCACCTGCATGTGACTGGCTGGATCCCTGCCAGATTCTGTTGGCTGTTTCAACTGAATCTCCTTTGGGCTCCTAAATCACAAGGAGACACCTCTGGATGCCTGCACTGGGTGCCTGTGCCAGTCAGAAGAATCTGATCCCCTTGTTGGCTTTGTGGTTTGCAAAGAACAGCATGGAACACCCCTGTGGTCTCTGACCTCCACAGAAAGGAGGGAAAAAAGGTAAATGGAAATTTCTCCTGCCTTGCCACTGTCCCTGGGATTTACAGGTTCCTCAGTGTTCTGTGGTCACAGCAGGTGGGTTCATCACCACTTCAAAAATAGAAGATGTTTTTCAACCAGATTAAATTATCTTTATGGCAGGTTGTGTTACTCTATTCCAGCATGACCTTGCAAGAGCCCAGTGTTCCTCCTTCCTTGAAATGGCAGCACCGAGGAAAATACCTTGATATTTTCTTACTTGGAAATGAGTGGAGGTGAAGTCCAGAGAGGTGAAAATACAGAGAATCACTGAATGTCCTGAGTTGGAAGGGACCCACAAGGATCATTGAGTCCAGCTCCTGGCAGCCCCAGGAATGACACCCTGTGCCTGAGAACAGAGCTACACTTTTCCCAAGGGATGTCCAGTGAGTTGGAAATGGTCACTTGGTTTCTAAACAGGCACTCAGGACCAGGCAAATGCTCCAGGCACCCCAGATTGTGGATAACCATGCAAACTGCTGTCAGACCTGCTGGCACATCACACCATAACTTGCATCCGAAGAACAAGGACCTGCATTTCATTCCTAGCTGCACACCCTGCCCTGGGCTGATCTCCTTCACCAGAAAAATATTCGTGGGCTGCTGGGTTTTGATATGTTCAAGTGGCAGAGCTGGAGTGCACCAGCCCTTGGGCACCAGCTACTGAAAGCAGCCCTTCTGTTTATCTGATCCAGCTCTCACCAAGGCTGCAACCCCTCCTTCCCAACAGGATGGAATTTGCTGGCACTACTGCCAACCTCTTCCATCTTTTCAATAATTGCCATGACCGTGCAGCATCCTAGGGTGTTGGCAGATGCTCTTCAGAGTAGGAGGGCACTGCTCTGCATGCCTTTACTTTCATCAAAAAAATTCCCCAGAATTATTACATGAGCCCCTATTCCCCAAACATGTCTAGACAGAGTTATTTAGGGTGGGCTGTATTACAGTGTCCTCCCTCAAAGAACTAACCACTGCTGGATTGTTCATGATTTGTTTATTGAGACTATTGCAGTCAGAGATCACTGTCTCCCTGCATGATAGTCAACTAGAAAAAAAACACTTGAAAAACAGATATCCATCACCTAAAGCATGTACAGCCTGAAAAAGATGAAATAAATAAAGAGAGAAAAGAAAGCAGTGCGTAACAGCATAAAATCATTTAGTTATTAAAGACCTTGGGGCAAGCACAGAGAAATTCAAGGGCAAAGCTGATGGTTTTACCTGTATTTTCTCAACCCAGAACTTTAGGAATTTGTTTTCAGGGCAGATCTTTAGCGAGAGGGAGTGGGGAACAGTATGAGGGTTGTTCAGGTTTTTTTGAATCTTTTGAACTTTCAAACTTAGAACAAAGTGTAGCCAGATATTTTTTTGAAATTGGGGGTATCAAGAAACATTCCTCCATGCAATTTAAGACATTGTTTGTACAAGCAAGACGCCCTGATTGATTTCTTTGACTTTGTAACTGAATGCAAGGCTGTGTTATGCAAGCTTTAATTATTCTTATTTGGAAACAATTTTCTCTTTTACTTTCAGGGTTCTTTGGGGAATAGGAGGCAGCTAAAAACAGCAGGGTTTGCCAAAGCCAAAGCTAAGAAAATCTTCCAAAAAAGTTTCACTCTGTTCTAAGTCTGTATTGTAGCAATTCTGACAACCTTTAATTTTGGCAGAAGGATGTGTCTTCTCCTAATCTTCTCTTGGGTACCAAATATTATCCCAGCACCATTGCTGCAAAACAAAACTCTGGGGATTCAGTACACATGAACACCTCAGGGTCTGACAGTTTCAAGAGAATAACACCAAGTTCGTTGTGTTTGGAGAAGCAAACATATTAACCTCAGGGTTTACACATTTTACAAGAAAAACAAAAGAGTAAAGAATAATAGGCTGGCTGGAAATTCAACCAGAGTTGAATCCTAGTTTAAGCCCTTGCACCGAGGACTTGTCTGCACTAGAATTCTATTTGAAATACCATTCTGCTGCAGCCACACTGATTTTGGTATATGAAGCAGTCTCATATATGGTCAGTAACATTTATTCTAAATACCATGAAGATATGTCCCCGAGAAAGTAAAGTCATCAGTATTGAGTCTTTCCCCTTTGAACTGTGCCATTCAGGAGAGTATGTGCATCCTACAGCTGTGGGACAGGTTAACCTTCAAGATCAGTAGATGGAGTGATGATATTTTTAATTTGAAGGTTTCACTCCAGATCCTTCTTCACACCCAAAATTAATATGGTGGCAGGCAGTAGTTTTATTTTTTGTTCAAGATGGAAAGTAAACTCACCTGAGCTTTCAGGTTGTTTCCATGTTGGGTTTTTGTTTTGCTTTTTTTTTTTCCTATGGTGAAATTCATAGAATCACAGAATGGCCTGGGTTGGAAGGGATCTTAAAGTTCTTCTATCCCAAACTCCTTTCCATAGTCTGAAGTTTGTACACAGCCTTGCAATTGGTCCCATCCCTCAAGCACTCTGCTCCTAATGGCATGAGAGCAATTTTCTGAGGAAAGCTATGGCAAATGGAAGCACTAGGAATGTCCTAAAGGCTAACCAGGTTGTTTTATGTCAGCCTCCACCTTGTCCACCAAGTCCCTGATCACATCTGGGCACTGGGCCTGGAGGATCTGTCCCTACAGCACAGGACACTGCCACTGCTGGGGGAGTGACACCTCCCAGCATGGACTGGGACAGACCTGACCTCCTGTGGGACATGATGGTGTCTGACAAGGTGCTGCAGTTGAGTTTTTCCATTCTTTCCCTTTCCCTTTTCTCCTTTCATCTTCACAGCAAATGGCAAAAATACCAACCCTTCCTTACCCAAATTTCCTACCTCTACATGTTCCAAGGGACTGGGCACACCCAGCAAGAGAAGACAGGGAGCAGCCTGGCCTAGAGGAAGCTGTCCCAGCCCGTGGCAGGGGGTTAGAACAAGATGATCTTTAAGGTCATTTCCCACCCAAACCATTCCATGATTCTATGATACTTTGATCCTATGATTCTATGATCAGGGTCAGCAGTTCCAAACCTTGTTTCATCCAAGCTGCTCCTCACAGCCCCATCCCACACACCCACCCTGTGCTTTGCAAAGGACACTGCATTCATCTCCTTCCTGCCCCTGCCCACCCACAGCTGCGGCACCAGGAAATTTTGGACCAGACCAAGGAGGGACAGTCACATCCATGATATCCTGTGCTGTCCTTTACCAACCTTTCCCAAGTTTTTTTCTGAGATCATGAGCTTTTCCAGATCAGGCAGTGCTGTCTCATGCTTGAGGGTCTGGAGCACACATCCTACAAGGAGCAGCTGAGGGAACTGGGCTTGTTTAGTCTGGAGGCAAGGAGGCTCAGGAGGGACTTCATCAGCCTCTATAAGTACCTGAAGGGAGGTTGTAGACAGGTGGGGTTTCTATTTTTCACAAGTAACAAATGACACATCAGGAAAAAATACCTTCAGGTTGTGCCAGGTGGGGTTTATACCAGATGTTAGGGAAAACTTCTTCACCAAAAGAGTTGTCAGGCACTGGAACAGGTTTCCCAGGGAAGTGGTGGAGTCACCATCCCTAGAGGGATTTAAAAGATGTCTAGATGTGGCACTTGGGGATGTGGTTTGGCGTTGGGTTAATGCTTGGACTCAATGATATAAGAGATCTCCTCCAATCTTAATGATCCTTTGATTCTCTGAGTGCATCCCCCCACAGAGCTGTTGGCTTAGGAAAAACCCCACCCCTCCACCCTTACCCCTCTGCCTCCCCTGGAAAATGACATCACTCCAGACAATTTACTGCTAATCAATAGGGTTTAACAGAGGCAGATCCAGCCCCAAAAGGAGCTGCTGATGCAGCAGCCAGCAGCCAACATCTCCATGTGAACAGAAGCATGGTCTGCCTTTGTTGGCATTTTCTGCTTTGTCTCCCACCAGCATTTGCATCTCCTAATTAAATAAGTGTGGGCAACTGTATAAATATATATATATAGCATTGCATTAAAGCCCTGGGATCTGTCTGACAGCCCAGCATGATGCAGCAGCATTAGCAATGTTTGCTGTACCGTTTCAAATGACCTCATTTGGAGGGGAATTGCAGCCAGGCTGTGTGTGCTCTAACCCAGACAGTTGCAGGCACATGGGTTTTAGTAGAAATACATCCACTGAATTTCGTTTGGCTGTCCTTTTCTTTGTAAAGGCCGTGAGTGCTCTTAGTGAAGTTAATCTGTGCCTGCGTGACTGTGGATTACATTCTGATGTGTTCCATCAGATAAGAGAGCTGTCAGGCTATGATGGCAAAGCTGACAGATGATTGATGCTTGGGAAACTGCAATTTGGCCTCCTGACACACCAGGACTAAGCCCTCAGCTTCTCCTTCCCCAAAATGTCTTTCTCCTCTGTGCACAGGATGAGCAACTCTTCCAGGATGGGTCAGTGTTCTGCTGGGCAAGGAATGATGAAGAGCAATGTGATGAAGCAAAGTGACAGGAGCAGCTACTTGCTTTGGAGAGTGACCTTCCCCTGCCAGCCTTACTTTTGAGGAGGATGATCTAATCAGTTCTACAAGGTCTGATGTATTATTTCCATATTGCCTTTTTCTAAGCAACCAGTGCAACTCCAGGCTCATTTGCACACAGATCACTTCAGTGCAGGGCAGTGTCATGTGCAGCCCAAGCTGGGAATACTTTTCCACTGACATCAAGAGTTGAATTTGGTCCAGAGGTGACTTTACAATCTCAGGAGTCATCTTTCTTCTGCACTGAACGTGGTCTCCACTGTTCACTGAGCAGCGTGACCTGTGTCAGCTATTGCTCAGCAGAAAACAAACAGGGAAGGGATGAATTAGATTTCTTGGGTTACCTACAAGCTGGTTCTTAGAGCATCAGTGAGGGTGACAATTAACCCTACCCTCTCAGCTGCCAGTGTTTAAATAGGTTTCTTAGTCTTACAAGCAGGAAGCAGGATGATAGCTCAGATTATCTCATCATTATCTGCAGGAAGGAGCCAGCCTGGGTCAGTACAACTCTACTTAGCATGACAGCCGGTGTATAAATAGGATCAGGACTTACAGATGGTGACCAAGGTTAAAGGAATAATAAAATGTATAAATATACTGGGATCATGCTCAGATTCTGCCTGTATTTCCTGTTCAGGGGGCTGAGCACGACGAGCATTCATAAACGACCTTGTTACGAGTACCAGGGGCTCTCTGAAGGCACCAGGGGCAGGCAGGAGAGGGCTGGGCGCCTGCCAGCTGGGCAGGGTGGATCTGTGCTCCCCATCAGCTCCCCAGGCAATGATGGAAATCAGCTTTCCCCTCCCCCTGACCTGGAACAGACGCAGCACAGGACTGTCATGAGGACCAATTATTTACTAAGATGCCAATGTCCCCAGGCAGGCAGAAACAGGGAACGACGCAGGGATGCTCTGTCTGTGGAGGCAGGAATGCCAGCATGGATCTGGAGGGTTTTCTCTGGGTTTGTGCTTCAATGAAAGCCAAATTAAATTGTCTTCTAGAGTTCACAGCACCATTCACACAATGCAGGAACCTGCTTGAATAACTGGCACTGCTGAAGAGATCAAGAGGGATGGAAAGGGGAGGCTCAGGCTGTTCCCTGCCAAGGACCAGACCTTATTCCTCTACATTCAGTTGGCAAATGCAGGGCATAAGGGTCAAAACTCTCCCTAGTGGCTTCATGAGGCTTTTAGGCAGGTGAAGGAGGTGCCAAAGAGCTCAGCCTAGCCCACAGTCTGCACAGGCACTGTGGCCTGGGAAGCCAAGGATCGTGTTTTCTCTTCCAAAAGCCATGGGCACTAAGTGCTTGCTGCCACAGAGGTCTCGAGTTTGAGGATTTCCAGAGAAATCTCTCTGCCTTAGCAGTGACCTGCAGCCCATGAGAACAGCCTTAGCTTTTGATGATGATTTTCCATCCTTTACTTCCCTCCCCGCCAAAAATATTATATAACCCCATCCATTTTTAGAAATGCAGACCCAGGGCTCATCAGATCAGGATAATATTGATCGTTTCAGCCTTCATGAATTCAGGAAGCCAAACCCTACACAGGGCAGGACAGGGCAGGGGAGTGAGAACAGAGTGCTGGAGCATGGGCAGCATTTCTGTGTTGCAACATCTGCCCTGGTGGAACAGAGGATGTTTTTTCCTGCCTGCACAGCATCTTCTGACCTGCTTTTGACCCAAGAAGCATTTGCATTCATAAATACTGGAGCCATACCCCTGGGAAGTGAGGGAAGGAGAGGGAAGGAAAAGAGTGGGTTTATCAAATCTGGGATCGCTGCAGGGCTTGGAAAGAAAACTTTCTTCCTCTCTGTTCCAGCCCAACTGTAAACCATACTGCATCCAAGAGGGCTTGTTTATTAGCCCTTGGATTGGAGAGTTTTTGCCAAGACAGCTCCGCAGCCAGTGACCTTTGGGTGAGAGCAGAGCAAAAGAGATTCATGAGATCATGCTGCTCCCCTCCATGCCTCCAGGAAGGTGTTGACTGAATAACTTAATTCTGGAGGAGTTTATTCAGTGCTGCTGTTCTTTTGGGCAGAAAAAGGCCTGAGAAAGTTGTATATCAGAAACTACTCACCTCTCCACTTTGCCATGTGAGAACCCACAGAGACAGGGGAGAAGTTTGGGGACAACTCGAGATGGGTGGGAGAATGGGAATGAAAGTCAGCATGTAACTGGGAGTATCAGGTACCTCAGACATCCAGACCCTTCTCCACATTTGGAATATGAAGCACAGTTCTTGTTCTCCAGAAAAGACAAGCAAAACTGGAAGAGATGCAGAGACGAGCAGTAAGAGGGCCGAGACACGGATCTGACCTTGCATTTCAAGAAATAAAGCATTTCAGCTAGAAATGGGTTGTTGCAAGTGGAATAAAATGCTTAGAAGATCATGAGTGGCCTGGAAGGGCTGTTAGATAAAACCTCAGCAGGAACATCAGCCTCATCTACAGCTCCTGAGCCTTGGCTGTGCAACTCTGACTGACGAAGTTGTCAGTCCCCAATGTGTCCTGACAAGTGGTTTTTCTTCCCAAGGGATTGCACTTGCTAGGTCAGGCAGCCATAACTGAAAGATAATGTTTTTTTCCTGTTGAAAATTATTTTATGCCTGCAAGAGCAGCCAAGGCACGCTATGGAAAAGCAACCAGAAAGCCCTAAGGATGCACCTAAATGATATCTATTCACAAATTTAAGATCTTTAGGCACTTGCTCTTGCTGAAGAGGTTCTGTGGCTTTTGTTTAGGGTTTATTTAAGATAATGCAGCTCAGTGGTAAGCAGAGATCTAAGTTCAATTCCCTACATTATTTGCTGGCTATTTCCTCTGGGATCTTCATTACATCCCTCTGCGCACTTCAGTTTTCCCAGAAATAACTCTAACTACCTGCCTGAAGAGTTGGGGGAGGTAGAATAAAGGCTGTAAAGAGCTGAGATAAAGTTGCAACAGGAGCTGTAAAAACACCTACAGAAAGCAGAGATCCCTTTCCATCACCAGCAGAGATGACACGTGATGCAGCTCGTGGGAAAGGCACTGCTGGAGCATCTCAGGCTCACTGGGAGAATCCAGTTACACTCAGCAGTGAAACCACATCATGTCACTTCCCAGCCTCTGAGAGAGCAGCCAAATGTTTACACACAACTTCCACTTTCACTTCAGACATGGTCTGAGGGCTCACCCTGCCCCTGGAGAAGGAGCTCACTTCTGAACACACAGTCCTTTGTTTTGTTGCTGGTGGTGGTTTTAGGGGACTTGGTGGGGGGTTGTAAAAAAGAGGTAAAGAGTCTTCTTATATAGGCAGTGATATGATAGAGGGGAACAATTTTAAACTAAAAGAGATTTAGATTAGAAATTATGAAGAAATTCTTCCTTGTGAGGGTGGTGAGGTCTTGGCACAGGTCACCCAGAGAAGTCGTGGCTGCCCCATCCCTAGAGGTGTCCAAGGCCAGCTTGGACAGGGTTTGGAGCAATCTGGCCATGGCAGGAGAATTGGAACTTGATGATCTTTAAGGTCTCTTCCAGCCCAAACCATTCAATTATTTTTTTACTTTTTTTTTTTAAGGTAACCACATTGCAAAGTCAATTTTGCTTACACAACAGCAAGTCATAAGCATGAGGGTGAGGAAAAACCTGATTTGTCATCACCAAAATATTTTCTTCCCCTCTTTGAAGCTCTCTCTGAAATGATGGGCTCCATGCAAGGACACATTCCTCAGTGCCAGATCATGTGTTGGGAATGTGGAAAGGAGTAAGAGACACAGCCCTGCAGGAGTAAGAGACACAATGCACTTACAGGCACTTGGCCTAATCAGAATTTCATTTTTTACCTCCAAAGGAATTTTGTGCACGAGTAATTTACCACGAGGGAAAGTGCCACAAAGCCTAGTTGCAAAAGGGCACAGTCCCAAGCCAGACAGAACCCAAAAAGCCAATAACAGCAGAGTCTCAATGCTCCCTAAGGAAGGAGTCACCTGAGGAAGAGGAGAGGACGGTGCAGCCTTGGGGACAGCCACTAGATGGGGGCACGAACACACAGCTCCATAGGCCCCCAGCTGAACCCCAGAGCACCAACACCAGGAGGTGACACATCACCGACCTTCCCTGCCCCTGGGCACGGACCGGGAGGCTCCAGGGAAGTGGATCTGCTCCCCACCAAGTCGATGGGAGTGAGCCGTGCACGCATCCACTCACAGTCCCTGCCCCGGGGGAAGAAGACCTGACTGTGTTATGGCTTTGGGGAGCTTAGGCTGGGCCATGAGCACCAGCTGGACAGCCCCTGTGGCTTCCACTCGAGATCATTATGGAGCCACACAGCTTTGGTCTCAGGATCTGCTCCAAAAGGTTTCTTTTTTCAGTGCTCACAGCCAGACAGTTCTCCCTCACACTACAAAGAGGTGTCTGCCCACTTCTCTGGAGATCTCAGCTCTTCCAGACCATCAATGGAAACTGCCTGTGGGTGCTGTCTGCTGCCTGCCTTTTAACGAGGTGTCCCACAAATTGGCTCTGACTGAAGACAGCTCTGCTTTCACGGAGCCTGGAGGGATCAGAGCATGTGAAACCTCCTCCCGACCCCGACACATCCAACACGTTCTCTTGGTGAAGGACCAAGTTCACGAGGCTGCCAAACACATCAGCCCTGGAGCCTGAGCAAATCTGTCGTGAACTGCAGCTTATACACTCACAGATATATTCCCTCCTCCAAAAGGAGCCACAGAGGGAGGGGGAATTTTTATCCTTCTGGGAATGCTAAGCCCTGTTTGTCTGAGCAGCTTTGCAGAAATACAAAGAGGCTTAAACAATTTCCACTAGTGATGTGTCATCAATTCAGCAGTTTTATGAGGGAAGAAGGTTTGGCTGATGCACAATCCTGATGACATATCCATGGAAAGGCTCCTTGAGCAGGCGCCACTTCATACCCATCCTTCAGATGATGAATAAGCCAGTGAAACTGGGAGCCACTTGGCTTCTTGATCCCATGATGAGGAGAAAGAGTGGAGAGCAGCTTCCCTCCTTGTGTTCTCAAGGGTGCCCATAGCAGTTTTTCCAGGAGCCCTCGGATGGGAGCCTACACAGTCAGCCTCTCTCCTGACATAACTCACCTCCAAAACTGAAAGGTCCCCATCATTTCTCATGTCCCTGCTGACTGACACTGGTCCAGCAGGTTTTCCCTCTGTTCTGAGGCAAAGAATCTCTGCCATTCACTGTGAAAACCTCTGGGAATTTAGTAGTATATGGCAAGATCCTATGTCACACAGAGGTTACAATAAATCCACATCCCTATTCAGCCTCCAGCACCTCATGGTCACCACAGTTTAGAAGCACTTGATCTGAGATTTGGGAGCTGCAAATAATTCTGTCCAGACACTTCCCAGCCAGCCTGACCCTTGATAGCCTCTGCCAGCTGAGGAAACAGAGAGTTTTTCAGAGGATACTGTTTTCTCCCTGTAACTGAGGCTCCTTGTTCAGCACGAGAAGAAAATAGCTCATTGTCAAGACTCTCTTTGCCACCGACATGTGACCAAAATATCAGTTTCTCCTTTTTGCTGAGGCCCAGTTGCTCCTTTGCTGGCAGAAGGGAAATCCCTGGAAACAGAGAGCAAAGTCAATGACACGCAGGCTGTACCCCGTGAGTCAGCATGGCAAAGTTCTCCTCACTCCCCCTCTGCCAGCCCAAAGCTGCTGGGAAGACATTGCTGTTGTTGTTGTTGTTGTTGATGATGATGATGATGATGTTGTTGATGTTGTTGCATGGATTTTGGGGTTTTTCATGTCCGCATTTTCTGGAGTAGGGCACCAGCTTCTTCATTTATGCTTGCGGTGTCTTCACGTGCAAGCACTGAGCAGCTCTGGGTCTACTTAGCATCTGAATTCAAAGAAAAAGCTGTTTTCAACCCTACATGGCAAAGCACCAAGGAGACTCAGTTCTGCAAGATGTTACATTTTACTTTGGGGTGAACTTAGAAGCAACTTTTCCTCCAAGACCTTCTCTGGCCTTAAAATGCCCTTTTCTCTTTGTCCCGTTTTTCTTTCTCTTTTGTATTGAGACACAATCTTTACTGTGGCAATGACAGCTGAGGATGGCAGCTTCTGTTGAAATTTTGGGTTCGCTCCCCTTCTTGAGGGATTCAAAGGTCTTAGCTCTGCATGCTTGGAAAGCCTTTTACCAATAGCTGGGCACTCCAGGAGGGCTGGCTGGGCTTCCTGCCCTGAGATGGACAAAGACTTTCTCCTTGATCCAAGGACTTCCAGGAGACTGGAATGGGCTTGTTTGGCCGAGGTCACCAGCCTCTTTATTCTCTTGTTTACAGGGTGGCAGAT
Organism: Erpornis zantholeuca; assembly: GCA_013400515.1. NCBI lineage: Eukaryota > Metazoa > Chordata > Aves > Passeriformes > Timaliidae > Erpornis > Erpornis zantholeuca. The sequence continues at coordinate 548,421 of VZTN01012369.1, forward strand.
GGAAAATGCTGATTCAGCAGGCACGGGGGAAAAATATCAACAGGGAAAAATGCACGAGAGCTGTCCTGGCTACACTTCTGCCATTTATTTCTTTTTTTTTTTTTTCATCTCGATTTTCTTGTTTCCTGCACCCAACAGATACAATTGACAAAGTCAAAGTTTTCAAAATTAGGGATGCTCCACTTTGTCCACTTTAAACACCTCCTGTCCCAAGCCACAAAGAGGGCTGGTAACTGTGCCCAGAGACAAACTCAAACAGTATTTCACAGAAATTTGAGCAAAGTTGTAATACAACCAAGCAGAGAAAAAAAAAAAATAGGTGACAGTGGCTTTTGTGAAGGATTTTGTTCTCTGAGGCTTTTGGGGAGGGAATTTATCCTCTCAGGTAGGACACAGAGAGTAGTGGTTACAGAAAGAGAGGCTGTATCCACACATCCTCCTGCAAGTCCGGAGCTGATTGTCATAGATCCATTTTGTGCTCCAGCTCCAGCTCCGGGTGTCCCAGTGACCCACTCCTGGCCCTGCCTCTTGAAGACTGCCCGTCTTGGCTTGTTGCTTGTATCCATTTCCAAAAACAACTCAGTGTGAGCTGTCACATGCTCATGGCAATTGTCCATCTGAAAGTCTTCATTAAACATTTCTGGTAAAATGTGTGTGTCACTAAATGGCTTTAAGATGAGACTTCCAAATGAATCTGTCTTTCATCTGATCTTTGCTCCTACAGTAGGCAAAAAAAATTTTCTCACGTAAATAAACTCAGATATTTAGGCTGGAAGTGAGATTCAAGGAGTTCAGTCAGGTCAGGGAGGATTTGGATAACCTCCTCTCTTCACGTTTTAAAGAAATAAGTCTTTGATAGAAGCAGCACAGACAGACCTTCAGGGTGAATTTGAGAAGACATTTTACTTCTCTATGATTCTGTTTTACCCTCTGTAAAATGAGGACCTGGATCTTCACCCCTTGCTTTGTTAAGATACTTGAGCTCAGGGGCTGAAAATTCTGCATAAAACCTTGACAACCTTATTATTTACCTGCACAAGAAAGGGAACTTGGTCTTGCAAAGACATCATTTGGTTTTAAGTCATTCCCCAGCTCTTCAGGAAAACAGACTGTGGACAGGCACAGAATTAATCACACAAGAAAATCAAGCTGTTGGCCAAGTTTTGCTTTATTTTTATCTCCACCTGCTACCCAAGCTTCAGGTGTTTCTCTAAGTAAAGCACTGTCAGCCTCTATTGCTGCTGTTAGAGAATCATGGAATCATTAACATTGGAAAAGATGTGAGAGACTGTGAGAGATGCCTTGCTTTTGTTTCAAAACATAATGAAATTGAGTTTCCAATGTTCATTGTTTCAGGCCAAAAAAGAAAAAGAAAACACTCCAGAAAATACTCAGAAATAACTGACATCCGTTCAGATATTACTCGAGGCAGCAGAGGTGCCTTCTGTGTGCATGGAATGTTTGTCTTTGCCTTACTTTCTTTCTATTACTTTATAACCACGCATTTCCTTTGCCTTCTCCCCTTGCCGTGTCCTCGGATGCCTGTGCTGGGCATGCACCTTCTGCGTGGCTCCTGCCTGCACAATTGGGCAATTAAACTGAGATTGTCTTCTGCCACCCGTGGCATTTGGAGCCACAGAGCCGTGCTGTGGGATTTTGAGAAAGCAAAGGGCAAAGATCTCACGTTACACCAAGGCAGAGCTTTATGGGCTCATTAGAAAATTGCCTCTTATTAATCCTGCTGGGAGTAAAACTTGCCTGGTGTAAAACAGCCCAGAAACAACCCTTCCAAACCATCCTGTTGATTTATTCCAGCGTGTTGTCTGGGCTGACCTCAATCATGGTCAGCATTGCTGGACCTTCAGATAACAGGTGCCAATCTGCCATGTGTGAAACATCATCAGCTTGAAACCTGAGATTTAACTGAAGCAAGAAAAATCAGCCTGAAGCTGAAACCACTTGAATTACCAAATCTAATTTGAGGGGGAGCAGGCAGCAAGGAAGATGACAGGGAATGCAATGCTCCGTGGCACTTCTTCAGAAGATTTTTCACACCCATATGAATATTTGTCAAACCAGACCATAAATCAGACCCTGCTGAAAATTTTTATCTGCTTTTGGCTTCAGGCATCTGCTAGAAAGGACCTCTTGAGTCTATGTTATGCACATCTTGTGAAATTCGCAGTGGTTTTATTCAGAATTAGGCAACAATACACAATTAATCCTTTTTGTGTGTGTGTGTGTGTGTGTGTGTATGTATGTGTGTTATCAGCCTGCAAGAAGGGGAATAAATTAACAAAACACTGTGAGATCATTCACAGCACCCTCATTCACCAAAAAAAATGTATCACTGCAGCCTGACCCAGCCAGGGGACTTCAGCACAGCTGTGTGACAGCCACTCCAGGTCACTGCCATCGTGCAGAGCTGGAGGGCAAAGGCAGGAGGGGATTTCATCCCGTGTAGCCCAGGGCAGGTATTGCAGAGCCACCTCCCCTGCGAGCAGAGTCGCTCCCGCCGGAGCACACTCGGGGCTGTTGACTTTGCTGCAGACAGTCAGGCTGGGGCAGACTCAGACAGCAACAAACCCTTTGTGAAAGCAGCTGGGAAAGAGAATCAAAGACATCCAGTAACCACCAGCTTCTGCTGGATGAATTTAACCCATTCAGCATTCCCAACCAAGCAGTTTTCCTGATTGGCACCTGTCCACTTCTTGCCTTGGCTGAGTTAAACGCCTAAATTCAATGTCTCCAGAAACATGAAGCCACAAAGCATTTCCAGGGTCCATCCCATAGTCATCCCATAATCCAACCCCCACCTTAAGTTTCTACAGCATCTTTTTAAAAGATGGTGTGTGCCAAGATCAATTTCCCCACTCCCCAAGCTTGCTGAGCAGTCACACAACTCCCTGTCCTGGTGAATAGGACATGTCCTTGGCCCTAAGGATATGGATCTTCTATGGGTAAAGGAGTGCCTGGGACAACATAGGGACAAAAGTCCCTTGTTGCTTGTTTTCTTCAAGCCATTATGGCTGCAGAAACCATGAGCCAGGGTGGCCCCAGGTGCAGGTGACATCAGTGAGTCAGAAGGATTGGAGAAGACAGTAAGAAATTAAATCAGAGCAGAGCTGAGGGATGAGACAGAGCTGCCTTCAGCCTTGGAGACCATCTGCTCAGACCTTTAACTTCTTCCACAGTGCTATGGATGTAAATATTAGCTCTCAGGAGAATGAAACACGACACAGTTTATCCAGAGCTGGGGTAACTCTGTGAGTGCAGGAGCAGCACTCTACACCACCATATGGGTGGACAGAAGGTGACATCCCAGACAAAGCCCAGCACTCCCACTGAGCTCCCCAGGGAGGGACATGGGCCTGCATTAGGGGTGACAACATGTTTGTGCCCATCTGCTGCAGATGGCACCGTGCCACTTCACAGCTTCGTTTCACCAAGGGATGCTGGACTGGGGGCAGCAGCTTGCTCAGCCCTGCCAGGGTTTCTGTCCCAGGGGCAGGTGGTGACCTCTGGCCAGGCAGCAAACCAAGCAAAACCAAGGGAGAAGTGTGGTGGGATTGGCCAACATAATCACAGTGAGATGGTGGAGGACAACATAACCCTGAGGAGAACAGTGCCTGTTCCCCTCAGTCCTTGTGAGGGAGCCCAAACCCAAGTTTGCCCACAGATATTTGCCTGAGCAGTGCCAAGGGCCTGGGAATGTTCTCCTACCTTATCTGTGGTGGTTATAGTTTACCTCTCCCATTTTATTACATCTGAAGTAGCTTTTTGCCATTAGGGCCACTAGGAGAGAACACAAGCCCTTGTGTACTCGCTGTCTTTGCTCTGCTGAGGGAAAGTTGTCCATATTGCAGCATCTGGAACTGATGTTCCTCTGTGGCAGGTCCTCATTTTAAGTTTCAGTGCAGTGCCTCCTCTTCCTTAAAAAGGCATGAGATGATTGAGATGAGATGAGATGAGATGAGATGAGATGAGATGAGATGAGATGAGATGAGATGAGATGTACTGGGTGATTCCTTCTGGGGTCACACCAGACATCAGACTGCAGGAACCACTTATATAAGACATGAGTTTTATTAGGAATCCAGTGCTTTGAACTAAATCTACTGCACTGGGTGCTTAAAATATTATTCTGACTTTATAGACTGATCAGAAGTGAAGTAGATCACCGGATATTAACCACTCTCAGATATATTTATATGTATACAATCATGCAGAGTGTGTGTGCGTAAATATCTATCTATTTATCTATTTATCTATCTATCTATCTATCTATCTATCTATCTATCTATCTATCTGTGTGTGTTCATGGACATTTCACTGTTTTTCAGGAGATTTGACTTATTTATATCAAGAAGATTCTAACTGGAATTTACCTTAACACTTGGCCTAGAAGCCTTTAGAGAATTTCTACAATCATCTTCCCATTCCTGCACAACATGTAGATACAAAGAAAAAAAAAAGGGTTTTAGTGCTTGTATCTCTACCTAAGAGATGCCACATGCTGAAAAGAAATTTTCTGAAAAGCTCATACTGTGATCTCAGGTGCATTAACACTGATAATTACAAAGAAGGCTCAATGCTCTTGGAGGTCTTCTCCAGCCTTAAAGATTCTATAATTCCAGGAGAAAACCCCTGGCCACATCACAGAAATCCAGGTATGTCCTGGGTCATTTTGGCACAGGAAAGGTCAGCATGGATGTGCCCCTCAATGACATCAAGGTCCTCCTGTCCTCACCCAGGACAGCCATGCTCACACACTTGGAGAGGACTTTTGATTGGAATTGTTTACCTTTCCCACTTTCTTTCCAGTAAAACTGGGAGACTCAGCTGGCTGTCTGACAGCCGCAGGAGGGTTTGGTTTAAAGGCTCTGGAATGAATCCATCTGATCGGTGTGAGCTGTGTCAATGGCCAGGACAGGAGGCAGACAGTTATTTGGATATTTTTTTGGCTCTGGGAGAGGTTAAGTGAGGACAGTGCTGAGAGCTGCATTGAGATTTGGCAGCCCCAAAGGGGAAGTCTGTCTCAGAGAGCAACCGCCTGTTTTTCAGCTGAAAATGTATTTCCTCAGCTGTCTCTGAAAGTAAAGGTTAAGCTTAATTTAAAGCGGAGCTTTAGCAGCCTGGAAAATAAAAGTAGCAAGAAAAAAACTCGTTTCTCTTTTCTGCCACTCTTAATGTCATTTTCTCTATCATTGTTTTCTCTTCTGTCATTGTAACCTCTCCCTGTCTTTCACTAACAGAGATTTTTTCAAGTCTCAACAAAACAGTCATCCAGCACTTCCAGTTACTGGGAAGAGCTTGCAAGTTTCCGCTCTAAATCCAGGAAAACAATTCACCTGAATACCCCCTGAGCTTCCCTGTTACTCCCAACACTGCCTTCTCATGCAAAGCAATAACCATCCCCTTCTGGCTGGGCTGTTGTGGAAAAAAACAATGGAAATGGAAACTTGTCAGCAGTGGTGATAAATAAGATTTGAGCTGGGATAATTTAAAATGTTGTGTTTTACAGGGAGAATGAAAGGCAAGGCAAGTGATCTGCTTGCACAGAATCCCACCTGTGCCAAAGCATGGAGCTGAACCCACATCAAGAGGCCAGGAAAAGGGGGAAGAGAGGGTGAGTGAGGAAAGGGGGTGACAGGTTTTTGTTTGACCTTATGCTAAAGTATATAACATCAGGCACTGTCAAATCCAGGATAAGATGCAAGAAGGAGATAAATTCAGCAGCCTTGGATGGGGCCTGATGATCACTGATGATGGTTATGGGATCACTGATGGTGGTTATGGACACAGCCAGTACCATCAAACACCTCACAATGCAGATAAGAAAAATAGGTTTTTTCAAGGTATTTCCTAATGCAGAAAAACTGACAGCCATAACAAAATAACCACATATAATCACATACACAAAAAAAGGTAAAAATCTTAGAATTTGATATTTCCCCCCTCCTTGTATAAATATGTACAGTAAATCTAACAGAGCAGGGACAAATGAGGAGGGACCTTGCCACTGCTGGTCTGATCACTCAGCTCTGCAATTATGGAGTGTAACTTGGACTCAGGGTGGATGAGATGCAGGACGACAGCTGACCTTTGAGATCCAAGAAAGGAACCCTGGATCTCATTAAAACCCTGAGTTTGCCACTCAGCAGTGATTATTCACAGACACAAAGGTTGGAGTCTGAAGGGGGTCACTGTGACCATCTCATCAGCCTGGCAGTGACTCAGCTCTGCTGTCCTGATTGAGATGGACACTCTGTAGGAAAATATCCTGCTTGGTTTAAGGTGTAGGGATGGGGCTCAAGAGCTCAAACACAGTCAACTCTACCAACATCTGAGCCAGTTTTTTCCAGTGTCAGTGAAGAGAAACTGTCTGGACTGAGGGTTATTGAATCTAAACAGGGCAAATGACTCACTCTTCCAAGTGCCTGATGTCTTCCAGGGATGAAGAAGGAAGCTGTCAGTGGTTAGCTCGAGGTGATGTCTGCACAGCAGACACTGAAAGTGCAATTTAACACTAAACACTCTTGTCTGGGGACAACAAGTCAAGTAAATGTTGTCCCCCTCCATTTCACACATCATTCCTGGATGTGTGTGATTTCCTGGGGTTGCAGGAGAGCCAAGTGTTCACCATGAGTGAACCCCTGGAAGGAAGCACAGGTGGGAGCTGGACAGCTGGGTTCCAGGCACTGCCCTCTTGGATTCCCACAGCTCCACAGATTTTGGAAGGCAGGGCCAACTTGTCCTTGCCTCCAGCCAGCTCCCCACATCCCTTGGCTTCCCTCACCCAGGAGAGCAGGTAAGGACACAGCCTTCCCAATGTGATTAGCAGGTGTGGTCAGCACTGGCTTCTCAGTGGAGATCCCTCTTCTTGGGATGGGATGTGAACCACATGGATGTGGTGGGACTAGGAGAAGGAAAAGAAAATGTCTGTCCCTTTACTTCGGTTTTGTAGTCCAGAACTCCTCTTCACCTCCTGGAAAGGCAAACATAGCAGGTCAGGAGACACCTTCAAATCTCTTCTCTGATCCTTCCATGCCTGGGGACAGAGAAGAACTTTCCTCTTGTAAGCTGCAGGTTCAACTGCAATGCCAAGGAATGCTGATCCAAGACCTTGCACAGGACTGAAAGCACAGGATGAAATCACTTGGTTTTTGATAGGTATGAAGGCCAGATTAGATTATTATGGTGTTCTTTTCTGGTGATAGTTGTGACTATTTGAAAACCAGGATTCCAGAAAGGGTCAGAGAGCCCACACTGACGGGTTGGTCTTTCAGTGCTGAAGTGCAAAGGCATGTCTGAGCCTGTGCTATTTAACCTGACATCCAGAATATCAGTTATAGCAACAAAAAACAAACCATTGATTTCCCTTGATCTAAGGGAGGTGACTGCAATCACTGCATCGTGCCCAGAACCTGCTCCATGGTTTTAGGCACTGAAAATGCTTGCATTGATAGGGGAGATAATAAATCCTGGCAGTTACAGGTATGTGGGATGTGGCAAATAAACTGAGACAGGGCAGTTTTGGATTAGGTATTAGGAAGAAATTCTACAGTGTGAGGGTGGTGAGGCACTGGCACAGGTTGCCCAGAGAAGCTATGGTTGTCTCATCCCTGGAAGTGTCCAAGGCCAGCTTGGATGGGCCTTGGAGCATCCTGGGATGGTGTCCCTGCTGGAAGGTGTCCCTCCATGGCAGGGGGGATGGAACAAAATGACTTTTTGAGGTCCCTTCCAACTCAAACCATTCTGTGATTCTGTCATTCCTTTGTCCTCGCAGCAAGGCCAAGGTGCCATAACACCACAGGGAATCCATGCCTGTGAGTCCTGGGAAGGCATCAATCCTCTCCATCCAGCCCAGATCAGAGCCTGTGTGACCATGCCATGCTGTCAGTGTGAGCTACACCTGCCACAGTGGGGCAGAAGAGATGAAAACTTCATTAGCATTGCCCATCCCTCTTCAGCTGTCCAGTAAATCCTATCCAAAACAGTGTAGGGAGACAAAGTTGCTTTGTCTATTTCTTCCTTCAGTCTCTTAGACTCTCCCTCCTCACGGCTGTCCTTGGCCCTCCACATTCCCACCGATCTAGGAGGTTGTTGATGATGCAATTTTATTTCTCCTAGGTTGTGAGCATTCTAGGTTCTGAGCAAGGCTGGCAATCTGCTCTTCTTCCTGGATAAAGAGGCTTTTTAATTTTTTTTTTTAAATTTTCATTAGTTTCTGTTGAATACTCCCGAAACCAAGCATGGCTGAGAAATCCCATCACTCCATCAGCCTGAGGATTTTCTACCCATTTCTGTGCATTAGGTTAATGGAAAATACACTCTCTGTATAGCTGGAGGTTTACATAATTTGCCTGTGAATTTGAATTCCCACATGTGCTCTCAGTTTTACTCTTTTCCCTTGGGGAAAATGAAAACAAACCATTTCATTTCTGCTTAAGATCACTTGAATGCATTTGTTTTGTTTTGTTAAGCAGAAACGAAGCATTTTGCTGGGGTCATGCTGACCCCATGCTCTGCCTATTTTCATTACACGGGGACTTAATAAAAGTGCTTTTCCAGTGTCTTAGACCTTTTTTGTCAGCTGGGAGGCAACATTCCAGGATGGACAACATTTTCCTTGGTACACCCTAGACCTTGACTTGCACTGTGTCCATGTTCATCCAGTAAAAGAGGAGAATGGAGTGCCTGGCTGGGGGTAGAAGAGAGCCTAATACCATTAAACCCAAACACAGATGATCTCTGACAGCCCAGAAAGATTCAGGTTAATTGTTACAGAAAATACTCCACAAAAAAAACAAAACAAAACAAACCAACAAACCAAACCAAAAACTAATAATTAAAAAAAAAAAAACAATCAAGAAACAAACCAAACCCAAATAAACAGAAACATTATTAAATCCAGGAATTTGAAAATGTTTCCTTTGGACTAGAAATACCAAAATAAGGTCTTTCCAGAGACATGTTTAAAGGGAGGGACAGCTGTTCTGGAAATGAGAATATTTCAGACTGGTTTTGACTAATTTGGGAAGAAAATAACAGCATTTTTCTGGGCCTGCAGCTCTTGTTTCGACTGGCAGTAGCACAGCCCCACATCCAGCATCTCCAGACCTTCTGGGAGCTGGGCAATCCACATCTTTCATGAGAAACACAGTTTGCCCAGGCTCTCTGGAGGCTGGCTCCTGTCCTGGTGGGTGCAAGAGATGGAACAAGTTTCAGGAAAGCACTTCAGGAAAAATGGGAAACGATGATCTGAGGAGAGCTCTCAGGACCAAAAGAGGAAATCGTGAGAGTGGACTTCTCCTTGTGTAAAAAGGAGAAGGCACAAGTCGAAATCAGAGTGCTCAGCTGAAGCCTGCACCAACAACACATTCCCTGCCCACGATCACATGAGAGGCACGAGTCACACGCTGTCCCCAGCCCTGCCTTGGAGGGATGAAGTGCAGCATGGCAGTTTGCAGTGCACTCGGCTGGAAATAATCTCCTTGGGACAAAAGGCCTCGTTGGAAGCGGCTGCCATTTCCAAATGCCAGCATTTGGAAGCGTGCAAAGAATGACAGTCACAGGAACTGGGATTTGAACAGGAAAAACGGTGCCAAGTGCTATATTTGGGCATGATTATTGCTGTATTTGTTATTATTATTATTATCATTATCGCCACTCGAATTATAGTTCTGGTTGGAGACCGTGCTTGAGATCAGATCTCCTTTTAGCGAGGGCTGTCTGCAAATATTGTGAGAGATGGTCCCTTCTCCCAGGGCAAAAATAAACAGAAATGTTTAAAAATATTCTTTTTCAGTAACAGCAAGGTTGCCCTATATGTACAAGGAGAGGGGACTTGAGGATACACAGGAAAGCTCTGATAAGTGCAGCCCAAATTATCTATCTGAGAGATAGCTCCTCGTATCAAGGAGTTTTATCTCCTCATAGATAAGAAAGAGTGAAGTATTGCCATCTCCTTCTGAGGCACGGGGAAATGAAGCAACTTACCCCAAAACCTACCTGAAGATCTCCCTAAGCTCAGCCTTCCTAGTTCAGAGGCTGCAGAAACCTGGTTTCTTCTAAACTGAAGTTTGGTCATAGGAGGTTTTGATTACAGGTTTTGATTACAGGTTTTGATTACAGGTTTTGATTTTGTCACTGCCTGTACCACCTGACCCAGGAGTCAGACCACCTCTCAAAGTCAAGCTTTCAAGGAGACTCACTTAGGGAATCTGGTTGGGCTGGTCTCCTTAGGGATTCCATGCCAATCAAAGCCCAGCTGGTGTTTTTAGGGATTACATTAAAATAGGGATTTGTTTTCTAGGGCACCCAGCATATTGGGGTGTATGGGAGACATACTGTGCCTAAGGTGACACAGGGATAGGACTCAGCTGAGTAAAGATAAGCATTGGGTGTCATTCTTTCCACCCCACACTTTCCCAGAAGGTTCCATTTGCTGCTTCCCATGGGTCTCTCATGGACCTCTGTCATATCTGTCTGTTCCATGTGGGGACATCTTGAGTGACAACAGACACTTCTGTTTTACCATCTGCAGCAGATCCTTCTCTCCATGCAGGTGTGTCCCAGCCTCCTGTTACAGCCAACAGAGACCTGGGGCTCCACCAAGCACTTGGAGCTGCCCAGAGTCAGGTGAGATGTTCTGACTTAACCTGAAACATTGAAGCAGCACAAATACATAAGGAATTCAGGAAAAGTATTCCCTTTTGGAGTGGCAGCTGGAAGGTGGGAGGTACTGTAGGGCTTCTTCACATCTGACACAGGACACTTCTGTTGGGAAGCTGAATCCTGTCCCTAACCTCTGAGAGAAATCTAATCCATCCAGTGCATGCTGTTGGGTCATAAAAACCTCCCATCATCTTTCTTATGAGCTCATTTTTTCTTGTGACTGTTTTCCAGCAGCATCCCAAAGAAAAATGATCCAAAGTGGAAGGAAAGGAAAGGAAAATGATCTGTTTCACAGGTGAGGGAAGTGTGGCACAGGGAGGAGAGCTCAGATGCCTGTGGTTGTCCAGAAGGCAGAGCTGGGAACAAAGCCCAGTTCTCTTGACCATCAATCCAGGCCCTCCAACCACGAGGTGTAGTTCTTTATCCCAGCATCTGATCCTCAGACCCAGCACAGGAGTGAGTGCACTCCAGCTGCTGGCTGGAGGATGCTTTTTTTCCTGTGTCAGGAGGTTGAAAAGTAGTGAAGTTTCCAACAATTCTGTTTATCTAAGCCTCCAAGCCTCACTCCTGAAGTAACTGGAGGACAGATGTCCATTTCATTTACATTTTGGGGCAGTTAGAGGAAGGTTTGAAGCACGTGGCTACATGCCACTGCTTTGATGCAGCCAGAATTCCCACTCCCATTTGCTGCTGGGCTCTGAAAATTTGAAAGTTCCCTCTGCCCGTTCCCACTCCTGGCTGTGTGCATTGATATTCTCCACCACTCCAGTGCACTGATGTGACTCTGTGCACTGAATTTCAATCAGTGGGTAGGGGGTACAGTCCTCATGCAGAAATCCATTAGAAGCTGCTTGCTATTGAAGGGCAGTGAGCAGATAAATGTGATTGTCTACGAGTCTGAAAACAAAGGGAATGTGCTGTGATTTTACTGGAAGAAAGGTACTGTCAGTGGAAATGGCTCAATATAAAAACTACTCTCAGCTGTTGCATTGAAAAGTCTGGGAAAACTGAGATGAATAAGGAAAGAAATTTAGCTAGGAGAGAAAAAAAAAAACGCAAAATGGGAGCTTTATTTTATTAAATTGCAGCTGTAGCTTTCCTTCTTTTTTTTTTTTTAATTCGTGGGATGGTTGAGACAAAGGTCAGGAGCCTCATTTTCAAAGCTGATGTTCAAGCCCCATGCACAGCAGTTCAGAGCAGAGGTTGCCTTTTCACACTCTGTTCCTAATGTGCCAGACATCCCTGGGGCTTCCTGGGCAGCTTCCTAAGAATTTTCTGATGGATTCTCTCAGCTTTAGCTGGAGCAGCCACTTTCCCTGGGTGCAGGAGAGTCAGATAAAGCCTCCATAAAGACTTGTGGGTGGCTGAGTGCTAAAGGAGGCACCACACCTCGTTATCCCTATGGATCCAGTCCTTAGAATTCCACTCTTACCACCCTTATGGTGTAGAAATCCCTTGAAGGGGACACCCAGAGTCAACCAAGACAACCTCCAGCTGTCAATCCCAAAGGTAGCCCTATGATCCTGTAGATCCTGGGTTGTATCTGCCAGCTCCACATGGATATCTCAGGTCCTGAAGTGGGGTGAGATAACTGCCAGCCCCATCCCTAAACATCTTTGGGCAATTCACCTGGAGTTGGTGAGTGTAAATATAAGGCAAGAAAGCCGTGCCAGCAGCAATCCCCACAAGCTGTGCTGGCATCTTCACCCACAGGTCCTCAAAAAGGTGTGATATTCATCTAATTTTAACTCTGCATAATGTATCTCAGTGATGGAAAAGCTCAGTTCCCAGCCAGGTCAGGGATAAGTTATGAACTGACTCAGACTCATCTCTGCTTCACCTTCCTGTGCCCTGCAAATGTGAGATTTCAACTTTTCTGCCCTGCAGGCTCCATTTCCCAGCCTTCAAACAGCAGCCATGGCACAACATATGGGTCTCTAAGTGTCACAGCCATAATTTACAGTTTACTGCAACCCTTCAGGGTTTTACAGAACCACTAAATAGCAGGGATGACTCTGTAAAGCAGGCAAGGTGTCCACTGATGGTGTTTTTCGCACTGTGTCCTCCTTTGACTTTTTCATAGACTGGCAGGAAGGAAGTTTGTCATTCCAGCACAAACTGTGCCCAAAACACAGTTTTCTGCGTGGTCCACCAGCACCAGTGCTTGAAACAGGAAACAAATTAAATGAAGAAGGAATCACAGAACTGTTTTCACTGCCAAAGCCCTTCCCTTCCTCCCTTTATTTCTGCTCTCACTCATAGCTCTGTGGCCTCACTGCCTTGGTGCTCCCTGTCTTGACACATCCAGATCTCACTAATCAGCTCTTCCAGGAAGACACAAAAATTCCACTTATGGTTCCTTCTGCCTTGTGGAGTTGGCTGGGACCAAATCCAGGAGCTTGATGAAGTCGTTTGTTTCAATAGCACAGAGGAACTCAGCACCATTTGAGACACCCTTGGGTACCTGAAACATCTGCAAAGGACTTGCTACAGACTTCATCTGTAGGAGGTCAGGAGCAGATGAAGAAGGTGGGAAGTCCCACTTTGGAGCAAATATCTGTAAAGTTTGAGAATCCTACACTAAAATACAGAAATAGTTCTGTAGTAGACATGTAAGCCCTAGACATCGGAATGAAAATAGGGTGAATCCCTATTACTCTTGCTGCCTGTTCCACCATATTTCTCCACCCAAAACATATCAGATGATATCCATTTTCTCCTGACTTTTAAGCTTCCAGTCACCTTCTGCATTACATTCAGATATCCCTTCCAATCAGGACAGGGTTACACATCTGCTCTCGTTTCCTACCCTTTCCCATCCATCCAGGCTTTGCTTCAGGAATAAAGCTACTCCATGCCTTCATCCTCATCCCAGTTCCTCCTTCAGGACACCCTGTTCCCTGCCTGGCAGGTCTTCACTCAAACACCTCCTTAAAACACACACTGGAGTGTCTGTTTTAGGATGACACATCTCATTAAGGAAACAAACAAGGGGAAAAAGTTCAACAGAAACTAAATTTGGATTGGTGCACGTTGTGTTAGCACTCAAAGACATGAAGATCTGGTGGGGCTGAAGGAGAGCCCAGCCTTCCGTGTGTTGGTTTTTTTCTTTTTCTCTGTTTTTGCACAGAGCACAGTTTTATGGGTGCTGATTTTACTTCTAAAAACACATGGTAAGGAATATGCATGTCCTGCAGGTTAAATAAAAGAACTGAGAAACCCCTTGTGTGTAACTGATCCCTTTAGAAGGGCAGATGAACAGCAGTTGTGATCAGCCAGGTCCTGGTTTCACCTTTCCACCACATATCAATACAGGCTGTGCCACATTTTTAGGCTCTTTACAAGAGATAGAACAACCAGAATTGCTGCTGATGTCTCCCATGGCTCTTTTTTTTTTTTTAACTGGGCTCTAGCAACGAGAGATAAAACTGGGATTGCAGGGTGGCCAAAATACTGGAGCTACATGAAGTCATGTGGCATTAATGCACCAGAGAGCTTAATGCTAAACTTGTCTTTTAATCATTAATCATCTTGTAAATAGCATTAATCTGAGTCTCGAAGGAATTACTCTGCAAAAGGCTTTGATCCCAGCCTTTTGGGGAATAAAGCTCGTTGGGAGTGATTTTAAAATCATTTTCATTCTATCCAATAAGATGAATTGAAGAGAACCAGCGCCTCCAGTTGTTTTCACTGTGCTTCAAAATAGGATAAAGATTTCTTCAGAGTTAGCCAGAAAAAGGGAAATTGCAAACACCTGAATTCTGATTTTATTCAAAGTTTTTATTTCCAGATGTACTTACAAGAGATTATGCCAACCTTCACTGCCTTATCCAGAGTCAGCTGTTCCAGCTTCCCAGAGCATATCACAAGCTGGCATGAGGCAGAGATAAGCCTCACAGGAGGTCAGCAGGAGTTCAAAAGAGCAGAACGAGGACAAAAAGCAAGAAGGATTCATGATAAAAAAATGCAAATGAATGAGACTGGGCAGAAAGGCACACAAAGTGCAGCTGTGTCTGCTCTGAACCTTGTGGAAGGCCAGGTTGTCTAGACTGTGCAGCTGCAGGACTCAGTGAGGGATGGAGCCACATGTGATGGAGGGAGGGCAGCAGGAGAGCAGGGGGAAGCATGGTCTGATAGCAGCCCCTGCAATTCCCATCTGCCTCAACCCATTTACATCCAGAGAGCTCCATTTAGACAAGAGGCAACCAAGACACAGCATCAACTCTGGGGTTTCTGAGGGGCTGGAGATTATAAAAAGCTTCTCTCAGTAACTCTGAGAAACTGGAGAAAAGGTTCATGATTTCTGGTGCAGGCCCATATCATTGGGACATCCCTCTTAAATTTGTTCACACACCACTCCATCACCCCTATATGGCACACACACATCCCTCAGAGGCAAGAGATGCTCTTTATGGCTAAAGAGCTTTTTATTTTTGGCAAAAAGTACGTTAAAAATTACAGAGCAAAGATGGACACAAAATGAGTCACGCTGTGAAAGGACACATCTGAAAGGAAACTTAAACCAGCAGCTTCCTCCTTGTCACAGTGTGCTGCCACACACGAGGGGCTGAGAGGAAACTGTGAACATGTCCTTTCTGCTCCATGGCCAGGCACATCCAGTGCTGGAACCAAAGTCCTGGGCTCTCCCTGTGCTCACAGACCATTTCCCCAGTCTGGGTTGCAGTTGCAGAAGTGAAATCAAGTTAAATTCTGCTGTGCTTCAGCAGAGGTGAATGCAAGCTTTGTATCAAAAATGACCTGATGCCACAACTGACAGCAAACTCAGACCACAGGCAAAGCTCCCACAGTGAAGTGAAACTCGAATTTCTTCACCAGGTCAAGCAGAAACACACCAGCTTCACCTGAAGGCATCAGACAGACATTTCCTCTTCACTGACGCAGGAAAGGCAAATCTTCTCTGCTTCCCTGGTCCTCTGCTTGTCTATGGACAGCCCTGCACCCCTGTAGCTAAGATGACCTCATGAAAGAAAACCAGAATTTAAAATAGAGAAAAGTTTTAAAAAAAACAGCCTTGGGGTTTTGTTTGTGGTTTGGTTCTGTGGGTTTGGTTCTTCTGGGTTTTCAGAAGCCACAGCCTGCCTTAGTCCCATGTGGTTTCAGACACCCCACCAAGCCACCTGGAACAGGGGCAGCTCAATCTGAGTTTATACTCAGTGAAGAGCATTGGTGTCTCAGGGGTCCTTAGTTTCTCTTCTACTTATCTAGTGACAAAACACCTCCCACCAATACAGTGGGTAAAAATGAGGAAGAAAAATTAAAGCTGCAGGCAGGGACTATTAAAAGATGCCTGCACCCCAGCTTTTAAAAAAATTATGTTTCAAAATTCTTCTTCATCTGTGATCATTTGCTGAATTCATGCAGAATCCACAGTGAGCTTCTGCCCATCTGAAGCTTCTGCCCATCTGAAGACCACCCTCTCAGCCCAAGTCCTGAACCTTTAAAGTCACTGGGAGACCAATGCTCTCAGCACCACCCAGTCCTAACCCACATATTGCAAGGCTGGGTCTGGTAGAAAAGTGAGGAGAGATGGAAATGAGTTCCCCATCCCCCCACAGAGACACTGATTGCTTTCTCAATCTTCTGAAGTGGTGAAGAAAAAGGACAGTTTACAATTCCAGGACCTCGGGTCACATTCGAGCATGTTGCCTCCCTTTTCCTTTACATCCATAGGGAACCATCACAGGGAAATATTCTGCCTTAATTTGTCAACCAAGCTGAATATTGATGTTTAACCCAAGGCCACGATTTGCTGTGAGCACTGACCAGCCTCCCACAGCTAACTACAGGAAGCTGCCACCAGCTTCTAACATCTTTCACCTTAACATTTACCCCTTTTCCTTCTGCTGACATTTCCTGGCTCTGCACCTTCCACATGACTCAGAGACTTCCCGGACCCCGACTGGGCAGTGACATCAGCTCTGAGAGCTGCACTTAATAAACACCACTCGTTATGTCAAAGTGTAATTACGGGGGAGGCAGGGGGGAGGTTGTTTGGCTTTTCTTTCGAGTGAGGATGTTGAGTTTCCTCTAACACCATATTTGGACCTGAGCTGCAGCACGCCTGCTGTAAGGAATCACTGTGATTTTAATGACCAAGAGAGAGAAAGGGGATCACAGGGCTTTGTTTTGGTCCTGGGTGTCTCAAGAGACACAAGTATGTGTAAAGCAAACTGTGCTGCAGAACACCTGGTATAGACATAAGGCAAAAGTCCAGCGGAGCTTCGAGGTGATTTCCGTGTCCTGAAGTCACCTCTGAGAGTGACTTCATCTCCAGGAGACTCAGAGACTTAAAAAAAAAAAAAACACAAAACAGAGAAGATATTTTAGACATGCCCAACATCTGCTGGCTCAAGCAAACATTAGTAACTCTATAAATACATCCACTTTCCCTGCTTGATCTTGTACATTCACTTGTTGCTTTTAAAAGGAGCAGATATCTCACCCTACATGGGCAAGGTGAAGCAGTGCTGGGGCAGCATGTGACTGTGAGAGAATCACAGAAAGGTTTGGGTTGGAAGGGACCCTAAAGATCATCCATTTGCAACCCCTTCCCATGGATGCCACCCACTAGATCAGCTTGATCAGGGCCCTTTCCCTCCTGTCCTTGAACACTTCCAGGGAAAGTTGCAGTGCTGATACTGATTATAGAGAGTTTCAGCACAGCAAATGTTGCACCAGCTTAAACACAAGCCACCTAAAATCTTTCATCACTTTGCAGATTCTCAGTTTCCACCGAGCTTTACTTGAAATCACAAGTTTTCTGTGTTTTTTAAATATTATTTTTGTATGTGCAATTATTTTTTTCCTTTGCAGGGTCCGCGGGTTCACTTCCCTGATATCTCAGTTCTTCAGCCAGAGTGCAAACAGAGCCACTTGCAGCCACGTCACCTTTTCTTTCCAGGACAAGGTGACACACCTGCAAGCACTACCTGGGGCTGTGACTCAGCTCTGCCAGGAGTCACGAGCCCCAGGGACCTGCCAGGCCACAGGTAACACGTGTTCACACAGGGGGTGAGCTGTGAGCTGTCACGAGCATGAGGCATGAACCTCTTGGGGATGTGAGCCAGGCATCTCCTGTCAGCACAGGAACCAACGAGATTGCAGAGCTGGGGAGGTTCTTGCAGCACTTCAAGGCTGCAACAGGTGACTTTTAATCTCATTTATCTGCAGGTCGTATGAATAGCAGCGAAGTAATTTAATCTACCTCACCCCATTTAAAAAAAAAAAAAAAAAAGCAAACTAAAAAAAAACAATTCAGACTTCATAACATAAGCAAGATGTTATGAGAAACGCCCCGGAGTTCTGGTAGAGATATTTGTTTTTTCAGCCTGGATTTCTTTTTTCTTTTTTTTTTTTTTTTTCCTTTTTGGGTGTGTTTTTTAATCTTTTAATAACTCCGTCTGGAATTATTTCTCTGTGAAAACTGCCACCCTGCTCATAAAAGGTAGAAATCATGTTCTAAGGAAATGCAAACAGGCACTTTTTCAGTGTCTAAACTATTTGGGGAATTTGGGGTTGAGGGATCAGAGCAGACACGTCCAGGTGGGGAAATCTTGCCTAGTGTTTGAATGGGAGATTTTAGCTGATATTAAACTTTCAGGGCAGGGATTTTGGGCTGCCTTTTCCTCCAGGGCTGGTGGTTTATTGGCCAGGTATGTCAAAAATGGGTCAGCAGCACCTCTGCCCCTCTGTCATGGATGCAGGTTGAAGCACCTCTCCCAGATGCTTTCCACATTTCTGGGCTTGAAGGTGACAAAAAATCTCCTCCATGCTTGCAGAGGTGAATCTGTCCTCTGCCCTGAGCCCTCTCAGCTCTCCCAGTTTATCCTCTCCAGTGTCTGATGTGGACACAACCCCGACACCAGCAGCTCATGGTCCCACAGGTCCCCATGAATTTCTGCACAGTTTCCTTGCTGATGTTTAAGGTCAGGCCTTCCAGTGTGGGAGAAACAGGATTCAGAACAGCCAGAAACTGAGTCCAGAGCTGATGAACCTCACTTTCCAAGCAGCTCAGACCAAGACTTTCCCTCCAACCTCAGCCCTTCCCGTGAGTGTTCTGTGACTCACAGCCGCAGGTCACTGGAAGGGTGTCCTAGGAGAAGGCTCCCATATTCTGCTCAGTCACTGCTGGCAGTGTTCACGTGGACCATCAGTATGATCCTCTACAGCTGCCTTCATGCTCATCCTGTTCTTACATGTTTGTTTCCTTTAATTTCAGGGATGACTTTGGACTGATCCTCTCTCATCCCACTCATCCTGTGCACTGTGGGCTGGAACCAGAGAGTACAAACACAAGTGTTGTACTTATTTGTAGGAAACAACATAAAAATGACTACTCAAGGGCCATCTAGCCCAGTATTTTGGTTGACAGCAGTGACCTAAGGGAAAACATGACAAGATAAACATATGGTCACATTTTTCCTGAATGCTGTCCCAGTGAATTTGTGCAAATAACTTTCAAAACCCTGAAAGCAGCAGGACTCTGTCCGTGGCATATTTGGTGATGGAAAATATGTCCTTGGCAATGGAGAACATCTGTGGACACAGAGCTTTCCTTTTTCATCCCTTGTGCTTTAAAAAGACTGAGGTGAAGGTGCTGAAGCTCTAAGAGCAGCACCAGGATAAGGGTGAAGGTCCCAGTTCAAGACAAGGGCAGCACACAGAACAGAAAATCCTCAGATGTCAGCACTGTTCCTTTCCTATGGTCAGATTTGGGTTATTTGGGGCTGTCTAATGGGACCACTACTATCAAATAAATAGGGTTTTGCCTGAGCTATGTTACTGGAATAACTCTGTGGAGGACAGTCCTGCTGCATGAGCAGCAAAAGGTGAATCCAGTTGCATAATGTGCTGGATAAGAAACTCTTTGTGCCCCCAAAAGTAGTCACATCTGTGTTGTACGTCCTCATGGGCACACCTGAGATTTTGCTGCCAGGTATGTTGGTTGTTTTAGTGTTTGGCTGCAAATATCCCAGAAGAGAGGCTACAACGTGGGTGTGACTCCTGGAAACAACGACAAAAAATATGGGACTTTAAAGGCAACAGAATCATTTTGAAATTTAAATGGTGCGGGAAAAAATCTTGAGGAAGTGTGAAAAGGAATGTGGAACAGGCTCCCCAGGGAAGTGGTGGAGTCACCATCCCTGTCAGTGTTCAAAAAACTTCTCAATATGGTTTAGTGGACATGGTGGCATTTCTTTGAAGGTTGGACTTAATGTTCTTGGAGGTCTTTTCTGACCTTAATGATACCATGATTCTATGATATTACAGGATCAAATAACTCTTCTTCAAAGATTAAAAATTACAAGAAAAATTACTTCAAAAGACTGAAACCGTCAGGGCAATGTCAAGATTTGGTTCAGAACCTGTTGCAAGGGAAATATGAACACTGCCAACCTGTATGGAGAATATCTGTTTCTCAGACAAGCTGCTACTTGAACAGAGCCTGTTGTAGCAAAACATGTCCCCTCACACCACTTTGCTGGAATAATCCTGCAGAGGAACCATTTTTGCCTGACATTCAGAAGAGAAGCAAAGGGTTCTGTGGGTATATGAAAAATATCACTTGAAAGACCTCATTACATCTGAAGTTTTAGCCTTGGCACAGTCGTGGAAGCAAAACTCAAGGGTGACTTGGTCCCTGGAGCCTCATCTCTGTCCCTGTGGGTGCTTCCCTCTTTCTGTAGCCAGCAACCTGGAAATGTAAAGCTAATGACAGCAGGGCTAATCTGACATAGAGGAGGAAGCCTTCAATGAGTCTGACCCATTAACCCTAATCTCGTAATTACCCCGGCACTGATCAGGAAGTGTGCGCTAATTAGCAGAGTGCTAGAGCAGAAATTCACACCCAGGGCATGAGTCACGAGCTTAAATATCAACACCTTCTCCCAGGCCTCATAAAGGCTTGGACTGCAGCAGGTGCTGTTATGGTGTCCCTCTCCTTTTGGGTGGAAATAGCTCACAAGTACATGAGAAAATGAGTCTTGTCACTCATCTTGCACCATGCTGTCCTTGTCAGCTGCTGTAGTGGCAACATGGTCCCAAAAGAATTTACGTGACAGAAATGTCATTATGTAACCACAGAATGGTTTTGTTGGAAAGGAACCTTCTCATTCCAACCCCCTGACATGGGCAGGGACACTTTCCACTATCCCAGGTTGCTCCAAGCCACATCCAGCCTGGCCTTGAACACTTCCAGGGATGAGGCATCCACAGCTTCTTTGGGCACCCTGTGCCCGCAAAGTGAAGAATTTATTCCTAATATCTAATTTGACCCTATTCTATCAGTTTAAATGGATATCATCCCTTCATGCTCTATGACTGCTTGTCCTTGCAAAAAGTCTCTCTCCAGCCTTCAGGGTCAGCCAAGCAGAATCCAGCCTTACTTTTTGGGTGACACTAACACAAAAGCAAAATCTTAGGGACTAATTCTCATTTATGTTGTCTCATTTTCCTATGCAAAATAATCTTCAACCCCTGCACAAATTAAGCAGCCATGTAGAAATAATTTAAGACCACCAGGCTGCAGGATCCACTTTGGATCCATGTCTCTCTTTCTCCAGCCTTCCCCTTGTTCTGCAGGGCTGTAAGTCCTAAGACCCAGCGTGGCTGATCCTTGAAGAAATCTCCCACTGAATTTCTCTAGGTGACAGGTTTGCTCCTCCTCAGGAGGAAAATGGGCTTCATCCATCCACATATTCACCTGGAGGGGTTCTTCTGGAGGTCTTGGTGAGGGGGATTGAATGGTTTCACCAGGGAAAGACCAGCTCTATTCCCAGTGCTGCTCTCACCAAGCCAATGGGAGATTTTGGGAAGGAAAAGCCTTCCTCCTGAGCTCTGCTGGGCCCAAGGAAATGGCAGGTCCATGAGAAGATCGCCCTGCTGTTGCTGTACAGTCACACCTGGGTTTTATCTCAAGTTCTTAGAAGAATCCTTTTGGCAGGCACATGGTCCAGGTAGAGGTGTGACCCTCCCACGTGTTGGTCACCTCCAGGGGAGGAGCTGGCTCTTTCCCCCACCCTGAACACTAGGCCCAGGAGATCTCACAGAGCCTGGGGAGCTGGGCCAGCTCCAGAGATCCAAAGGGGGACCACACAGAGGAGAAAGGAGCTCTGGGCTTTGGAAACTATCACTTCTCAGCTCAGGTTGTCAGTGCATTCCCCACAGTGGTGCCTGGGACCAAATAACCTGATTTTCACCCGTAGGGTCTTGTGCAGTGCTCAAGAGGAAGACCCAGAGACAAAAGCCATTCAACATCACCATTCCTGCTGACTATAAAGCATTTCTGGTCAATGAGTCAAAGTAAGGTGCTTTTTTTTGTTATTTTGTTAGTTAATTTTGCAGCCAGAGGCAATTGCAGTGTGGGATTGGAGCACTTCATGGGCAAGGGCATTCCTAAATTGTTCCTCCAGTAATCCTCAGGTCCAGGCAATGAGCTCCAAAATGTAGCCCATATCAAACCCTTCCTTGCTCCACAACCATGAGTCAGGAATGTGTACATGTACCTCCTCATTTGTCAATTACCAATCACTTTTGGGTTTATTCCTTCAAATTTCTGATGTGGAAGGAAAAGAAAGCAAAAGCAACAAACAAACAAAACCACACACAAAATACATTATTTTGTTAATAATGACCGAAAGATGAGAATAAAATTTTCCAATATTCCAGGAGCTGTCTAAGTCCAGGTCAGCTCCCATACCAGGAGATTAATTTGCTAAGAACAGTGCTGTTCTACCTCGTGTCTTTGAGAATTCTCAGAGTTAAATCTCAGGGCTTTTGTCCTGGGCTGACAAATTATCTACTTGCTTTAAAACTCCATTTTCAACTCTTGTAAGCAGTTTATGACTGGAAATGTTGTCTGAGGCGGTACAAAGTCCAAATAGCAGCTCGGCCTCCAGCAAGGATCAAGTTCCACTGCTGCATGTGGTGTGCAGCTCTCTTTTGCCCTGACCTTGGGATCTAGCTACTCCATGTCCCTGGAAAGCAGAATTTAAACTGATAATAATGATATTCTTGCCCTTACAACCTGATTTTTTTCCAAGAATCTTCAAGTGTTTTAGAACTCCTGGGAAGCTCTGGCCGAGTTCAACATCTCACCTCTCCCTGAACTGTTTTTGTTCACTATTGTTTCAAGCATTGCCATGTTAACAGGCTCTAAACATGAGGGAGTGGTGAGAATAATGGAAACTCTTGGTGTCTGATAACTTTGTTCCACACGTGTGACTCATCCTTATTCCCTATGATTATGGTGGGATTTCCCACTTCAAGTTAGCACAGTTTCATTCAATCCATGTGTAAAGTGGCACTGAAAAGGCAATTTTGCCTCAAGTCATCCTTGAAGATGGGTGAAAGACATGGCAAACTGTGTCCTTCGGGATTTTTTGTTACTCCTACAGTTCTTCCACAGATAACTCAAAATAGTCAAGAGCATAGAAAAACAAAATGAAAAGGAAATAAAGAAAAAAAACCTGCTAAAGCACTACTGACAGTGGAAGATGAAGAGAAAGTGTAAGAGATGATCCTATGGTAGATAAGAATAAATTAAACTTGTCCCTTCCACAAAGGAAATCTGAGCTGCTTTTAACTCTTTGCTTGGAAATGTTTATCTTCATAAGTCTGGAAATAGCCACATCTCTGGGAAGGTGGCCTGAAGCTGTCATCAGACTAATTTAAGCTGTGCTGGAGTAAAAGAGAAGCAACTTCTCAGTGGAGAAATTCACTGTGGAAACCACCCACGGGTAGAGTGAACATGACAGCCTTAGCTGTCAGCTAAGGCAGCCTTAGCTCAGACCAGAGACCACATCAGCAGAATTTGCTTGCTGTGGTTACTCAGGAAGAGTCACTTGTTCATCAACAATCAATTAGAGGCTATTAATATAAAAAGCTTTTAAAACCTCTGTTATTGTGTGTTTGGAACACAATCACAGAATGGTTTGGGTTGGAAGGGACCCTACAATGGTCACCTAGTCCAACCCCCCTGCCATGGGCAGGGACACCTTCCACTAGCCCAAGTGGAAAGACCCATCCAGCCTGGCCTTGAATAGGGAAGAGAAGTCCAAGCTTTTACTTTTTCCCTCTGATCTTGGAGGAATTTTGACCAAAGGTGTGGATCCCTTTGTTCCTGTTGGTTGTCATAAGCCAAACCCAAACTTCCCATCACAGGCCATGCCAGAGCATAGTGTGGATGCTGAGGTCACAAATTGAAGCCACAAACTGAAAATTATAAGGATCTTTGCATTCCCTGGCACTCGAGGCTTTTCTAGTCAGACTGCAGACAGTGAGGAATTCATCCCTCCTGCAGAGTTCTCAGTGTTCCTCCTGTTTTACACACAGGTAACATGAGCCACAGAGATGTTTAAACATCCCTGACAAGGTCTTGGAGGAGTCTCAGCCACAGATTCAGAAACGGAGCTCAGATGTCTCCTCCCCAAATCCTGCTGATGGAGCACTGTCAAGAGCTCTTTGTCCCATCACCTCAGGTAGATTCCTTTGTGCTGAATCACTGCTAGTAAAAATAATATAATAATTAGAATAATTAACTCCTACATAAGCAAGGCATGATGCAGTTTGCAGAGATCTCCAAGGATTCCTTATCAGTAATTTGCATCTACATAAATGGAAGCACTGGAAAATCAAATCACTCAACCCCAGGCCTGTCCTTTTCAGTCACAGACATGTCTGGGATCAGAGAGGTCACTGTGAACTCCTGAGAACCAGCTCTCCTCATTCCATGGTGCTGGAATGCCAAAGGGAAATGCATTCCAGTGGGACACCAAAGGCAGGTGAGAAGACAAGTTAATCTTATCACATGCCTACAAGCCATCCCAGAAAGGCTGCTTGCAACACCTCATCCCTGGAGCATTCAGCATGTGATCAAGGTCACATTTTGCATGTTGAATTTCCCAGCTGGAGACCTGGGCAATGCCCATGAGGAATTTGGGTGTGTTTGCATAAGTGTACCTTTATCCAGACGTTCAGCATGCCAGGAGAAACAGCACAAACATGTTAGCTAGAAGAGATGCTACTCAGGATTTGGTAAAAAACATATTTTTTCAGGAAGTTATGCATGGTTGAGAGGAGTCTGCATTTCTCATGCTCTTTTAGACTTGGTCTCCAGGACTGGTCTTTGGAAGAAGGACAAAGCCAATGTTTCAACTGGAGTTTCATCCCTGCAGAAACCACACTGAGATTTTTTGTTTGTTTTCCTTGGAAAAAGCCTACAGGTTGCTATGCACAGCATTCCTAATTTACCCAACCATCTGCAGTAGGAGGCTGGTGGTGAATCAACACCAGCTGGAGTTCAGCAGAAGCTTTTAGGTTGCAATTATGCCAGGCTATATTCTGAACCTTCATTAATGGGTGCCTCCCGGCTGTTTCTAATATCTACCAATGTCCTGATTGATCAAATCCTCACCAGAAGAGCAAGCAAGAGGTCCTGACATTGTATTTAACTCCCAGTCCACAAGCACTCCTAGATGACTGTTGGTGTCCCTAAACAAACTGGTTTTAATAATCTCAATCTCCACTTTTCAGTTCCTCCTCCAAAATCTACCCTCCTTTTTGGCTACAAGTTCCTCTAAAGCTGCTTCCTTCAGTTTTCCAGGACACAGAGAATCTGAGAGCATATAAAACCTTGGGGAAAGCAAAGTGTGTGTTTGTTTGGTGTGGAAGCATGCTGAGATCTGTTCCCAACTCTCTCAACCAAGATCTTAGATGATGTCCAGGCCACCTGTAGGATTCCCTGACCTGTTCATGGACCACAGGAGAGGAGTTCAAAGTTGAATGTGCACATTTTGTCAAAACTGTGACTTGGAGCCATCCCACAGCCCCTCTCATTTATTCAAACTGGTCCAAGCTCCTGATAATGGTTTCACTAACCACAAGAATTAAGTGTAAACAAATGTATGGGGCTTTGAGCTATGTGGTCTAGTGGAAGGTTCCCTGCCCATGGCAGGGGTTTAGAAATACATGATCTTTAAGGTCCCTTCCAACCCAAACCATCCTAGGATTCTTTGATCTTGGCTACTGGCAAACACAAGAGCATAAATTGTTACTGAGCTGGGATTGGTCATTTATGCATTTGGAAGGCTTTGTACTCCATAAATAAGGGCAAGTTCAACTAAAAATGATTGATGTTCTTTTCTGGAGCCCCAAATATCTTTGGTCACATCAGAGGAGACCTGAGTGCTGCTCATTTCCATCATGTTGAAACCCTTTTAATGCTCTCTGATGGTTTTATAGATGATGTAAAATACTCACACTCTGTGGTTCATCTTCCCTTTTGCCTCAGGTGTGGACTGCTGAAGACTGGGAGATGCCAAAGCTTCTGCATGGCCTTTGGCTTTATCTACAGGAGCAGCAGATTTGAACAGAATCAATTTTGGGTCTTTATTTCATAAAATTAATAAGCACATTCTTGATCAGGTGGAGAGGAACGTGTGTGTTTTGAACCACTGCTACACCTGAGAGTGAAGGGCAGGAACACCCCCACAAAATGCCTTAGAACAACTCCAGCTCCTAAATGGCTGAAGAGATGGATTTTGGGGTTGGCTGTAAAGGTTCATCCTTAGAAGGAGGAAACCCTGGGACACATCAGAAATTACTTGTTGCATCGCCCCATAAATTTTATCTTTCCTAGGCCTGGAACAGTTTTGAACCTCTAGGTTTTTTCTCCTGGGAAGAGCAAAGACAACCAAATTTTGTGCTTAATACAGGGGCTGGAAATTCAATATATCTTCACTGAGTTCAACTGATCTGTTTCTAGTCAGTTGGGATTGGAACATGACATAGAGACAGACCCATTGCTTCAGCCACACCTGTCCTATCAGGTGTCCCTCTGATGTTTCCTCACTGTTTAATGTGAGGGATGATTTGTATCTGCTCACAGGTAACTCAATTAATCCAGATTTGATAACCTCTTTATTACAGAATCAAAGAAGGGCTTGGGTTGGAAGGGACTTTTAAGATCATCCAGTTTCAACACCCTGCCATGGGCAGGGAAACATTCCAGGTGTCTCCAAGCCCCATCCAACCTGGCCTTGGACATTTCCAGGGATCCAAGGGCAGCCACAGCTTCTCTGGGAAACACATCTTTGTTTCCCTTCGACTTTCACTGAATGATCAACTCAATCTTCACTTCAAAACTTTATGCTGATAGTGGAGGACATCCTATAGGCAGACACAGATCAGAAAGAACAGCACCAGAGCTCCCAGTCATTATCTTTTGCCTGGAGCTTGCTGCTTCTCAGATAACAGTCCTTAGGTATATTCTTTTACTTTTTCTATGAATTAGTAAAGGAAGTGTCACCAGGTTTTTCTCTCCAGACACCAACTTTGTATTTTTTTTTTTTTTTTTTTTTAATTTGGACTCAGCCCATAAAAACGGGATCTAGCTACTAAGTATTCAATCCGATGATCCTGAAAGCATCCTCTAAACCCAATCCTGGAGGGATCGTAAGGGAGCCAAGACGTGGCGTGGCAGTAGATGGCGCTGAAGACCTTGGAGCCCATCAAAAACCCCTGATCAACCCACTCCCACCTCCTAGGGCTTCCCAAAAAACCTTCCCCCACTCTGTTCCCCTCTTCCAGCAGAACGCAGGGAGACCTTGTCACTGAAACCTGGGACATTTTGGGACCACATGCTGTGGATGGTGGTCAGAGGGTCTAACTGGGAGTGTGAAAATGGCAACAAGCCAGGGACCACAGAAGATCCCTGGTTTTGGACAGCAGCCCTATGCAATGCCTTTTCCATTACCAGTCTATTTGGAGGGTTCCACGCAGCCACAAAGCAGCTGATGGCTCCTTGCTCTGATCTCCGTAATCTCTCCAGAGGCAATTTACATTTATAGCTTCAGAAGTGTGTCTCCAATTATAGAAGAGCTGCAAGGCGGCTCCAAGGCACTGTCTGCCACTGTCACCACGAGACCTCTGGGGACTTGTGATAGCTCCCAGGTCAGGAGCCATCCTACTTCCTCTTATCTGATAGAACACTCTGTATCTTAGGTGGAACTTCACACATCTGACGGAAAAGAGACTGCTGTGACCTCCCAGGCTTCCCTGCCTGTTCTTCTGATGGCTTAAAGAAAAAAGCAGAGGAAGATACTCCTTTTGCCTGCTCTGTAGGTGATGTACACGTGGTGGTGTGGCTGGAGGAGGCTGAACCTCATGGTGACTCAGGTCTGGGACCACAAAGATTTCTTAGCTGAATAAAATGCAAATTTGCGTCTATTCCACTGGTGGGTGGAAGAAATGCACATTTCCAGGTGCCCACAGCAGGGAGCAGTGGAAGGATAACTTCAGCTGGAGCATGTGTCATATTGAACCACTTTCTGGTGTGACTGAGTTGTGCCTTCTGTACCTCAAATAGAGAGAGCAGTGGAGATGCCCAGATCTGCCTAACCCTGGCACCCTGTCCAATCTATTGAGTCAAAATCACACGGGCATTTTGTCACCTAAATCTAAACTGGGTCTCACACCCACTGCTTCCTCTGGGAGCTGGGCATCATCCAGCTTTCCCTTGAAGTTAAACTGCAATGTGGACACTGCAGGTGCTGGGTGCCTCAGCTAAGTACTGCGTGTTCCTGGCAAATTGGTGTCATAAAGGCTGTGAAAGTAGATAAGGATAAAATATGTCCTTAATTGCCTGTGAAGACAGGATCAGGCAGACTCGGGCCAGACAAGAATCTCCACGTTGCCCTTAATGCTTGAGTTACCAGTTCAAATTCAGGAATCTCACTAGGGCAGTGGAGAAATACCCCAAGGACCCGATCAGAATAAACCCCAGCTCCATAAAATACTCAGGATTGCTGAAAAATCACCTCCCTTTCACACCCTTGTAGACACTGGAAAAAACCTTCCCCCGGGGCCAATTCCCTGACCTCCAGCAGCCCATGGTTACTCATCACATCGCAGGTCATTGTGACCATTTTAGACAGGAAATTAAGCTTCTCGCTAAGCACCCCTTATCTAATCTCCATGGTCAATGTTTCCACCTTGCTTGCCCTAAAGACATTTCCCTAAACATCAATAAAGCTGGGACAGTTATCACAGGGTTGTGTGTGCTCACAGTGATGGGAAGATTTTCACAGGTGTGACACCTCCACGTTTTACCTGCAGCCTCATTAAATCAGACCTTGGATGGAACTCTTCAGTGGCCATGTGGTCAAGCCAGGAATTTATCCTCTTTAGTCACATAAGGACATTTCTTCTTCTCTTCTGCACCTTCAGCAGCTACACTGAGATGATCAGGACATCAATGCCTGCACTGGATTCATATTGATTCTGCCAAGTACAACAGGAGTATGATTATTTTTACGAACAGGAACAAGGGCATGTGTGACAGGACAAGGGGGAATCTTTAGCTGAGAGTAGGTTTAGATTAGATATTATTAAAAAATTCTTCCCTGTGAGGGTGGTGAGGCCCTGGTACAGCTTGCCCAGAGAAGCCATGGCTGTCCCATCTCTGAAAGTGTCCAAGGCCAGGTTGGATGGGGCTTGGAGCACCATAGTGGAAGGTGTCCCTGCTCACAGCAAGGGGGTTGGAATGAGATGGAATTTAAGGTTCCTTCCAACCCAAACTATTCTGTGACTTTTAATTAATTGTAGCTGCTGAGGTTTACTCTGGCTGGGATAATCAGTGTTCTGTGCTAATTTAATTCATCCCAGAAACATTCCCATAAAAGCCCATGCTGGTGTTAAGCGCACCTAAATGTTCATAACTAGACAGATGGAGAAAAGATGCACATATGTGTCTGCCAAGACTGAAATGGCATCATCTGTCATGCACTCACTCCTGCAAACATCTGATTTATGCATTATTAATGCCAAGGCATCCAGATTATAATTTCCAGCACAGTGTTTCATACATAGGTGAATGTGGGTGGATGGATATACTTGTGTGTTAAATACTTTGGCATACACACATGAAAATGTAAAAATTTCTGAGTGCAAGATTAGAAATAGATAGATAAATGTGTGGTGCAGGAGAGAAGATCAGATATTAAAAAAGAAATCTCCTTGAGCATTTAGATGTCAAATTGCTAGAAATCCCAGCATATTTATAACAAATCTTGCAGGCTCCTTTCCTCTCCTGCTTTAGCAGATGAAAGTGTGCCCAGGTTTGCTGGGATCAAAGGCATTCATCATCCATGGATGAGTGTGTGCCCCTGTGACAGAGAGAAACAAATATTTGGATGCTGACTGTCAATAAATAAATACCTGCCAGTGTTTATTCCACACCCCAGGGTGGGGCTGGCACTCAGGCTGATTAAATGAGGCCCTTTTGTGTTTGTTTTGTCGGTCTCCGGGGGGAGGGGGTTTCCCCATCCTTTGCCAGCCCTCCGGTGGGGTTTGGTAGGCAGGGTCGGACAATGCTGCTCGGTGTAACAACAAAAGCTGCAGAAGTGGGCTGGGCTCATCGGAGAGGTTTAATGAGCAGTGTGGGGAAAGGAGAAGCATCTCCCTAAATACAGAGTGAGTCAAACTCACCTCTGGCGGAGGGAGAAGAAGACCTGGAGCAGAGGAGGCGTTGACAAGGCACCGTATGTGCTCTCAGTCACACCCTCTTCTGTTTACTCAAGCTGCAGGGATGTGAGCAGAAGTAAAACCTGATTTAGGTCACATATGCCTTTCTCTTTGCTCAGTGCCGGAGTCAAAACATCCCGTGGGCAAGAGGAGGAGGAGACGAGGAGCCGGTGCATTGTCTGGGAGATGAGATAGGACTCGATGCACAGTCCTGGACTAGGAACCAGGCCTTTTCTCCCAGCAGAGAGCTGGTTTTGCTTCTCTCTTAAGCCTCCTTTTCTGTTGTTGTTTATTGTTTTTGTGGACTTCTTGACAGGTAAGTTTGGCTTATCTGAGATTTTATTTTCATAATCAAGCAGCTTTGCATACCTAATGAACTCTGTTCCCAGCTTGTTCTGTAAAGCAAACACCAGCTGGCAAGGAATTTGCTAGATTTATGCACCTAAACAATAGGTATGATTTGCTTCCTCATCTCCTTGCCTCCCACCCACCCACACTGCCTTTCCAGTGCAGCCTCTGGGCTCTGCATAAAACCATGTGGATTGGTAATTCAGCATGGCAAAGGCCTCTCTGCAGCCCCACACCCTTGGAAGTCCCCATGCACCAAGGGTGGAATCTTGGTCAGCCTCTGGGTATTGCCCTTGTGACCTAAGGGTCCTGTAATTTACTGACTTGAGGACCTGAGTTTCCAAAGGCTCCAGTGCCCTCGGAGTCAGGGAGTTGGTTTGGGACCTCTGACATCCATCTGCTGAGCAAAGCCAGAAGGAGCTGTGCCAGGAGCCCCACTCCAGGTCACCCAAAGCACCTGACCCAATCTCGTGCAATTTAGATGTGGGGCAGTGGTAGGGCCATCAGTTCCAGGGATGGGGCAACCACCGTTTCTCTGGGCAACCTGTGCCAGCAACCTCTCACCACCTTCCCAGCCAAGAATTTCTTCATTTTATCTAACCTAAATTTCCCTTCTTTTAGTTTAAAACCCTCCTCCTTGTCATGTCACCATATGCCTGTGTGAAAAATCACCCTCCTTTTTATAAGCCCCCTTCAGGTACCAGGAGGTGTTTTAAGGTCTCCCTGGGGCCTTCTCTTCTCCAGGTGATCACCCCCAGGTCTCCCAGACTGTCTCTGGAGCAGAGGAACTCCAGCCCTCGGAGCATCTCTGTGGCCTCCTCTGGACACACTCCAGCAGCTCCATGTCCTTCTTGGGCATCTGGATCCCAGAGCTGGAGGCAGCACTGCAGGTGAGGTCTCACCTGAGCAGAGAAGAGAAGGAGAATCCCCTCCCTTGACCTGGTGGCCACATTTCCTGTGATGCAGCCCAGGATATCCTTCAATCACAACTCCAGTGACTTAACTGGAAGAAACCCTCTCACCAGGAGGGCACCCACAGGGACGGATCACAAGATCAGTGCTGCCAGTTGTCTCTGTTGCAGCAACAGCAGAGAAGAAAAAGGAGACTTCAAGCCCTGTGACCAAGCAGTGGGAGAGCTCTCCACCATCTGCCTGCTGGTAAATTAAACATGAGCTTTGCCTAAGCACAGACCAATTACTGGAAAAGGCTGACGGTGGCATGTGGTGACTTCCTCCCCCTCGCTTCCCCTCTCCCCCTGTGTGAACGCAGCTGTGACTCTGGTTTTGAGTGGCTGAGACAGTGCCAGGCAGAGATGCAAATCTCAGTCACTCCTTCCACTCACCACGTGTGACAAGGCTGCAATTGCCAGAGAAATAACTACCCACAGCCCCTGTCTGCCTCCAGGGCTCCTCCTTCCAGGGCAGAGCCGAACCTCCCTGCCTTCTGCAGGCTTTGTAGAAATGAGTGGACAGAATGCACCTGAACTCCAGCAGTTTTATGGCTTAGGCTGGTTGTTGTTAAGGTTTTTCAGCCTGGTGGAGAGTTAAGAATATACAACAATTAAAGCCCATTCGTCGACTGCAAAAGGAGCTACAAATTTTGCCAGTGGCAGCAGCTGCCAGGCAAGGCATAGGTTGTGAATCGAAGCATCAGCACCAATAAATGCAATGCCAAGAAGCTAAAGAAAGGGTAAATAACCATTTTGGACATCAGTAAGAGGTTCTCCTGTGCTTTATGACTCCACTGGTCCATCGGCAGATAGCAATAGGACAAGGAAGAATGGTTTTAAATAAAAAGAGGAGAGATTTGGATTAGAGGTTATAAAGAAATTCTTTACTCAAAGAGTAGTAAGGCACTGGAATAAGTAGCCTGGAGAAACTGAGACTGCCCCATCCCTGGAAGTGTTCAAGGCTGGGTTGGATGGGGCTTGGAGTAATCTGCTTTAGTGGAAGGTGTCCCTGTGCGTGACAGGGGCATTGGAACAAGATGATCTTTAAGGTCCCTTCCAGCCCAAACCACCCTGTGATTCTGACAGCATCTGCCTCATCAGACCACATCCCTTCTGCTGCAATCCCCCAAGCCCAGCAGATTCTAAACTAGAAGGCAGTGACCAAAGCGAGGTGAGAGCACGAGGGTGATGTGCCCCATGGGAACACTGCTTGCTTGGGATTGCCTAGTAGTAGGTCTCAGGATGGCAGA
Source organism: Erpornis zantholeuca (assembly GCA_013400515.1). NCBI lineage: Eukaryota > Metazoa > Chordata > Aves > Passeriformes > Timaliidae > Erpornis > Erpornis zantholeuca. Next base: position 581,191 of record VZTN01012369.1, read on the forward strand.
AAATCCATAACTGGGACCACAGGGGAGGAGGGGGATGTTGGCTCCTTGTTGTTTCCACCTTGTCTCTCTTTTGAGAGATGCCCTGGCTATGGTTGAAAGCAGAATGGGCTCCACATCTGAGCCCTGGCTTTGATCTTTTCCCAAACAGGTTCATTAATCACTCAAACTGCTGGAGATCCAGGTGGGTATGTGACTCTTCCTAGAGGCTGTAACAGAAATTTATACCTCCAGGAATCAGTGAAGTATCCCTGGGGATCACAGAGGGTGAGAAATGAGGTAATTCACCACTGCTGTCAGACCCTTCCTGGACAAATAAACCAACCATGGGGATTGGGCTCCAACAGATCTGTCCTGAATCCACTCTCTGGATCCCTCTTTGACCTCCTGCCTCCCAAGATGCACAGATGAGCTCATGCCACTCCCAGACATAATAACAGTGATAGTAACAAAGACAACATTGGTAATAGTAATAATAAAAATACAATTTTCTGTCCATCAAGGCCAAACCTTCCTTAGGGTGACTTCCACACACATAGGCTCAGACAGGCAACTTTCAGTGGTTCAACAACCAGAGCTGGCAGCTGAGGGGGAAAATATTTTCTGCCTCTGCCCCAGAACTGTGTAGAACCAGGTGTTTTCCCACAGCTCTCCCCTTCCACGTGCAAGCAGTGGGGATGGAGTTTCCCTCTGAGTGCTGGGGCTTTCCTGGGGCTGTGCATGGTGTGACCATCATGCTCATGTGGCCCCAGCTGCTCCCAGTCCCACCCGGTTCATCCATCATGGTCATTGTCCTGCTGCCTTCAGCTGTGTTCACAGGCATTGTATTTACAATCCACACAATCCTGTGGTCCACAGGCTGTGCCTCTGCTCAAGATCCTTCTCAGCGTGCCTCAAATGTGCAGCTGATTTGGGCACTCTGGTTTATTTTGGGAGAGTATCTTTGGACAATAGACCCCCACAGCAGGTGCATGTACCCAAATTGGGCGATGGGTACAGTGTGGCTGCATCCCTGAGCTGTGGCCTCCTCTGCACTGCTCCTGGTTAGTCCAGGCCACACACCAGGGATACACAAAAACACCTAGGATGATCCCTGCCCTGACCCTGTTGGTCTGCCAGTACAAACACAGCCTGGCATGTTGATGCAGAGAGCTTCAATTTTTGGCCAACCCATATTTTCAGCTAGGAAAAAAGCTCACCCAGCAGAATGCTGCGTGGCTCTGCCTGCATTCCCAGCCTGACTTGAACACAGATGATTTCTCCCAGCAGCCACAGCCCTGCTATGATCCCTGCCTGCTCAGATGAGCTCCAACTGACAGTGGCTATAAATAATCCCAGCCAGCATCAGGAACGACCTCCATGACAGATTTATTTACTGCAGGCATGACCAACACAGAGTGATTTAACTTGCTCTTTGCATGGAGTTGCCATGGTCCTTTGGTTAATTACCTAGGAGAGGATGCTACTGGATTTCCACCCTGGAATATATCAGTTTTTGATGGCTTCAGTGCTGTGCTGAAGCAGAGGTGATGATAACCCAGAGAGGGTTGCAGCTAATGGGATCTGTCTGAAACACACCCAGTTCAGCCAAGGACACCAAGCCTGATTCTGATACAGCCATTAGGTCCATTTCCTTGGGTGGATTTATTCCTAAGCCCTTCCAGTAAATGTTTACTTATCCAGAGATATCTTGATCTCTGGCATTTGCCTGCTGAAGCGTGAGGTGATGGTGAGTGAGAGTGGAACTCCCACACAGCCTTGGCTTTGGACTCCACCCTTCAAAACTGGGCCCAGACCTCTTCCAGAGATGGATTCCACAGCTGTTTATCTCAAAACAGCTCTACAAAACAATAGCAGAGTTCTGCAGCTGCTTAATATTTCACTATCCCTTTGCACAGGGGCAAACACATCCCCTTTTGGAGCAGGTGGCCAGTTTGCTTGTGCTCATTAGCACTTCAACACTGATTTTCTGCACAGTTTGTGTTTATTAGGTGTTGCTTGTGTTTCTTTCAGCACTGATGGCTTAGTTTTAGGTGGTTCTGTAAGGAGCAAGGAGTTGGATATAATGATTCATATGTGTCCCTTCCAACCTGATATATTCTACACTTCCACAGCTTTTATCCGTAAGCTGCAAGAGAGGCACAGATATGAGAACCCCATCCACAGCCAGTGGATGGGCTGGACATTGGGATTGTGAGGGTCCCTGCATGCTCTTGGCAAACATCATGCTTTCCAAAAATCCTGGCTGCACCAAAGCCAAGCCATGAAGCCAAATCCTCTCCCCCAGGCTAGCACAAAAACCCTCCAGGGCACCCAGAAAGGGAAATACTTTGCAGTGCATTGCACTGCCATCGGGAAGGAAGTTTCCAATTCCTAGGTTGCATTTGTGAAAAAAAAAAAAATGAAGAGGCTCTTGAAGAAGCTGCAAAACTCAAATTATGGTCTCAGACACACAACCATGGCAATGGCAGCCCATAAGCCAAACCCAACACGTGCCTGGGCTCACCCTGTGGCAACCCTGTGATTGCCTGGCTTAGCTTAACCCTCCCAGCCCTGCTGAGTCTGCTTTTCTGCAGGAAAATCAGCTTCACAGCCGAGGCAAAAAGCCATCCCAGGCTGGCTGACACCCTCACAGCCCTTAATCAGCCCCCAGCCTGTCCTTCTCAGTCCTGTGCAGGCACAGGGACAGCAGAGCTTTGCTAGGACAGGCTTCAGGAGGAAGGTGCAGACAGGCTCAGATCAGCTTAGCAGATAGGAAGGTAATTAATACCTGTGATAAAACCACCAAGGGCAGACAGGTGGGCTTTGTGCTTGAGCCTACCCCTCCCAGCCTCTCTCCCTGTCTGGGGCATTGCTGACAGAGCTGCCAGGAGCATTTCCAGGGATGACAGTGAGGTGCCAGAGACACCACACTGAGTCACATCTACATTCCTGAGCTTGCTCCTCTCTGCTGAGTCTCCCAAGAGGTGCCTGGGGGTGATCTGGTGTCTGGACAATGTGGGTGTCCAGCCCTGTGCAAGACAAGGCCAATGAAAACCTCATTTTATTTTTAATAAGGGATAAAAGACTACCCCCATTCTTCCATCAGTGGTTCTTCTTCCCCCAGCATTGGTTACTCCAGTGCAGTGTTTTCCAATGAGGGAATATTTTTTCAGAAAAGGCCAACACTTCTTTAAAAACATCTTCAGCAAAACAGGGAAAATGATATGTCAGTCCATGAGGTCAAAAGGAGCTTCAGAAATTTTGAAAAATATCAGTTTCCATCCCATTTGGACAGGAAGGTATTTTTATTTTTATTTACGTTTTCAAAAGAAGATCTCTGGTGAACCGAGATCCTTGGTTTTCAGCCAGCTGTAACCATGAGTCTTGAAAACCCTTTATTACAACTCTTCTGGCTTAATTCACTTTCTTCCCAGTCCCATCTCTCTCTAGGGTTTGCTGACTCCTGCAAGTGATTTTATTTAACAGATGCAGGTGGTCTTCCTTCCCCTCTGCAACAGACAAAATTGTGCCCAAAGAAGAGGCTTAAATTATCTCAGTGCAGTGGCCATGCTCAGAAATATTCACTATAAACAGTTAGGGAGTCTGGAAAGGCATCCTGGTCATTATTACAAATTAATTATGGTGAATATTAATGCTTTGTTGTTTTCTTATGCCTTGCTTATACAGCAGCCAGTCCTTGCTGGGTAATTTATAGCCAGATAACAACCTCACTGTCCCAAGCAACTTCACAAAGGCGGATTCGTCCACACCAATGTGATGGTGTAAAACTGTCATTGAGAATGGGCCCAAAAGGATGATAGGAAAGACTGGGAGAAAATACTGAAGTGATGCTGAAGGATGAGGCAGGCAGAGAGAGTAAGGGGGATGTGTGGCAGGAGAGCACATCTGAGTTTGTCATAGGTGAATCAAGGCTGGTAGGAGGAGGAGTGAGTGAGTCAGGGCACCAGTGTGGTGTCACTGATTGGAGTGGGTGACATTAACACTGTCTGAAAGGGAAAAAGAGCAGCCCTGGACTGCCAGGGTAAGGCACAGTCCTTGCAGCATTGCCAGCAGGAGGGTCAGGAAGGAAATCAGCCATGAGCACTGGTGCCATCACCCTGACATGCAGGTGGTGGTGTGAGTTGCCTGTAGGGACACCCAAGGACAGGGTGCCTGCAGCATGGAGTGGATGGGGTGACCAGGCACCTGTGTGAGAGCCTCAGCCTCCTCCCCCCCTCTGTCACTGCTGGATCAGTGCCCTGGGGTAAAGAGTGGGTAGAGATGGAGCAAGAACCAGAGAAATGCAAGGTGACATTTGCTGCCACATGGTGGGACTCCCAAGGGAGGACATCGGTATTTTTGGGTGCCACCAACCTCTAAACCAACACATCCCCTGCTAGCCAGAAAGCTTTCTCCTCTCTTCATCTCCAGCTCTGCCCACAGGCTGGCACCCAGATTTGGTGGAGGCATTCAACACAGGCTCTCCAGTCTGGTTTGGATGACATTTATCAAAATGCTGGGTTTTCTTTCTGCTGATGCTCAGGCAGTCATTTGGGTGGATGAAGGCAGCAAATGGCAAGACCCAGCTCTGGAAATACCTCTTCATAATGACCAAAATCACAGCTTAATTGTGGGGTTTGAGCTGCAGCTAGAAATATCTGGATTTGGAGCTGTGCTCATTCTTGAGCTGCCCTCCCCCGTGGTAATTATTCGTTAGGTCTTAATTACTGCTTCTCTTTGTAGCCCTAATTCAGCTGCATTTTTTGGTCACAACCTCTGCTGCCACCCACTTTTCTAACTTTTTCTCCGAGCCACCAACATCAACTTCAGTACCAAGAGCACTCAGATACCTCTTAAAGTAAAGACGAAATAATGTTTGCTGGTGCCTGGCCAGGAGTGGGTGCAATACCAGAGTCTGCACCTTCTGCTGGAGAGAAAAGCAATTTTCAAAGCCTGGAGGATCCTGAATGTTATCACCATCCCTTCAGACCATGTTAGATCTGAGTCTTAAATCAGCAAGAAATAATCTTCTCACTGTGCAACAAGCTGGGTGGACAGATGCATCAGCTGGGTTTTATCTGAAGCTCACCAGACTCAGTGACATTGTCACAGTCTTATCAGGTGGCACGCTAGATTTTCCTTGGGCTTGTAGGAGATAACATCCAGAGAAGACCTCTCAAGGCTGTAGGAAAATCTGTCCAGAGTCAAGAGACAGACTCAATATGAGTTATGCATCTTGCTCGTTTATTGTCGCTCTCCTTACATATTTATAGTTTATTGCATTGTTCATGTGCCACAGCTTAAAGCATAATTGGTAATGTCCTCTGTTTACAAGCCCTCAGCTTAGTTGTCATTGGTTATAGCTGAGGTGCACACACAGTGCAGACATCAGGAACACTTCTTTGCCTTGCTGTCTGAGCATCTGCTCTAGCATCATGTTTACTACAAAAGCTCCTGCCAACTTTTCCTCTTACCAGCCCTACAAAGACATTTCAATAATACAGCCCCTGATCATGCTATGCTAGTTCAAGGGTTGGATTGTGCACACCATGGCCTCTATCCTCTACCACTGCTTTACACAAGGCATTTTAGCCCCCCATCAGCTGAGCTGGAGCTGCTGGGTCCACCCATGGCCTCCCCAGAACAGACACAGGTGCTGGGGAGGGACCACAGAGCAGGGATCTTCCAGGTTGAACCTGAGAGATGGAGCCAACCTTGATGTAGGCACTGCAAATTAATTTCCTATAATAGAATCATAGGATAGTTTGGGTTGGAAGGGACATTTAAAGGTCATCTAGTCCATTCCCCCTGAAATGAGCAGGGACATCTTCAGCTAGATCAGGTATTTTGGGGTTATGTCAACCCTCTTGGTATTGACTCTCACTGCTACTTGCCCATCCACATGATGTAGTGTCTTCCAGCATTGCTGACAAATAAATTCAGTTTTGATGCACTTTTTCTATCCACTGCAGCACTCAACCTCAAAGAGGACACAGCTGGACACACGAACAAAGGAAATGTGAGGGGCAAATATTCACATCCTTAGAGCTTTCCCTTAACCATGAATGCAACACAGGCTCCCCTGGGGATGAGGAAGGGACCCTGACACTTGGCACAGTTGAGGCATGGAGCAACGAGACCGTGATTTACACAGAGCTACAAAATAAATTCTCCACATTTCAGCATAAATATATTTCTTCCCAGCACATCTTGGTGGCAGCAAAACTGCACAAACACATGTAGACACCTGGAAATATCACAGGTAATTCCTACTAGAACCCCTTGCAAAGCAATTTCCGAAAATAACAGTTTCTTTTTTTTTTTTTTCTCACAGATGGATAAAAAAGAAGAAAAATCCTCTCCAATCCCATGACGTGAGGGCAGTCACTCCCCAGCCAGAGGCAGGTAAGCTGGTGCTGGCTGTGCTTCATCCAACGTGTTGCATTGTAGAGGTTTGCCCGTGGTTTAGTTAATCCCAGACACATTCCTGAGCCATCAATCAGAGCTGACTCAGCCAGCGTGACTGGTCTGCCCTTTTTATTTTTTTTAGCCATCACAAGTTCTCTCGCCTTGTTTGCCAGCAGTGAGCTGGGGGTTTATTCCTTTTTTTGTTTAATATATTTTAATAAAAATGGGACTTGACTGGGAGCAGGGAAATGTTCCTGCTGTCGAGTATAACCTTTAAAGCTGCACTGCCTCGAGGAAATTCTCCTCTCTGGGATGCTGCTACAAAATGCATCACATGGAAGAAAAATAAAGGATGCTGCCTGGGATGGCATTGGGATTGATTCCCCACCATTACTTGGGGATGACATGACACAAGCCCCATGGTGCACATGGAAAGAGGAGAACAGATTTTTGGAGGGGGGAGATTTTCCTCCAGAGCAGCCTTGGAAGTGCTTAGGGAGGCAAAACCTTCCCCCCGTGCTCCTCCCACAAGGACAAGGTTTTATCACGGCTTCCAAACAGCCCCTGCCTGCCCTGGGGAGGGCAGGGGAGCTGCACTGATGTTGTGGCTTCGTGTGACCTCAGCCCACCCTGGCTGGAGGTGTTATCAGAGCCCCTGCACCCCTGCAGGGTTCCCTGTGAGGTGGGTGCAAGGCTATGCTCTTTGTCCTAAAACAAGTGTTTTGTCTCTGCCTGGGTCAAGGAGATGGCCAAGTTGCTAGAGATAAAAAGAATAGCTAAAAAAATTTTTAAATCCTGTGGCTGCTGGATTTTCCAGGGAGCACAGGTCCTCCCTGCCCTCAGGATGCACGGAGGGATGAGCATCACCACATTCTCACACCTCTGCATGTCCACATAGAAAATATTATTGCAGATGCCTCAATCACACACAAAATGAGAGAACGTCCTCCCCTGTGAGAGGCCCTGGAGCACAGGGCAGCTGGAAGAAGGGAGATGATCCCTGTGCACCCCAACAAGCTCTGGCCCAAAGCAAGGCCTGACAGGCTCTGCCAGCCATGAGGAAATGAAAGCAAGGGCTGCACATCAGCCAGCAGGAGCTGAGCCACAGAGCTGAGCTGGGATACACAGCACTCTCCACTTTTTAGCCCCTTTTCCTCCTCACAACCTTTTAGAGATACAACTGCTAGAGCAGGACAGGCCTCCAGTCCCATTGGAAGCACCCACACAAGGTGTGCTTCAGAAAATCATGTCAAATTACACCTTTCCTTGCCTTCTCCCACTTTTTCACTGGAACAGTAAGTTAATACTAAGTTTATTAATTAAAAAAAAAAAAACAAAAAAACCAAACAAAAAACCAACAACCAGAAGTTTACAGGGAACTTTACTTGCAGGTAGCAGCTGCTGTTGTCCTGCCTTCAGGGCAAAGAGCCCTGACCTCAGGGGACAGCTCTTGTCCAGGCCCTTCATTCAGCACCAAATTGTTTTAAGCAGGTATTTGATTTCAAGAACTAGAGCAGGTTTGAAGAAATGCCTAGTCCTGCCTCATTTGCAACCTAGATTTAGATCTAGGCAGGACAAACCCCTGTACAACATCTTTCTATTCAAGACTGATGTAGCACTGTTGAGTTGATGTTGAGTTTGGGTGGCATTTTCTTATCCTAAGTAGGTGCTAACACTTGCAGAATTCATAGAATGGTTTGGAAAACACACTACACCAGGTTACTCCAGGCCCCTTTCAACTCAGGCTTGAACAGGGATGGAGCACCCACAGTTTCTCTTTTATGAGAATTTTTATTTCTGAGGCACAGGAACACATGCCACAGGGTGGTACATGGTGACCCTTAGGGCCTGAGAGCATAATTTCTAACATAAGGAAGAACCAGGTCACATCTGTATTTCAACAAGGTATTTTATTGGTCCAGCAACTGCAAAATATACAAATTTCTGAAAGGCATACCCTGTGTTTAAGCTGGCACAGCTTTATATCAGGCAATTATTCCAGACATATATACAGAACAGTTAACATACCACAAATCAAAAGAAAAAAAAAAAAAAGTAATCCCAAGTAACTACACACTTCTCTCTGAGCTTTGCAGTATACATTAAATAAATAAAGAGCGCTTTGCTATAAAAAAAAAATAATTCAAGTATTGCAAAGGAAAACAAACCAATGGAAAAAAAAAAGAGGGGGGAAGAAATCATTGGTGTGGTTTGACATGTCCTCTCTTCCACCCCACCTTGGCTGTGGCATCTGTGCCCAGTCTTTGGCTCTGTTAACCAAAAATGATGGGGCAGCAAGTTTTTGGGGTAGTGTGATGGCACAGGGTTGACACCATCCCATCAACCCCGCCAGCGTGAGAGGAAGTCGAGACCATTCTTCCCACTTCTGGTAAAAACACCATGTTTGAATTTCAGGTTTTTGTAGACCTGCTGAGACATCTATTATTACTAAAGGAAGAAAGTTTAGGGCCAGTATGGTTTTTTTTTTCTGTTTTATATATATATATATATATATTTATATATATACACACACACAAATACACACCAAAACATCCTCACAATTACATGTGTACAGGATTGATCTGGGGACAGCCAGACGTCATGTTTGTATTTCCTGGCTTATCTCTTTGCAGCAGGAGGGAGGAGAGAGAGATAAAACTCCCCAAGAAGGAGGCTGAAAAGAGCCAAGTGAGTGGCCTCCCCCAAAACATTCATTTATCTGAAAGGCAGAGAAACTGAAAGCGCAGGGAGAAGTCTGCTTTTAATGAGGCTATTAAAAAAAGAAATAAAGCAGGGTGGGGGCAGGGGGGAGGAAGTGTTCTTTGTTTTATCTGTACAGGGATATGATACACATATGCACAAGCTCACACAGGCAGGGCAGTGCCAGGAGTGTCACCCCCGTGGGACAGGGGTGAGCGTGGCCCCGGTGCCCTCCCGCCGTCGGTGCCGCTCCGAGCGCGAGGCCGAAGCGCGAGGCACTGTGGTTCGCCTTTTCCCAAAGGAAAAACTGACCAAACCCACCCCCCAAGCATCTGCACACTCACAAAAAAAACACTCCCCCATCATTTCTCTCCCCAAACCTCTCCGATCCCATCTCTGGGGATGGTGTTTCCTGCACAGGACTCCGGGGAAAGCCATGGGAAGGATGGATCCAAAGGGTTGCCCACCTCCAAGTCTCCTCTAGCCCAGTGCTGCAGGAGGGGTGGCTGCCTTCACCTCCTGCCTCCAGACAAAAAAAAACCCCAAAACATTGGATGGGTATGGAGAAGATGCTGCACATAGGTGGGGGAAAAAAACCACAAAACCCAGCCTCCCCCCCCGCCAAAAAAAAACCTTTCAAAATCCACAGTTTTGCACAAAGCAGTAGTGGTTCATTGCCATTTTTAACTACTGTCTTCCAGTCCAGGACAGGCTGCCAACAAGGGATCTTATGGATCAAACCACTGGGAGTTGGCTGATGAAGTCAGTCAGGACCTCACCCTGTTCCCCCCACCTCAAACACTGTAACTACTATTATTTTGTAGTCCCAGCTTTCCAGCATGCAAAATACAATTAAAAACAAACAGAAAAAGTTGCCTGTATTCAGGCTTCCCCTGTGAGGGGGAAAAACTTGAAAAAACTAAAGTAGTTATAACTAAAGTAGTTATGCTTCTGCCACAAATAAAGTGCAAAAACCAAGCAGTTTCTAAGTATACACATACACACACACACTGTGTGTGTGCGCGTGTATACATAAAATTTTCAAAATACCGACAAAACTGTCCCTTCTTGTGGCTTTTTGCAGTCAGACAGGGATTCCTGCAACCTGGCCAGACCTGTGGCCACCCCCATGAGAACCTGTGTGTCTACAAAATGCATCTATCTCAGCCTAGGGATCCAAACCCTTCCCAATATCTCCACTTCCATCTAAAAAAGAGGAAAGGGGAGATGAAGTACCAGCACAGCACCTCAAACAGTGCTCAGCCTCCCCAAAATTCAACCCATGCCTGAACTCAGACCATCCCTGGGTGCTCCCCAAGATGAAAGCATCACCCAAAGCCCCTGCTGGCATGGTTCCTCATGCACTGCACGCAGCTTTTCAACCAGCTTTAGCAGCAGATCTATATTCTCTGCAAACCCCTTTAAGGTATGTTGACTGAAAAAAAGTGAAAGAATGGGGTTGTTTTTTTTTATTAAACCCAGCAGTTCTTGCAGGGAAGGAGTTCACAGAGCTGCTTTCCTGGGCTCACAGATCTGCGTGAGCCAGGCTGGCGTGTGCAACAGGCTGTAGTGTGGGTGAGGGACTGCAGCACAGCATGTTAGGGGCTTATTCAAAAGTAATTATTAATAGTAATAATAAAAAAATGAAAAACCCCGTTACCCACCCACCCCCACTTCCCCTATTTCTCTGCTAGCCCCGCACCATCCACATATATACACACCCCACCCGGAGATGGATGGGTACCAATCATCTATACAGAAGATCAAAACCACTGAAAGGGAGGAAAACTAAACTCCTGTGCGCTACAGAAGCACTTTACAGCTCGCTACGACCTAACAGGATGCTGGAGAGGAGAGAGAACGCTGCAGCCTGAAGGGCTGGTGGTGACCCCGGGCGAGGGGAGCTGGGCTCCTCCTCCACTCTCCTGCATCCCTCCCCTCTCGGCAGCGCGGGGTTTTGCGGATGAACGGGCAGCGTGAGTGCAGCCAGCCGAGGGTGGCCTCGCCGCAGCTGGAGGGGACCAGTTTGTAAGCAAGCTTCGGGAATGGCGATGGGATGAGAAGCTGGCGGCGCCCGGCGGCAGCAGCAGCCCCGGCGGCCTCGTGACGGTGCCCACGGAGTCACGACGGCTTCTGGGAGTTGTTCATGTTCTGGAACGAGAGGGGAAGGAGAGGCGTTGGGGGCTGTGCTGGGGGATCAGGCCCCAGCCCAGCAGCACCTTCTAGGAACACGTGAACAAGAGGACAAGGAGGAACAAAGGCACGCATGGGTCACTACAAAGCACCCACCACAGAGGACATGACACGGCCCACCCGAGGAGAGAGGCTGGTGACTGACTCACTACTCACCCCCTCAAGAATTGCCTGGCTTTAATTGCAGGGTTAAAATTTAGATATCCCTAAAAGCTGAGCCGAACCCAAGGCAACTCTCCCCCTCTCACCCTGCCTGCACTTCTGAAGCTGCTCTTTGGTCAAGGCAAGGTGACAGGGGACCACAGTGCTCACTCATGCAGCCCAATTAAACATCTCTCCCCTTGAGGGTGGGCAGTGTTCCCCCGCCTGCCAAGGACGAGGTCGTTGTTGGTCCATCCTTGGCAATGGCAAGAACAGGCAGCTCCCACTGGCCATGCCAAGGACCAGCCACCACCAGTGGTGGAGCAGCAGCACAACTCCCCTGGTAGCACCCCATGAGGATCCATGGGCCTGAGAGTTGCTCCAGACACTGCCCTGGCACAGGGTGACAATGACAGAAACCCACTAGTACGTGGTGAGGACCAGAGACAACCAGCTAAACACAAGCAGGACCAGCCCTGAGGAGAGCATCTGCTCCAGGAGAAACCCAGGGGACCACAAGGACATTTCCCAACTCACAGAACTACATGAAACGAGGTAGGGAAAAAAAGGGCTAGGAAACAGCTAGGAAGGATTCTCATTTTTTTGAGGTTTGGTTTTTTTTTAATGCTTTTACTACCTAAGCTGCCTCTTACGAGCACCAAGAATCATGGCCAGGTTACGAGGCAGAGCGGGCTGAGCTGCTCTCTCTGTTTATCTAAGGAGACAGGAGGAGGGTTAGGAAAAGCCACATGCACCACAGCCATTTACCTTGGAAATATTAGCAAAGAGAAAACTTTGAGAAAGTGACAAACGGGTCTTCTTTTTAAGCATGAAAAGTGAAGGGGAGAAGAAGGGAGGGGATCAGGTGACTGTTCAAAAGTGCACTTTGGATCACAAACCAAGCAAAAGGAAAAGAAATCATCAAGCCAAGTAGTCCCACAACCCCCAGTCAGCTCAATCCCATAGCCAGGAGGACTCTGAGGTACTCAGCCATGTCCCCAGCCTCTCCAGGTGTCCCCTGGTCCTCCTGGATGGGGGTCAAGATCCCAACAGCAAGGGCTGATGCAGTGAAGCTCCCACTACCAACTCAGGCCCAGGGTGCAAGTTGTGAAGTAGGCACCTTCCACCTCCCCAACCCCATTGGTGGTGACAGTGTGACAGTGACACCAAACAAGTGTACAAGGCAGCAGCCTCCCAGAGCTAACAGCAGTGTGAACGTCACCAATCTTGAGTGTGGCATGTCCCACAAAGGCAGCCTGCAAATCCCACACTAGGAGGTGGAGACAGGCTCCCAGCAGCTGGAGATTTAAAACCTGCTGTAGCCAGCCTAAACCTGGCACCGGAAACCATCACTGCCTCCTCCAGCAGAGCTCCTGTTCCAGCAAAATCTGACACATCCACCTCCCAAACCCAACACCAGAGTGTGTTTTCAGTGTCCCAGCCAGCACTGAGGCATGCAGTGCCTTTTATTAAAATACAGATGGGGAGAAAGGTGGAGGGAGGGATGGACAAAGACTAAAATGCTTTCAGAGCAACCCAAGAGGATCAGGCATTCCATCAGGGGCTTCAGTGGCCATGAGCAGCAAGGGAAGGAGCACAGGGATGCAGGCCATGCTGGGCAACTCAACCTCTATACTCAGGCAGGAGCACGATGATCTCACCCAACCTGTCCACCAGCAAAGCCAAGTACAACAGTCCTAACTTCCCTTTTCTCAAAAAGGCTTACTCTAAAAGGGGAAGAAATATGAGGTTTCATATTTCTGCTACATGCAGTCAGGGCTGAGCTCTGGCCAGGCCATGTTAGAGCAGATCCCCCCCATCTTCAGCCCACAAAATGTCCCCAGCCAGGAACATTCACAGGCTGATTTGAAGTGGCCCTGCTGATTTGAACTGGCCCTCAAAATACAAAAAGACCCCTGGGCACTCCCCCAGCATCAGTTCAGCCCTAAAGTCTTCCAAGTCTTTGAGAAGACATCTGAGCACTGCTCAACAACTGCTGCTCTCAACTCAATGATGTAGCCTGAATTAAGTCCAAAGGCTTATCCAGGAGCTGTCATGTTCCTGCTGCTCAGGGATCTAACAGCACTAAGTCAAACTGCCAGAGACTTGACTATTCACAATTAGTGCATCAAATGCTCTAACTCTTGCATTCTCTAGGTAGAGGATGACAATTTGCATTTACTCTGCCCATAACGCCTAGGCTGTTTCCAAAATCCAGGTTTGCAGAAATGCAGATGGCTGATCCCAGGATCATTCAGCTCCAGAAAACACATTCCTGAGAAGGTCAGAAGCTTCTCAGATATCACTCTGGTGCCATCACTCAGACACAACTCAAGAGGCCTCAGGAAGGACAGAGCACCCAGGTCTCCCACATACAGTGCAATGTGCTCTCTCAGAGGAGACAACTCCAGGAAAACCCAACAGCATAATCCATAGGCATCATCAGAGTGCAAGTGAGAATTTGCTTAATTTCACAACAAAATTGGGACATTCCATCAAGCTAGGATACAAACAGCACCCACAGTCTGCTCTACTTTTCCTAAGACAAATCCCCCCCAAAACAGCAAAATACCACCTCCAAGCTGTCCCCATCCCGTCCGGATTTCGCAACAACAAAACAACCCAGCAGGATGGCAAGAGACATGGAAAAAGCGTTGGAAGGGGGAATAAGACGCAAGAAGATACTTACAGGCATGCCTTCCCTAGTAAAGGCTGCAGAGAGACAGAGAGAACAGAGAGAGGCATCAGTAACTCCACGCCACACCGGGCAGAGGACAGAGGACAGCAGCGAGGGGCAGCCAGAAGTGGCAAAAGGTTTGTTGTGAGGCTCAACCAGCCCAAGCAGAGCCCTGGGAGCCTGGACAGACCCAGCTGTCCTGGGAGCCTCATGCCAAGCAGCAACCAAGCAGAGCAATGGGGGAGCACAGAGCCATTCCTAACCTGCCCAGGATCTGGCAGAGATGGGGAGACAGGGCATCACACAACACAGACAACAGGGAGCGGGGCTGGGCAAGACAGCGAGATCCAACAGGCAGCTGGAGGGAAGGGCAGCATGGCAAAGGCTCCTACAGATTATACAGGACTCCTTAGTGAGCTTAGGAGGGGGTTTGTGCCTGGAGAAGTGAGCAGCAAGCAAGGCCTCTCTTCCTATGTCCCTTCATGGGTGGGTGAAAGAGGAGAGGACACACGAGCACCATGGCAGCTACCCATGGGGTTTCACCCAGGCTGACCACACCAAGAGCCTTCTACTCAATTTTGGCCCATTTTGCCTACAGCTCCAGGATGAAGGAGACCCCTCCAGCCGAAGATGAGTCTTGGCAGCTCTTCCTTAAGAGAAGCACAAGAATATTTGATTTATTGCCATGCCCAGGTCTACACCAGAGCCAAGTGCATCCAGAGGGAAGGCACGAGCCCTTTGTTCCTGCTCACTCCAGGGAAGAGACTCCTCAGGAGGTTCAAACTGGATGGTGAAGGCACTAAATTAATGCAGCCTAGAGCTTGCATTCTCAAAACTCAAGAGAGGATCAACAGTGACCCAAGGCAGGGAGGGACAGCAGCCATGGGAGGAAGATGCATCTCAGACAGCAGCACAGGTTGCGACAAGTGCAAGCAGTTCCTCAGCTTCAGGAGTGACAGGAGGACAACGAACAATAAAACAACGAGAACAACAACAACAAAAAAAAGGAAAAAAAAAAAAAAAAAAAAAAAAAAAAAAAAAAAAAAAGAGTTTGACTAACTTGTCCCGGCATCTGCGTGGGCACTTCCTGAGGAACACAGCCTGGCAGGGCAGAAGAAACAGCCACATGCTCCTCAAAGCTGTTGATGCGAGGTTTTTTGGTGGGCTCTGGGCTTGCTAGAGGGGTAACGCTATTACGTCTCATGAGCGGGTTAGGTCCCTTCTTTGCTTCCTAAATTAAAGTGAGACAAAGAAAATAAAAGTAAATATAAAAAAATAAAGCAAAATTAAAAAAAAAAAAAGGAAGAAGGCGACAGTTATAAAGGAAAAAAAAAAGAAGCAGGTTGCTTTGGTTTTCTTTTTCTTAAAGTGGCTTCTGCTTTTCCCCACAATCTGTCAATGAGCAAAGGATGCACTGAAAGGCTTTGGACACAAAAAAACCCTCTCAATGCAAAATGTTCAAGAGCACAGAAGGAAGCAAAAAAAACCAAAGGCTCTGCAGACATGAGACAGATTTACTCCTCCTCTGAATCTCGGCTCAAAAAAAAGTAACTACAGGTTGCTAAATACACCCAGCAGCAATCAAGCCATGACTCTGCACAGCACAGAGGTGCCCATCAATCTCCTCCTCTAAGCCAGTCCCTCCACCCAGAGAGAGGAGTGAAAGCAAGAAGAGGGAAGATGAGCCAGCCCAGGCTGATTAGGAAGATTTGGGAAGTGAGAGCAGAGCAGCCAGCAAGGGTTGGCATCATGCCAAGCTCCAACTCAAGCGAGGAGGGATGGAGGCGAAGCTGAGCAGGGGCACCCAAGTACATGGCACATGTCTCACCCCATCCTACCCAAGGCCTTCCTGCCATCCCCAGAGAGGGTGGCAAAGCAGGGCATCAATGGCCCCATGCAGGGGGAAGGAGAGGCTTCCCCCCTACAGCTGTGGGGAGGGAGAGAGGCTCAGGTGCTGCCACCCAACAAGGTCAGGAAGCAAAGGAAAGGAGACATGGGCCAAAAGAGGACAGCTCTGACTGCTCAGCATCACCTTGGGCTCCACCATCACTAAGTGCAAGTTGGAAATGTCCCCGCATCTTGGGACATGGGTGCTGCCAGGGTCCGTGTGGCCCAGTCTGGGTGGCTGCCCAGCCCTGACACCAAGCTGGCATCTCCTGTTCTGGCCTCTGAGCTCCAGTGGAGCTCCAGTAGCAGATAGACCCAACCTTACAAGAATTTTTCTCCACATGAGGGGTCTCCTCCACAGAGCATCCCCAGCCCAGCACTGCCACCTCCCACCCTGCAGAATGACAGAGAGCCATAGGCATACCAGGAAAAAGATCCTCAGAGGCAGATGTAGGGCAAGCATTGAGCCCAGGCTCTGCCAGCCAGCTGGGAGCCCTGGGAGAAGGCACCTTCTCCACCCATGGCTCATTCCCTGCTCGGGTGAGTGGATGATCGTGCAGATGAAAGTCAAAGGCCAGGGAGGAGTTTTCCCTGGGCAAACACACTGGGAAGCAGGAACATGCAACAGTCCTTTTCCCTTGGAAAACCCTCAACTGGCCACAACTTTGCAGAGCAAGAACCCATCTGATGCTCCCAGTCTTCCAGCAGCACTTCCAAGCACCCAGCTGAGCCATCTCCCCATGCCTACCCCAGGCATTCCCACTGCCAGCTGACCACAGGGGACAGGAGGGGGACACCAAAGGACAGCTCCAGGGAAAAGCAACACTCACCTCTAGCCGATCTCTGTGCGTGTTGACTGCTTCAATGTTCAGTGAGATGGATTCCACCCGGCAGCCTGCAGAAACGAGCACAAAGAGATCAGGAAATCCAGCAGGCACAGGATCATACCAAGTACCCCATCCTAGATGCCTGCTTTTCTCCCAGAGGCAGCCTGGATTCAGGAGGAGGTACAAGTCAAATCCCCCAGCATGTTTAGGAAGGTCTCACTCACCATAGGCTACCGGGGTCAGCTTCAACACTGTGTGGAGGGGACACTTCAGGTAGGGCATTTCATCTGCAGAGACAGCAAAGCAGGAGAGTTATCCCACCTCCTCTCCAAAGGCAGGCTCAGACACCTGCATCCCACACCAAAGAGGTGCAGGCTCCAGGACGTGAACACAACAATCTCCCCAGAGCTGTATCCATCCTCCCTCCTCCAGCAGGGTCAACCCTCTTCCCAGAGACAGAGACCTCACCTGCACTCTTGTCCAGGAAGTACGCCAGCAGACAGCGCATGACAGCCTGGTGGCAGATGACAAGGACATTCTCTTGCCTCTCCAGCTCCATGATGACTGGCTCCAGGCGCTGCACCAGGTCTTGGTAGGACTGGGACAGAAGGGAAGGGAGATGAGGCAGGGAATCGCAGCAATGAGTACCCCAAAGAAACAAACACTCCTTGTCTTGTTACACCTCCTGATTTCACACCTCCGAGTAAACCAACAAACTGCTAAAAACAAGTAGATCCTCATCTTCAGGCTGCTCTAGAATTTCTTCTGTCAGAGAAGGTGCCATTCACATCTCAGGGAATTACAGCTCAGTCCTTGAGAGTTTATTAAGGTAAGCAAAACGGGCTTTGAAGATATCTTGAAATTTGATTTTGTACAGGATTTCTGTAGAAGTTCTGAAAAGTCTGGAAGAACCTGAAAAACCCCGGAACCTCATAAAAAACCATGACAGGCAGCCAGAAGAAGCCCCAGACACCCAGAGGTGGTGGCTGATAGCCCCATACATCCTTCTGTTAGAGACACAATCATGAGGATGTGTCCAAAGATTTTTCTGAAATATTAATGGGCATGACTCTCAGTTGGGGGATAATTAGCTCAATTCACAGCCCAAAGTATCATCCAGAACTGATGTCAATCCCCACCTCATTGTGTCACACCCTGAAAGCAGGAACAGAGCCAGGAACAGAGATATTACCATCAACCCTTAGGGAACGATACTGAGAACAAGGTGAAAATTGCTTTTTTTGGAAATTAAAGAAAATTGGGGCAGTACAACACTTTAACTGGATATAATGATGGAGGTTGGACTAGGAACCTCCAGAGACCTTTTCCTACTAAACTGCTCTAAAGTCAATAGGACTGTTTGTTAAGTGACATATTTCTTAGTGAGACCTTAATATACCAAGATTTCACAAGAGCTCAAGGTAGAGGTAAATATGAGCCCTGATCTCTTTTAATTCTTGTTTCTTGGAGCTCTCAACTGCTCCCCTGCTCAAGAGTACAGGACAGAATGAAGACAAAAAGGACACATTTAAAGTCAAAGTCACATCTCTGCAGGCCTACCTCCCCAGAAGGATAACGATAGTAATATTTATCCTGATCACGCAGAGCAAATTCCTCTGGATGTTGCTCCCTGATTTCTTCATAGGTCATTTCTTCACACACACCCTGCCAGGACAGGACATCCATGAGGTTACTGGACATGCTCAAGTCAAAAAGCATCAGCACAGCCACTGTGCAAAACAACATTTTCTCTTGTCAGACACCAAGCAGCCCCATCCAGCTGTTCTGGCTGCACAGATACTCACAGCATCGATTTCATTGAGTGCCTTCCACTGCTCGTAGGGCAGCCGGAGAGCTTCTGCTGTTTGGATTGTCCTCTTTAGCTGGCTGGTCCAAACTTTGAGGTCCTTCAGGTTCTGCTCTTCCACAAACTTGTTCAGTGCCACTGCAAACTGTGGGACATGAAAGGAAAGAGGTTGATTCCTGGTCCATAGCTTCCCAATGGGCCTTTTTCCCTGGTTCCCAGTAAGTGTTGCCTTCCACAGGCAGACAGATCAGCCTTCTGCTCTGAGGGGAAGCCACACACTCACTGATGGAGCTACAGACGGATCCTCATCCTCTCATCTACTACAGCCAAATCCCTTCTGGAAGCCACAGGGGAGCACTGTCCTTCTCCCTCACCTTCTTGCCCCTGTTGGAGAGGCCAGAGTCCCCTCCAATCCTCCCCTTGAGGTTGAACTCGCTCTCCCCATGCCGACAGAGGTAAATGGTGCGGGGCTGGACGTGGATGTTCATCAGGTAATAAACAATCCTGCTCTGGATGTGATCCTGGACCCTATTGACCAGGAACCGCCGGCCAACGTCGATGACTTTGATGAGAGAAAGTTCCCTAGGGACAGACAGAGACATCATTCTCAAAAGGCAGCACTGTGAGCTATCTCTGTCCACATAATCACCAGGCTCAAAGGATTTCCTGCGGGCTATTTTCAGCAGGGAGCCAACAGGTAATGGGGATTCATGGAGAGCTGAATAGCACCAGTGTAATCACCACCCCTCCTCTTGCAGCAGTAAAGAGGATTAAACAGGACTAACAAGGAACATGCTCCTCCCCAGGACAGGGATCAGCAGGACTGGGATAATCTGTCCTGCTGATGCACACAGACATACTTGTGAGCAGTGGAAAGGCTGGGAGGTGCCTGCAGAGTCAGGCAGGACAGCAAAGCTCTTCCAAGGCACACAACAACCAGGCAGAAACCACAGGGCTTGCTCAATCCTGTGGTTTGAACCAAGCAGTCCCTTCCTTTAACTGGGACAATGGCCAAAGCACCTCAACCACTCAAACTCAAGTGCTTTCCCAAAGCCTTTGTATTTAGACCCAAACAAGGTTGAAAACAACTCATCTGAGCACAGAAGAGCCTGGGAAGGTGTCAGTACCCATTTCCCTGGCACAGGACTGGGGGAAACCAGAATTTTCAAGAAAAAAAAGCCTGAATTCAAGGTGAGATCATTCTAGAGCAGTCAGGTGTTTGAAGATTAAGTGAAATACAGTTCCACCCTTCACTGCTCCTCTCCTGGGAGAAGGCAGGTGTTCAAGGCAGCTAAGGTCTCCCACCTGTCATAGTCATCAGGGTCGAGGGGCTGGTAGCTGGCTTGGTAACAATTGATCCTCTTCATGAAATCCTCCATGGCATCAGTGGAATTACAGTCCCGGTAGTCTGGGCTGGACAATTTGACTTCCTGCAACAGGAAAGAAGCCATGGCACAAGGAGAGGTTAGGAAGCTTTCCAAGCAAGACAATGCTAATCTGGAATTTCAAAGTCCTGCCAAGATCCAGAGATTAGCTGAAATTAAGTGATGATTTCTTTTTAGTCATCACTCATCATAGGGCAGAAGAGAAGCAAACTAGACCCAAAACCAAGCATAAGGTGGGAGAATTTGGTATAAAAGCATTGCTTGATTAGTACACATACTCATCAGTCCACTTCCATTCTCCCAGGAGTTGAGGTAGCACTTCACCACCCAACACAGCAGGAAAACTGAGCTTCCTTATGTCTGAAAAACCCCACCAGGCTCAAATTCAAACTAAGAAAGGGAAGTGCATGAGTGTAGACAAGATGCTTATCCCAGTTCAGCAGCAGGACGGTGGGACAGCAACATTCAACCCCTTTCTGTGCATTATTTACTGCAAGCTACTGGGCTGAAAACCACTAGAAACAGGCAATGTGAATATCCACAGCCCTCAAGGACAAAGTCCTGCCTGAACCAATCTAACATACTGTTTTTCCTTGAAGATTTGGGTTTGAACAGCAGCATTACACACTGGTAACTTCACAATCAGTCCTAAAACTAACAGGATAACACAGTGGATCAACATATGTGGCAGCACCCCAGGCCTGGGGTGTATTTTTCACACTGATCCCAGCACTAAGACCACCATTCATCTGCAGTTCCCCATGAAGCAAAATCCCATACTCAGGTAGGAGCTCATTTTTTCACACTTCAAACATTAGTTTCCAAATAAAAGGATTAAAATCCTCAAAAAATAAAAAAATCCATCCAAATAAAAGGATTAAAATCCTCAAAAAATAAAAAAATCCATCTTGGGAAGAAAAAAAAAAAAAGGAAACTGAGCATTCTGTTGTGAAAAAGGCTGTGTGCAACCTCCCAGAAAGCTGGTCACTGGGTCATTGGACAACAGCTGCCAACAGGAGCAAGAGATGCTCTAGCACCTGGTTGTTGGGCAGTTTGCCTCCACTGAAGCCATGCTGGCTGTCACCACTTCTTCATTTTCCATATACCTTAGCTGAGTTTCTAGGATGATCTGCTCCATGATCTTGCAAAACACTGAGGTGACATTGAGCCTGTAGTTCCCCAGGTCTGTCAGAGCTTTGTCTTTCCTAACCCAGTCCATCTCTGTATTCCTCCTGGGCTGCCTGTCCTTGCTTCCATCCTCTGTGGGCTTCCTTTTAGTGTTGGAGTTTGCCCAGGAGCCCCTTGCTCATCCACACAGCCCTCCTGGCATTTTTGATGCCTGCTCCTTTGTTGGGAATGCATCACGGCTGAACTTGGAGAAGATCCTTGAACATTAACCAGTTTTCTCGTGCCCCTCTTCCCTCCTGGGCTTTTTATCCCACAGTACTTCAGGCCAAAATCTGCTCTTCTGACATCTCACTTCACAGCCACTGAAACCCAGGCTGTCCTGGAGCTTCACAGTCCTCACCACCCCATCCTTGTTGGTGACAAGGAGGTGCAACACAGGAGAGCAAACAAGGAGAAGTTCTATCACTTGGAGAAGGAAGTCATCATCAACACATTCCAGGAACCTCCTGGATTGCCTGTGCCATGCTGTGCTGTCCCTCCAGCAGATACCAGGGTGGTTGAAGTCCACCAGAAGGACCAGGGCCTGTGAAGGCAATGCCAATCCTACCTCTCTATGGAAGGAAAGCTAAAGCAGGACACTTCCACAAATTCCACACTTACCATAACATTGGTGGCAACTACATTGGGGTCATTGCAGACAGATTCAATGAAGAACACCTGCAAAGCAAAGCAGAGCTCAGCTGGAAGCCACCAACAAGGTTTCTAACATTCAGCCAGCTCCTTGCATAACCCAACCTCCTCCCTGCTCGACCAGAGAACTCTCCCTCTGCTCCACTCCCATCACTTCCTTCTCCAGGGCTCATTCCTCAGAATGAGGGAAGAGTTTCATTTTTTTAACCAAACCCAGCAGTGAAATCTCCCTCACACAGGAGCACCATGAGGATAACAGATGAGTGAAGGAAGATACATGAGCAGGCATCAGCCTCATGGCACCAACCTTGAATCCGTTCTCTTTGGCAAAGTTCAGGATCATCCCTCTCCTCTCCCGTGTGGTGTTGGTGGCATCAAAAACCTTTAAAAGCAAAAGGTCTTAATGAGTACTACAAGGGCCTGGTTTCCCAGTGAGCCCCTCCTCAGGGAAGGGACTGCAGAGGGGTCAGCACTGCTGCCAAACCCCAGAGCACATCCCAGAACTCACCGCAATCTGCCCGGCCTCCTCCGTCAGGTACAGCTTCACATCCCTCAGGGCAGCCATGGCACATTGCCTGCAAAAGAGGGGGCAAACAGGTGGCCCTGGTGTCCTCTGGGTGTGTTGGTCACCCTGAAGTTACTAATCCTGTACAGGTTCAGTTTTGAGCTGTCAGAACCCTCCTTGGGCAGATGGGGGAAATTCAGAGCCCAACTTTTCTGTTCATTGCCCCCAAACTGGGTAACTGTGCTCCCAGGCATGGGCTTGAGCACCCCTGTGGGATCAGGGAGGTGGTGCCCACACTCACCTCCTGACTTTCATGGCTTCCTCGTTGTCAGGACGGAAGAAGTCATAGGAGCTGTAATGCTTCACGGCCTCACGGCGATATTCCCCAACATTGAAAACTGGGTGGAAACAGAAAAAAAAACATCAAAATGACAAGCTTGACTCAACTGTGCAGCTTCTGCAGTTAAAGAAAGCTAGAGGGCGAAGAAATTACATCCTTAGAGCAAAAAGCTCAGGGCATCCCTTGGTCCTCAAAGTGAAGTTGTGGTTGGGCTGCAGCAGGATGTGAAAACATGGATATTTGGCCTGTGGTACCTCAGAATCATCCCCCACTACCTCCCAGAGGAATTCCTGAGGGCCAGACCTCCTGCTTTCCCCTGGACACCAGTGAAAGCCTTACCTTTTGTGGGGACACCAATCCAGTTGAGGTAGCGAGTCAGCTTCTTGGAGATGTAGGTCTTGCCACGGGCTGGGAGGCCAACCATGACTATCACAGTGGGGGAATTGGCAAGCTGAGGCCCACAAGCTGTAAGGAAAAAGAACAGGAGCAGCTGTTAATTCTCCAGTTCATCTTATATCAACCCTAGAAGGCACTTGTTTTTATCCATACTCCTTCCAAGTCCTTCAGCAGCTGGAGGAAACCTGAAAGCCACAGCAAGAACATCCTGATGGGTGCAAAGTAGGCGAGGAGCCAGCAGCTGGGCCAGACCCCCCAGAGAGCCTCTGTGCCTTGGTCTTCTCATTTGCAACCAAAATAAAAAATGATTTTTAAAAATTATAAAAGAATCCAGACAAGCACAGCTTCACACTCCCATGGCTTGGCCAATTCTATGAAAAGCTCAAGGATAGCCAAGGACTTTGGACCAGTCCCTGCAGCAGTGTTGCTGAAATAACAGGTCTGCTCCAAGATCTTCACCCACAGAGAGCATCTTCCAAAAATCTTTGACTAGATTGTTAGCTGACACACAACCAACTAACTGGATTTTCTGAAGACAAACAAGGCAAAAGAATGACAGAACTACCAGCATTTAAAAGCAGATATCCAAGTCATTTACCCCTTTTTTTCTCATAAACCCAAGCTGGGTTCTTGGGGCTTTTTTGTTGTGGTGAAGAGGGTCCATGCCAAACAGCTGGAAGGAAAATCCAGAGGCAGCATTTGCAGGACAGATGGGACCCTGCAGGGGATTTCTCACTCACCCTTCCACCCACCATCAGCCCAGAGACCTCATAAGAAAGGAATGCAGGGAGTGAGTGGCTGGTGGCAGAGCCATAAAACCCAGCTTAATTACAGCCTGGGTGGAGAGCTCTGCCTGCCTGTCACAGCTGCCTGAAGGTAGGACCAGGGGATGCCAGGGGCTACCAGGAAAGGTGACAGGGCTGGGGGAGATTTTTCTCTATGTGAATCTGGAAAGGGCAAACAGACTGAGAAGCATCCACAGAACATGCCCAAGTATGTAGGATTACCTTCCCCTTCTAAGGAAAGGAATAAATCCAGCAGCTGAAGAAAGCAAATGAAGACCACAAGGAAGAGTTATGGCACTGGTACCCAGATGGCAGAGAAGAGCCACTCATCATCTTCCCAACCTTCTCACCAAAGCAAACTTGGCAAGCAAGAGATGAAAAACTACATAAAACATACTTTCTCCTTTTTCTTTCATAAATGGCACATTTCTCAGGCTGGAGCTGCCCTCACACTCACTCCCTTTGTGCAACTTGCCCTCCCCAGTGCTGCTTTTAAAAACCCCAAGGCAGCTCCCAACGCTTTTGGCCCAAATGCCAATTTTCTGTGCTGGGGTACAAGGGAGCTGTGCAACATACCCAGAAAAATACTTTTCCCCCCTTTAACAGTCTCACATCCTCATCCAAGCTATGGGTGCAAGTCTGTTTTTACACAGAACCCACACATTTATTAGATAAAGGGAAGAGGAAGGAATAACACCTGAATAAAGAAACTCTTCCTTTCCCTACCTGTCAGTGGATGAAGGATCTCAAAGAGCAGAGCTAAGAGGATTTGGGGCCATTAAATGGCACTCCAAGAGTAAAGGGACAGTGCTGGGTACTGTTTATGTCCCTGTGGCTCCAGACAGCTGTGACACTGTGTGGGCACACATGTGTCACTTCCAAAGGGTGCTGCAAGAGTTAAGCACCCCTAATTCAGGAACCCCCCCCCCCCCCCCCCGTTTTTGCTGCCAAAGGAAAGATCCAGGTTCCCCGTGGACAATGGAAAAGCACCTCCCAAAACACCATGGCATCAGTGAGCAACTTTTCATCAGGAACCTGAGCCCAAACCAAAAAGTCTCCGGGAAACTTTGCATCAGGAATGAAACAGAACGCAGTGTTTTGCTCCCAATGTTTCACAAAGGCCTCATTCATCATTTCTTTTCGTCACTGCTGGGAAGCTATCAGGGATTTCAATACATATTCATTACTCCTTATCGACATCTAGCCAGGTAAGTCAAGAGCAGGGATGACTTTCAGGCTCAATCAGAGGATATTTAGAAGTAGCTCATCACTCTCTTTTGCTATTTGCCAGAAAGTCAGCTTCACCAGTGGGTAAAAGGAAGAGAAAAAAAAAAAAAAAAAAAAAAAGAACAAAAAAAAAAACCAGCAAAAAAGAGAAGGAAATTTGCTTCTATAAAAAGTCAGATAAAACAGCCCACTCCAGGCATTTTTACTTCATAAGTATTCCCCAAAACCTCCCACAAACCCAGAACTGTCTCTTCCCAGCTCCTTCCCGCTGCAATTCCAACACCTTCACGGATGCCTGCTCCTGCACTGCCCACCGCACGCACACGTGGAACCCCTGCGAGCCTGACTATCGCGGGCATCCCCGCCGTGTGTTCCCACACCCACCGAGCCGGAGGGACGGGGAAAAGCATGGAAAAGAAGGAGAACGGCAGCGGCAGCCCCTTCCCTCCTGGAGCATCCCCCTCCCCTCGCCCGGCTCTGCCCAGCCAGCGCCTTCGACGGCTTGACTTTCCCAGCCCCTACGTGAGAGACGTGCAGCGTGACAGCAATTTAATGGATCGCCGTCAAAAGGCCAGCTGAAGGAACCGCTGCAGCCGCCCCAGCCTCCCCTGGACGAGCAATCAGACAATCGGACTAATTATTTCACACCCAGGGAGCGTCCTTCCAGAGGATGCTCCCAGGGATGCGCCCGCTCCCTCCAGGCATCGCGCTGGACGTGGTCTCCGCTATTCCTCCGTTCCCACCCAGCTTGGCAGCCCTTGCTCTTTGTTGCTGCTGAGGAATTAATAGCACCTCGTGCTTAAAATACCTTGAGTTAAAAAAGAATAAGCTAAAAAAGCCTAAATACCCTCTTTCCACATTGCACAGCAAACGCTGCCCAGCGTGGCTTGCTCCCACCCCAAGGAAAAATAATTAGAAGCCGCATTATGTTATTAATAAGCCCCTCGGTGCCCTAATATATTAAATACGTTTTCTCCTCTGCCGAGAGGGAGCTCTCTCTGAAAAACCAGGTGAACGAAGTGGCAAAAAACCACTGCACGCACAAGGGATTTCTTTCAGAGGTGCCAGTCCTTGAGAAAAATCAAGCCACACAGACACACGTGCAAAGCATTAAGCCAGGGGACGTTTTACCCTAACTGAGCAAAGCCCTTTGGCAACCCAGATGTGCAGCCTGTTGCTGAAATCCATTTCCTCGGCAGCTCCTGCTGCCGATCTGCCCTTGCCAGGCACAGGCTGAGCATCCCAACATCTGCTCCAGGGTGCCTGACCCACAGCCACGGGCAACAGCATCTGGCAAGTTCATAGGGTATCTATTTTTTTTTAAGTAATTATTATTATTATTTATAAGGGGAAACTTTCCAGCCAAGGTAAATAAACATCGGAAGTGACTTTGAACGCCTGATGAAGAGAAGCATCGGAAAGACTGATTCACCCAAGCCACTGCCATCCCTCGCCAGGCTGCGAGTGCCACCCCCTCCATCCCGGCTCCGCACATTCCTGCGACACTCATTTAGAGCTAGGAGTTGCACGACTGGCAGGTTGTCAGTGTAGCTGTTGGGCGAGTTAAAGGAGCTGCCTCCTGAGCTTTCGGATTGGATCATGCTTCGAGATTCGGTTTATAGTAACATCGGGATGACCCAAGCATTCGATTTATAATCATATATATATATACACATCACGGTTTCAACCACTCAAGGATATTTCCGAGCTTCAGAGAAAAGGGGAAAGCACTGCAGAAGTTTCAGCATTAATTTCTGCCTCCCCCTCCACCTGCGTCCTACCTCGTCCCTACAGGGTTAAATGATAAAGTGAAAACGGCTGGTGTTTGGTTGGATTTGTTGGTTTGTTGTTTTTTTTTTTCCCTGAATCCATTGCCCTAATCATCCCTCCATTCCTCCCCCTCCAAAAAAAAAAATAACGCACTAATTGGCCGGGGTTTCGACACTGGTCTAGTGTAAGGTGTCCTGTCACATGGCAGGAGGCTTGTGGAATGAGATTATCTTTACGGTCCCTTCCAACCCGAACCATTATATGATTCTGCCATTAACAAATCCCCGAGCGAGCTGCCTGACACCGTGAAAATCCCAGCTGAGCTGGCGCCCGGGTGCGAAGTGAACAACCTGCTCCCTTTCCTTTTAATCCCAAGGCTGGCAGCGGAGAGTGGAAATTGGGCCACGCGTGTCCCAGCACCTCCCCGCATCCTGCGCTCCGCGGGGCCATGTGACGGCTGCACCTTCCTCCCGCTGCCGAGGGCTGGGGGTGAGTCACGGGATGGCAGCGGGAGGGATGCGGGCACGGGGAGGATGCTGGGCCACGGCGAGAAGGGAGGAGGGATGCTGCTGCAGGGATGCTGAGAGGGCGCTGCAAAGAGCCCCGCCGGGCAGCGCAGAGAAAGGGGAGTGCATCCCACCCATCCATCCCAATCCCGTCCCTCCGGGATGCCCGTACTCACAGCGGCGGGGCAGCGCCGGGCGGTTGTCATTGGGAAGCCAAATCTTCTGGATGCGGCTTTGCGTCAGCTCCATGGGCATTTTTAAAACAAAGGTCTTTTTGCGCTCCGCGTCCACCTTGATGCGTTTGCGGGAGGAAGGAGGAGGAAAAAAAAAAAAAAGCGGGGGGAGGAGGGAACGAGATGGAGGAAATATATAATAAAAAAATAAAAAGGGGTTTTGTTGCAGTCGGTGGTTTGGGCGAGCGGCTGCGGCGCTTTCAGATGCTGCTCCGAGCCTCGTGAAGGTTTTACGGCAGGAGGGGGAGGAGGAGGAAGAGGAGGGCCGGGGCTGCAGGGCACAAAGCCGGCAGGAGCGGCCCCAGCGCAGCCGCTGCGCACTGAGAGGGAGCGAGGGCGAGCTCCGCCGCGAACCGCGATGGAAAGCGGGGTCAAAAAATATATATATATATGTTTAAAAAAAAAAATTAAAAAATAGCCTCCCTTTTAAATTGG